>NC_061162.1:9164542-9169542 GCF_022113875.1 Hydra vulgaris
AGTTGACAATGGGGAGGGGGGTTGTTGAGACCAAACTATGTCAATTTAAGAAGAAAAAAAATAAAGTTTATACGAGCAGATTTTAAATGTATTTACATCTACAATGTGGTATAGAAATGACATATTTGCTTTGTGGGGACTTCGATGTAAGTTTCCTAGAGACATAAAATAAATTAAAAATTTACCAACGTTTTATTACTGTATTACCTTTTGACTGAAAATCTAAGTATTTACAAATATTAACATTTTGTATATAAATTTAACAATTATTATTTGATCTCTAGCGGATTATAAAATGTACTTCAAAGCAAACACATAAAGTTATTTGTCATTATTTTAAATACAGTTGTCATTATTATTGAAGATCGCTTCAACAACTCATGGGAAGATAATGAGTGATTAAATTTATATTATAGATAAAGAATAAAAATTTGATTAGTTTGTTCATTATTTGATGAGGTATCAACTGTTCTATAATGTAACTTGCTGAGATCTACTATTATATTAATGTATAATATAACCAGAAAAAAATCAATGGTTTTAACACATATTTTTATTGTTACTTTAGATGGGGGATGGGGGGTACAAAAACTGACAGAGTTTGAGGGGGGAGAGGGTCAAAAAATTGAGAAAAATCACTGACATCATTTATGGACAGTCCTTATCTTGAATTATTGCCATAATTAATGTGTTAATTAGTTGCGTTAATTAATAATAATTTGTATTTTTCATAAGATGGTTTTTTTCATAAGATTGTATTTTTAATAAGATTGGCAAGTAAAGCTTTCATTTTTAAAAAATAATTAGAAAACTAATAATAAAGATATAAAAAACAATAATCTAAAGATTATTAAGTCATCTGTAAAAAATAAGTTGCCTCTATAAAATAAAAATAATTTATTATTTGTGCTATAAATAAGGACAATTTTTAAATTTGTTTTTTAAATGTTTTGCTAAAATTTATTGTTTTTATCAATGCCCAGGAAAGCAAGAAAACTAATTGCTTTTTATTTGTAAAATATATACTTTTTATTTTTTAAGAAGTTTTTCATGTAAAATAATAAAATGTCATTATACTAATGTTTAAATATAAATTATTTGGTAAATAGTCAGCACTTTGGTTGGATTTTTTAAATGTGCATTTAAACCCAATAGTTTATTTCCTGATTGACTTTTGTTATTGGTTCTTCAAAATCTGCATTGTTATATTACTGAACTTTAAGGAGCCTTATTTAAAAAATTCTTTAAGTTTTTAAATACATTTTTTTAAACAGAGCAATTGTTATGTTCATTATCTCTAGTAATTCGTCTTAACGTTGAAAATTGGGCAGTGTAAAGGAAACCAGTATTGTAAATACACATTTAAAAAAGAAACCATAGTATTGTTTTAATTAGTTTATTTCGCCATTACAAAATTTGTTAATTTGTTTTGAGTACATAACAATTTAGTTTCGTAAAAATAGTGAATAATTTGCATATCAAAACTATCAATTGTTATTATAAAACTATAAAATTGTTTTTTTTTTCCTTGACTTGTATCAAATTCTGTAACTATCAATAACAACCACCCTAAAATATTTAATTATTAATTTTTTTTTAGTTTATTTAAATTTGATATTTTGTTATAATTTTGTTTCCTTTTTTTAGTATTGGAATTTTTTCTCAGTAGATCAGATTAGATTTTTGCCACGAATTATTGAAACATTTTAAATGTAAAAATTTTAAAATACGTTCAAAAATGCAAAACTGGCATGGTCAGTGAGTCTGAAAAAATTGTTTTAAACATGGACGGACAAGGCGTATGATTACACAAAAGATTCTCGTAAGGCTTGGTATAAGTATTATACTATATACAGATATAGTATAATATAATTTTACATAATTGCAAATATATATATATAAATATATATATATTTGCAGTTCTGTTTATTTAACTTTTAAATAAAAAAGAAGATTACAGTAAACTTGAGGATTAAAAAAAAATTTGCATGCAATAAATAAATTACATTTATTAAAGATTTTTTTTAAATTAAAAATATTGAAGTATAAAAGTAAAAAAACATAAAACTTATGATAAAAAACGTAATAAAACTAAAACTTATTGTTATTTTTATTATTATTATTAAAGCAGGGGCACAAAGAAACCATAAAAACCTTGGTTTTTTTGGTTTATATAATTTTTTTTTTTAAAACCATGTTTAGTCAACTTTTTTCACATAAATACAAGCATTAGTCATTTTACTTGAGTAAATTATATTTTTTTATTAACATTTCTGCTGTAATTCATCAACCAATACATCATTATTTAATGTTCTGTATATAAAAATAAGCTTTGCCATTTTTTTTTACTCCCATCTTGTTTCTTAACTTGGGATGAACAAGTCCAAAAGTTGAAAAAATTCTTTTAATTCTAGCTCTAGAAACTGGTTTACTTAACAACCTTCAATATCCATGATAATGTTGAAGTCCAAATATTTTAGAGATTTCCACCATTCTATTGGTAATACATTTTTTAAAACAGATTCACTATACAAATAGCTTTTATAGATTGGAGCAGATTTGGCTTTCAACTTGAATATTGTTGGTACTAAGTTCTTAAACTCTTTATCTATAAAGGTCACTGCATCTTCATTTTTTATTTTCAGAAAGATCAGATCCAAAATATCTAAGATCTAGTGTGTTTGTAAGGAAATGAGCATTACTGACAGTCTGAAGATATCTAGTTTCCAATATTTTTTTTATCAGTTGATAAAACAACAGTAACATGTTTATCAGCTTTTTAAAAATTTCAACAGTGTCACTTATTTTTTTTTGATCTCTTTGCAACTTATCTAGAGCAACTCCAATATTTTCAATAAAAAATTATCAGGTAACCAATAAAGTTTGTGCGGTTTTGCAGGTGTGCGGTCTGGCGTTTTCCTGGTGGAATACAACACCTTTTCTGTTTGCCAACTGCTTGTTTTTGGTGAAGAGCAACTGAAACTCTGTCCAATTGGGCTGATTATATCTCAGCACTAATGGTTTGTCCACTTGGTAGCAACTCATAGTAAACGATACCTACTGTAGTCCACCATACACACAGTAAAACCTTTTGTTGGTGAATACGTGGTTTAGGAGTCATCGGTACTTGATCGAAGCTGGCTAGCCAATGATATGTTTGTTTTTTGTTGCAGTACATAATCCATTTTTTGTCGCATGTCAACATCCAATAAAAAAATGGCACTAAATTGTGGCGGGAAAAGCAATGAAGAACAGATAATTAAGCGCTGTAGCTTTTTTGTTTCACTCAAGTCATAAGATACCCATTTGCTCAACTTCCAACGTTTTCCAAGTTGGTGCAAATGTGAATGAATAGTTTCATCACTCACATTAAATCTTAAGGCAAGGTCCTTACATGTTTAGCTGAAGTCCTGCTCGAATGCCAGCTTGATATCCTCGTTGTTGACAGTGGATGGTCTTCCAGATCTTGGTTCATCTTCAAGGTTTTTATTTCCAGAAGAAAATTTTTTGAACCACTTTTGACCTGTCCATTCTGCTATGGTACCTTCCCCAAAAGCAGCGCATATCTTACGACAAGCTTCTGCAGCTTTGGTGCCAAGTTTAAACTCCTAAAGTAAATAGGTGCGAATTATCGCATTTGACACAGCCATACTCAACTTAAGAATTTTAAATTTAAATTGCACTAATAAAACTTATGAAACACACTGATTGATTCTCCTTGAAACAAGTTTCAATTTATAAACAAAATTATCTCCCTACCACAACCATTATTTTATAATCCTTTTTTTAGTAAATAGGAAATAGGAAAAACCGCACGAACTTTATTGGTTACCTGATAGTTTGGTTTTAATTGATAATTTTTAGATTAGTTTAAACCATAGTTTAAACTAATTTGCTTTAAACCATTTGCTTTAAACCTATCAACCCTGTATTAAAGAGAAAAAAAAATTTTCTAAAAAAGTTTTATTTTTTCGTTTTCCTAAAGTAAAATAAAATATCGAGCTATAGATCAAAAGTTCATTTAAAATTTAAATTTGCACGATTACTATTTATTTAAAAACTTTTACTTTTGTTCATTTATTTTAAAAACAAATTTTTAACTCAAAGTGATATCAAAATATTTTCAAGTTATTATCTTTGGAAATAAGAAGTTTTTCACACATTTGATTGTCTTTAAATTGAGTTTCATAAAAGAAATTTAATTCATTTTTTTTTTCAATCTAACGTTCTACTAATAATTAAACCACAATTTTAAATGAGTTACTTTACATAATTACACATAATTATTTTATTTTGCCCTAAAAAAAAAAAGAGCTCTGTAAAATAAATAAAAAATTAGTTATTTACTACTGCATTTAAAACCAATTTCTTTTTTCCTATTTTTATTAAAAAAAAAACAAAGGAAAAATAATTAATAATAAATATTTTTTTGGGTGCCCATACCACTCCAGCAGTATTAAAATAGGTCTGGGTTTGTTATTGTAGGTATACTCTACGATAGACTTTTGTTTTGTTGCATGAACTTAGCAAACATATAAGATTTGTGCTTGGTTTAAAAAAAGTCTTGTAACCTGCTTTCCTAAAGATTTTATGGTATTTTGAAATGTTGCAATCCACATTAGTTATATAAGTGGCGTTGTTGCTTCATTGCTAAGTAATTTTATCATTTGAGTGTGTTAAGTTTTGTTTTTGTTTTACATATTGAAGAGTTTTATCTGAATGTTAAACACATGCGGTTTCCAGATATTAAATGTTATCAGGTTAAAAAAAATCTGTCTCTTTCATATATATATATATATATATATATATATATATATATATATATATATATATATATATATATATATATATATATATATATATATATATATATATATATATATATATATATATATATATATATACATATATATACATATATATACATATATATACATATATATATATATATATATATATATATATATATATATATATATATATATATATATATATATATA
>NC_061162.1:9174542-9197042 GCF_022113875.1 Hydra vulgaris
TGAGGTACAGCGTAAAGTGGTAGTAGTAGTCATAGTTGTAGTAGCAGTTGCTGTTGTAGTACTACTCATAATTGTAGCAGCGCTCGAAATAACGGCCGATCAACAATCAGTGATTGGCTATTTTTGGGAAATTTCAAAAAATCCAAGGGAAAATAACCTGTTTTTGTGAAAAAAATACATTTGATTGGCAAGCTTTGAAAAAAATTTTTTGAGCGCTGATGCAATTGGAACATCATCAGCAGTTATAGATACAGAAAATCATTGTTTCTATTGATAATATTAATAGAGATTTATATTTTTTATCTCTATTATCTTTATTGTTATTAGATGTTTTTTTTTTTTTAGAACTATTAACATAATTCAACAAAAAGCTTCACTGGATTTAATTCTTCAAAATAAGGTTTCTTTTGAAAAAAACTTCAACACCATAAAAACATTTTTTAAATCTTCAATACAAGATTGCTTTAATGGATTGGATCTCTATCTTCCAGATTTTGTGAACCACGATGTTGACTGTTCCTGCGCTAATTGTGCATACCCCATGCTGCAAGAGATATGTATTCGATTATTTTTGCAGTACATGGAGAGTCAAAAACAATGGGAAAAAAGTGATACTCATTGTGAGTTTTCAAAAATCATTGAGCAAGTCATCAATAATGCATGTTTCCGTTTTAGTAATAAACTCGCAAGCATTAAAGATATAATGTCATATTCAATTAATCTTTCTATTACTAATAAAACAAAACAAAACAAACTAAAAAGTAACAGCACAGAACTTTTTTCGAAGTATTTTGCAGAAGCTAAAATAATCCAGCCAATTGTAGAAGTTAAAAGTAATCTTGCTGACACCGTTGAAAAGTTGATAAAGCAAGTACAAAGCTGTTCATTAGAAAAAATTCAGCATGAATATTGCAGAATTATTGCTCAGTTGTATTGTTTGAGAAACCTATTGTTAATTAATGAAAGTTTGATTTCTAGTACATGGAAAATTCCAGCTAAAATAAATAATAAAGTATATTCGTCTCAATACTGTAATGGTGAGATAGAATGTATTTCTAAACAGACTCTAAGCAAAACTAAAACAAGGGCGTCACAAAAAAATATTGATTACAAAACTGATGCTTCTCTAAATACTGTCTGTGAAGATGAGGTTGCGGAGAAAAAACTTACTCGCAAATTGCGCTCCTCTAGAAAATGCATATCTGATAAAAAAATGAAACATGAAAACAATTTACCAGCAATTAAGAGCTTTGATATAAGTTTATTTCTGAATGATATGGAGAAATCACTTCAAATATTAAATCCTTACACAGACACCTTACTAATTAAATCAATCTATCAACTTATATCTATTATTTCAGGAATGCAAGCAAAAAAGCTAACTTTAGAATGTGAATTACTTCACCAATCTCGTACATTGCACCAGCAGGTACTAAACTGTATTTCAACTAAAGACAGAAGGTGAGAAAAACTAAAAAAAATTTTTTTAATTTTTTATGAATTATTTTGCATTTTCTTTGAATATTCTTTTAAAATTGTTATTGCATATTATACTAAATATAATAATTACATATTCTAGGAGAAAAAGAGTTAATAAAAAGGTAGGTTAATTTTTTTTAATTTATATAAAATTTTTGCATGAAATTCTTTTAAGTCACAGTTGTTCAATAATTAACAACCATTTTGAAAAAAATTGCAATTTTTTTTTTTTATAACCCATTTATTTATCCATAAAGTTGAAATAATTACAAAGTGATCATGTTGAAATAATTACCAAATGTCACTCATATAGTTAAAAACTAGTCATTGGAATGACACCTTAATAAAATAAATAAAGCAAAAAAAAGTAATATAGATAGCGACAAAAACGAAATTAAAGTTAAATAAAAAGAAGACAAAATATCTTTAAAAGAGCAAGACAAATAACACAAAAAAGGGCAAAAGTAAATTGCTGACATGATAGATAACAAATGAATGAGATATCACAACGTTTGACAATCAGAAAGATTAAAAAAATAATGAATTAGCAACAAGACCACAAAAAAAATGCACGTCAACATAAACAATACACAAGCGTACATGTCAATATAAATGATGCACAAAATTATACAACAGTATAAACAATATAAAATACACAAAAAAACACGACATTATAAACAATACACAAAAATACACAACAGTATAAACAATCCATACAACATAAATTAATAAAACTTAAAAATTTTTATTTTTGTATCTTTTAATAACTTAAGGTTTTTTATTTTCGAATCACAAACATTTTTTTTTCTTTAATTTTTGCGCTTAGTTCTTCTGTTTGATTTAATCTATGACAGTCATTGCTCAAATTGATTTTTTGATGCACATCAGTGATTAAATATGAACAATAAGTTGGATAAAAATTGCCCTGTGATAACGGCATATATTGACTGTCAAAAGTTTAGCTTTAAATATTTGATGCAAATTTAAAAAAATGATAATAAAAGGTGTTATACAAATTTCTAAAAACACATCACAAACTGATCATCATGTGATCTTTATGTTAATTGATCTTCATGTTAATTGATCATCATGTGATCTTCATAAACTTGTTTTGAGGAGTTAAAAGCATTTGGGTTAAATTAGTTTTGATTATTCTTAATTGAAATTATTATTATATGTGATTTCATATAATCTGTTTTAAAGTTTAAGAAAGTTATTTTAAAAAATTTAACTGCAGATATAGAAGATATTCAACACATTTTCTTTCCAGTAACAACTGGGATACAAAAAGGTTTAATCCTTGATTTTTTGCTGTTTCTCTATTCTATATTGTTGACAGGGGCCCTGGTAATTATATTTATACAAAACCCGTTTTCCTGTTTTTCAGATTTTTTCATGTCATCCAATATATACAAAACCTCCAATATAAACAAAACCTGTTTTCCTGATTTTTAGATTTTTTCTTGTTGTCTAGTTTTTTGAGCTGTTTTCGAGGCAATGTCCTTTTTTATTAAGCTTTTAACTACCTGTATATTTTTAAAGTATATATATATATATATATATATATATATATATATATATATATATATATATATATATATATATATATATATATATGGGACTAATCATCCAGGGTAATCCTATTGTTAATAAAAGTTTTGAAAAAAGTTTGGTAAATCGTTTTATTGTTATGCTGATAATAAAATATATTGTCTAAAAATATATTTAGCATTGGAGATCAAACCACCAAGTCCGACCATGTGGATATCATGCCTGAAAGTTTGTTAAAACTTTTTTTCTTCTCACTAGGTTTTAACTAATTATATTTTCCAAAACACTTAATATTACTGTTTATCGTTAGTATATTTATGATATATACTTTTTGTGCATTTTTGTCTCTACATCCCCATTTTTTCTAAAAATTATAGGTGTTGCCTAAATTTGGTAGGGGTATGGATGATTGGCTTTTCTGTAGTGAGGTCTGTTTTATTGAAATAATGACTTATAGGATGTAGACTACAGGCGATGAGACAGCAAGGATGCATCCCTGATGAGTAATGTTAGCCCTTTTTATCAGGCTCTCCGAAATATCACTGGTGAATATATTGTGGCCCTGAGGATGGAGTTTCACCTACATTAGTCCACTACTTAATTTCGATTGGATCTTACAACACCATTATTTTTATTATCTTTCTGCTTTCCCTTTTTGGTTTTTTTATATGTGTATACATGTATATCTATGTGTTTATATGTGTATATGTATATATGTATGTGTGTATGTATGTATGTATGTATGTATGTATGTATGTATGTATGTATGTATGTATGTATGTATGTATGTATGTATGTATGTATGTATGTATGTATGTATGTATGTATTAGGGTGGAGTGAAAACAACTTTTTTTTAAAAAATTCATATTTTCTTCTTGATTTCTATAATAATTATAGGAAAATTAAAAAAATGAGACCAAGATGAACAAAATTGGACAAGAACTACCTCCGGTACCAATTTTTGACCAATATTACTTATTATTGAAAGCGCAAACTTAAAATTTTTTTAGATATTTTTTTTGAAGAAGCTTTGAAGTTATAACATTGGGCATGATTGTATTATCCATTAGTATTATGACCAAAATACTCACTTTTGCATTGAAAAGGTTAATCTAATACTTTTAACTCATTTGAAAGATATTTTTTGAAATAAAAAAGTTAATATTTAGCATATAATAAAATCCACGCTCTACTACTTTCCTCGAACCATATTTTTAAAGATTAGTATTTAATTAATAAATAATAATATTTATTATAATATCTATAATACTTGACCATTTAGTCAGTAATGATAATTATCACGATTTATATATTTTGGATTTTGTTTTAAATTTCAATAAATAAGATCATCCATTCTTTAGTATTCAAAACCACTCTCTGATGTGCAACTGCCAACAGGACTAGATGTTGTGCGGCATATGGTATATTTAAAAGAAAATGTAAGCAAGCTAAATTATATCGTTTGTCAAATACTACGTCATAATAAAATACTACGTCATAAAAAATACTACGTCATAAAAAATACGTTTGTCATATCGTTTGTCAAATAATACAATTAGATGTAAACAAATATATATATATATATATATATATATATATATATATATATATATATATATATATATATATATATATATATATATATATATATATATATATATATATATATATATATATTATAAATTTACAGAAACCTGCTGGAAAAACCAACAAAAAGAATGAAGCAGGTTCAACTGCAATAGAGGTCTTAAGAATTTGGGGAAAATGTAACATACCAACTGTGTCATGAATTCCATCTTTGACAAAGAAAGTTTTTAACCTTTATGAGCAGAATATAGGGCTGCAAAAAACTCCAACAAACAGGAAAAATAAAGAAAACAAATTTCAGCTCTACAAGGAAAAACTAGCAAAACTGTTTGATATATCTGCTTGCCAATGCAAAGATCTAAAGAAATACTGCTGTGGCAAAGTTAATATGGTACCAGCTATGGAGCACCCTTTCATGGAGGATCAAAGGAGTGAACGCAAAATGGCTATAGGTTCAATAGACAAAAAAATTACAGCAAAACTGCACAATATCCAAAGTAAGCAGAGCTCAAACCTTAATTATGCAGTGTCATTAGATTCTTTCATTTCTACCAAACCTATTACTTCAAAACAGCCTGCTATTGGGAATCGTTCATAAAGTACGTACGCTCGGAGAGGAAGAGGAAGTCTGCAAATGGGGTTTCTGAGATAAGGGGGCAGTAGGTCAATTATAAAAGTATGGTGACTCTAAATTTGAAAAAATATCATAAAATGTTGGGTTAGTAGGTTAAAAGCGTAGGTATTTTTAGGGAGGTAGAGAGTACTCAAAAAAGCATACGGGAAATTGCGGGGGGAGGGGGGATAGCAAAAAAAAAGCATATGTACTTTATGGGCGACCCCTTGTTGAAAACATCCAGTCATTTACTTCTTCATCTTCAAAGCAGATGCAATTGTCTTTCATTTCTCTCTCATTAGCCTGTAACTGCCATGGACTCTCAGACAGATCGACTGCAGGTGTGGCATCAGCTGTACTTGAGGATATTGAAATTATTTTATATAATAACAAAACACAAGTTATTGACAGCAGCAAGATCAGGCTTGAGCGCATAAAAACAAGGGATAACCAGAAAGTTGGTGAAATCCAAGTAAAGGCGTTGTACTTTAATGGCAAAAAAGACCGAACACTCAAATTTGACAGTAATAAGAGAACCATAGTGACGGAGGAGCACATATCCTTGATTCAGGAACCTGGCAGAGGTTACTTGGGACACTGCACTCCTCTTAGCGGAACAGCTAAATCACTAAAGTTTGCAATTATACAGTATTCTAAAAAGCACAATATTATTTTGGATAATTTGCAAGTGCTGGGCTGTGATGGAACAAATGTAAACACGGGAAACAAGGGTGGTGTTATCAGATTGATCCAGTTAGAACTTCAACGGCCTCTACAATGAGTAATTTGTTTGCTACATGAAAACAGCTTCCACTACGCCATTTGTTAGGAGAGTTGGATGGTCCAACATTTGGTTCGAAATGCTATTCAGGCTTAATTGGAAAGTCCCTTGAAACTTGTGAGGTCTTAAAGATTGTTGATTTTCAACCTATTAACCATAATGTAGAAATGCCAGAGGTTGAGAGAAAAGTGGTCAGTACAGATCAACTTTATTTTTTTTGACATCTGCCAAACAATATTAGTGGGTATTTGCTCTACCAACCTAGAGAAGCGCAACCCTAGGAAACTGGCTCATTCTAGGTGGCTCACCACTGCCAATAGGATCCTCAGAATGTTTCTACCAGCAGTCCCTCGTCAAATTTGGTAATTTTATCGACATTCATTATGCGAGTTTATGCCCCTATGTGATTCATCATCAAGAAAGAGTCTTCTATCTTTTACGGCAGCAGGCATCTGTACAGCACAATTGCAAAATCACGATATCTGCCAGCTCCATTACGTAAAATAGTATACAAAGTAATTCAAACAAATGCATTGTTTGGTCATCAAGAGAATATTCTTCTGGCAATGGTATCAGATGATCAGCCACATATCTAAGAATTACGTGTTAGGCGTATACAGAGAGCTAGAAAAGAAAAAGTTATGAAAGCTAACCAAACAAGTGTGCATCAGCTCAAAGTTCCTACTCTAAATTTTATGGCAAATAATGCATGGGAGTTGATTGATTGGAGTAATTTAGAGCTGTTGGAGCCACCATTAACAATGCAGCTCACTAACAAGCAGCTGGAGAAGGTAAAAGAGCATCGCATTCTACTATCTGACTTTATGGATAAGTTTTCGAGCCACACCCAAGCAGTGGAACGTTGTGTAAAGATGGTGACAGAAGTTTCCGCATCGGTTTGTGGTGAGATAAATAGAGATGGTATGATACATGTTCGTCTACAATCTATGAAGAATATACTAATATTTAATACCAAGGCTAAAATTATAACACTAATTAGTATGATTTTTTCTCTATAAATGTAAATATCTTGTATTATATACATCTCTTCAATTCTAAAACTCTCTAAAATAACCTTGTTTATAAATTAATATAAATCCAACTTCCAGGCATGGAGCAAACTTTAAACATTCATATTTATACTTACGTTAAATAGGAATGCTTTGCAAAAAAATGCAATGATTGGGGCCCGGAAACAAAAATGCCCAAAACTTTTATCAATTTTTATGTTATATATATATATATATATATATATATATATATATATATATATATATATATATATATAACATAAATATTGCGACCCCCTCAAATTGAGGGGGATCTGAACTTTATATGGCCATAACTTTTGAATGCTAAGAGATTATTTCATGAAATTTGAAATCTATCAATGAATTATAATTGAGTTGAGAAAAGTAAAAAAAATATGTTGCAAAATAGTTGCCCTCAAATTTGGGGTAAAGGGTAATTTGTTAGGGGCATTTTTGTTTATGGGCCCCAATCATTGTAATTTTTTGTAAAGCATCCCTATTCGACGTATAACATATAAATGTTTAAAGTTTGCTCCATGTCTGGAAGTTAGCTATTTTTAACACCAAAAAACGCTGGATTTGCGCCTGTATTAATTGTAGAAAATTTGAAAATTTTTGGTTTAGAATAGTCTAAAAAATGGTGCTGGGGGTAATTCTCGTCCAATTCTGCTCATTTTGGTCTCATTTCTTTAGTTTTCCTATAATTATTATAGAAATCAGGGAGAAAATATGAATTTCTAAAAAAAGTTGTTTTCACTCCACCCTAGTATGTATGCTATTTTTTTTTTATTTAATTTAATTGTTTATTTTATTATTTTATTACATTTATTATCTTGTTTATATGTGAACATCTATAGCTTTATCGGTTAAAGTTTTGATCCGGTAACCATTGAATTCCAGGTTCAATTTTCCCACTCTGAGCATATTATGTTTAACTTGGTATTTTTACTTTGTTTTTTTATACCTTTCACGTTGGTTATGATTTTCCATTTAGAATCTGAGTTTATTATTTCTATTACATGCGCGATGTTTATATAATCATTATTATTTTTTTAATTTATACTTTACTTTAGTATCTTTGTTTTGCTCTGAACATCTGTTCATAATACTTTTTTATTTTATTTTTTTATCCTTTTTCTGTTCCTAATTTATTTCACTTGGACTTGACAGCTCAGTCTAGTCCTTTGGTGCATATTTTTGTATTTTTTTTAAAATAAAGTTTAAAATAAAAATAAATTTTTTAAAAGCCTACAGTTATAGTTATTGTGAGACCACTACAGTAAGAGAATACTATTTTTTTAAATTGTTTTTACAAACCTCTCTTAACTCTTTAGCTTCTAAACATAAGCCTTGAAAAACAATGCTGCTGCACAGAAAAGTAGTTTGTTACTACTGTGGTTGGAATCCAAAACAGAGTTTGTCTTTTTGTTTACAAAGGGTTTTATTACACCTACTACACCTACTGATATTTTTATAAATTACTGGTACCATCTACTAAAATTCGTTTTCGTGTTACTCATTATTGTATTAAGTCTCATCCTTTTACTGTTACTGTTCCTAAGTGCTCTAAAAATTCTTATTTGTCCAGTTTTTTTCCTTGATAATCAGTTCTTTGGAATTCACTTCTTTTATCTTGTTTTCCTAATTCATATAATTTGCACTATTTTGAGTCATCTGTCAAACGTTATCTTTCTCTGTAAGATTTATCTTTTCTCTTCCAGTAACTTCCAACTCTAATTGTAGTTGCTTGCAGCCTTGTTGGAAGTGAAGATGTTGGAAAAAAAAACTTTAATTTTAAATTTTTAGTTTCTGTTAATTTCACCTAAAATAAGAAAATTTGTTATTTTTGATTTTTTATATAATTTTGCCTCTTATAAGACCCCACATACTTTTCAAAAAAGAAATTTTTTCATACTATTAAAGACCTGTCTGATGTTAAGTTTAAGTTTAAAAATATTAATAATAAGTCACAATAATAATAATAAGTCACTACTAACTAGACTGTAAGCAATCACTAGTTAAATTATCAATCACTAATTTTTTACAGGGAAAAAAAGACTGAAAGAATTTAGTGGCGGGATAGCTCAGATGGTTAGAGCGTTAAAGGAAAAGTTAAAACCCGGACTGTTGAAAGATACGAGTACAAATCCCGCCACCGCCAACTCTGCACTAGAGTAGTACTGCGGTACGCAAAAATGTTGGTCAATAACGGACGCTACTTTGGATTAGTCTTAATGACTATTTGTGGCTGTTCCTATGCTAAGCCAACAATATCTTTGGATATAAGAACAATTGTATACAAAAATATAGCATGAAAACTCAAATAAATAAAAAAATTAAAAAAAAAAAAAGGGTTTTTTTGCTTAAGAATAAGAATGCTACTTATAAAAATATTTTATTATATTGTATTAAAATTAAAATTTTTTAATACAGTTTTATTTTTTTTATATAAAACACATTTTGGGGGTCCAAGTGAACAGTTTTTCAAATGTTTTTTTAAGAATCATCCTAATCAGCTTTTATTCATATGTTTTTGTAAATATATATTTTTTATTATTTATATTATTTTGAAAAAATATATATTTTTCAAAGTTCAAATTTTTTTTCAGTGGTTGATAGTGGCAAAAACATCAAATTTTTGTCTCTGTATTTTGATATTTTAAGCTTGTTCTTTTGTTATTGTAATTTTTAAGCTTTATGTTATACTTTTTCCTTTTTCTTAGGAAAATTTTATATTGTACTAAAAATTGCAAACAAAAAAGTTTTTGTTAAGTTATTATATCTCAAAAGTAAAAAAAAAAAAAAAAAATTGATTTAAAGTAACTCTTTAGTGATACAAAAGTGTTATTTTAAAATCAAATTTTTACACATCTACAAGTTGATTAGTCAACCTTGACTTTTTATTTTCACACTGTCTTAATTATTTATACTCCAATAATTTATTATAAATTACATTGTTTTATCACTTTTACATTTTTAAAATTTGCTATAAATTGCATTGAATTGTTAAATGAAAAATTGATTTTTTTAAAGTTTATAAATTTCAATAGCATGAAAATCAATCTTATTCCACTACATGTTCCTTGATAGAGAAGTATAGCGCACCAGACTTTGTGTTCAGAGAAGAGAATCTTCAAACGCTAGTTGATGAATATATTCCAGCTGGTTGGTATTATAATTTTATTTATTTTAATGTTATTTTTTTGTAATCATTGTTTTTGGTTTCGTTTTAACTCAAATATATTTAGATTGGATTGTTGCTAATCTTTCTTTATCAATATCCAAAGCCCAATCATTTTTGATTATCAGCAGAGTAGCTGCGTTTAAGTCTCCTGCAATCGTCAAAATTAATATATCATCATCCAATCAAGAGGTAAGAATATTTATTAATTATTTTCCAAAAATATTTAAATATTCCAGAAGAATCTCTTTCTTAATTTTGTTTAAAATTGATTTATAGAAAGAAACTGAGAGAGATTTAATCTGCGATTTAGCTGCAGCATTTGATGAGGACTTGTTCGAGAGCTTCGATTCTATATTATCCAATAGTAAGGAAAGTATGAATATTAAAAACAAAAGTCAATGGTGGAATGAGCGATTACGGCTAGACAAGCAAATGAAAGTTAGTGAATTTAAAAATTAAGTTCCAAATTCAATTTAATAATTTATCAAAAAAATTTTAAATAGTTTGATAAATATGAAATTTTAATGTTATCATAATTGCGATAACCTTATTGAGGCCCTGATATTTTAGCAGCTATGTTAGCTTTTAATAATAATATCTAATCAGCAGTCATACATGTTGTTAGTTAATAAATAACAATTTAACTTAATCTGTAGAATATGAGACTTTTTACTTCTGTTAGTGTTTAGTTAACATAAAAAAACCACATAACTTAAGTTAATATTTTCTTTTTAAAATCAGTTATAACAGCAGCAGATTAGAAAAACTAAATCCTTTAAAAAGAGATCTTAAATTACAAAAGTATTATATAAGTTGTAAATTACTTAATAACTCATAAAATATTTCTTATTATCATTATTAATCATGGTATCAAAAATCACTAAGAACTTAGTGATAAAAAGAGGGTTCCATTTAGGGTTTGAACAAAAACCGACTTTTTGAAAAACCGGTTTTAACCGGTTTAAAATTCTTATTATTAAAATTGAATAACGAGAAATACTTAATTTATATATTATATTTACTTTACTTATCTTAATATTTCCTTAGGATATATGATTTTAAAAAGGGTTTTATAATTTTAAGTGCATTAAATAAAAAATCTAAGTTTTTGGGTTCATTTATGCGTTGCCTCATATAATAAAAAACTCAGCTTTCACTGTCTTTGGGTTAATGAGGTTTTCTGCAGGCTCTTCAAGTAAATTTGAATTTTCTATGATTTGCATTTGCGTTTACATCCGTATGCTTTTAGACATGCAACTGTTTTTATTGCGTAATTATTATGTAACATTTTGTACAAAATGAAATTGAAATCTCCATCTACTGCAGGAAAAAGTTTAAAGTTGCATGTTAAAAAAACATAGAAAACATCTCACTAAACTTACTTAACAAAATGTTATTGCATAACAAAAATATACTATAAAAATGTTAAAAAATAGAAAACCGGTTTTTATAATTTAAAATCGGGTTTTTAAATGTTTCAAATTTATTTGAAAAACCGGTTTTAAAAAACCTCTAAACTCTAGTTCCATTAATACCTTTTTTTCCAGTTCCATTAATACCTTTTTTTCAAAGCACTATGTTAAAAACGTTAGAAAGAAAAAAAAGTTTCTATTGTTAATGGCTATAACAAAAACAAAATAAACCTACAAAATAGCTATAACATAATCAAATGTAAAATCTTGTTTTTTAATTTTAACAGTTTTAATCACAATAATGTTGAGTTTCAGTTTTAACTACAATTATGTTGAGTTTCAGTTTTTACCACAATCATGTTGAGATTTAGTTTTTTACCACAATCATGTAGAGTTTCAGTTTTTACCACAATAATGTTGAGTTTTAGTTTCTTTAACTGCAGGCTAATTGTTAACACAGTAAATTTAACATCATATAAGTTTACTAAATTAATTGTTAACACAGTAAATTTAACATCATATAAGCTTACTAAACTAATTGTTAACACAGTAAATTTAACATCATATAAACTTACTAAATTAATTTTTAACACAGTAAATTTAACATCATATAAGTTTACTAAATTAATTGTTAACACAGTATGTTTAACATCATATAGGTTTACAAAATTAATTGTTAACACAGTAAATTTAACATCATATAAGTTTACTAAATTAATAGGCAAACTAGTATAGCAATATAAAAAGGTAACTAAAAAAAAAAAAATATATTATGTTTAAATTTATAAAAAAAAATTTAATAAAATTAGATGTAAAAATAATGTAGTTATTAAAATTATAATAATTCTTTAACAAATATGTTCTGATAGTAATCTTAATAAAACTTGATTGGATGTTGTTTAATATTGCAACATTTAATAAGAAACATAAAGAAAGTTATAATAAAAATTTAATAAAAGTAAGTTTGCATTTTTAATTAAAGTATAAAAACATCTTTATTCTTTGATTAATGATGTTGATGGACTTACTAAAGAAACTAAAACATGTAACTTTAACAAAAAAAGAAGAAAGATAGGTAACTAAACAAATTCTCATATTAATATTTAGGCATTAATTTTAGTGAGATTCATACTTAGTCTTTGTTTCAAAGTGTTTAAAACATGGATTGGCACTAAGCTTTGGCAAAAAACATCACAACACCAGTTATGGTGTTGTGATGTTTTTTGCAAGGATAAAAATCATGCCCATTACATTGCCACATAACACCACTTTTAAAACATGGAAACAACACAATATAAACATATATAAACTATAATCACATTATGTAACTCATATAAATATACTTATTGAAAACAAAATACAAAGCAAATTATATAATGATCTTGACCTTCAGCATGCATAGTCCTTATTTAAACAGTTAATTTTATTCAAGGACATCCTGGCAAAGATAAGTTTTATGTATTGTAATTGTTTGAACATCAACTATCTTTCAAAAGACATGTTCTTACTTTAAAGGTTAAGAAATAAGTATATTTAAAACCTGGTATAAAAAATCCAACCCTCTGAATTAATGCTGGTATTTGGCAATGCCGACCTAATTGCCGACCTAAAAGTTTTTGAGGTCAGCAAAAAATTGCCGACCTTGTTTCTATGTTTTATGGTAAGACCTTTGTATTAAATTTTTTTTGCCGACCTGCTGCCGACCTTTAAAAGACTGAAATTATTGCTGAAACTCTAAAATTATTGCTGACCTCATTTTTCTTTATTCTGAAGGTTAAAAATCTGATATTATTTTTAACATTTTCCATGTATTATACTTAATATGCAAAATAATTATCGAATGTTAAAAATAAACAAATTAATTTTCTGAATATGCAACATAAAGTTGACCATTTGAGAAGCAATGTTTTAGATTACACTAACTCTATTAAACATTTAAGACTTTGATTGTTATAAAAGTACTAAACCGAAAGATAATTTTAGAATAAAAGGTAAATTAGAATTCAATAGAGCCAACTAAATTCAAGGAAAATAATAAAAATAGCTCTTTAAGACCAGAAATAATTGTCAAAACCACTGTAATCAATATAATTAATTTAAAGACCACAAACTTTCATTCAAGTGTCATTGCATAACCCAGCCTTTAGATCTAAATTTATATGCAACTTTTTTAAAGAAAATTCTTGAACATATTGAGTATATATATATATATATATATATATATATATATATATATATATATATATATATATATATATATATATATATATTAAAAGGCTTCCTGATAGTGCGTGTGGTCGAACACCTTGTTTGTCCACTTTTAAAGTAATTTTTTTAGACAACTTGATCACATTTTTATAAGCGTTTTAAGAATTTACGACAAAATAAACATATAAGAAACTACAAAGAATAAAACAGCAATATTTGATGAAAGGAAATGAATACTATACGAAATATCTAAACAAAATAACTAAAAAAAATTTGAAAAAGAAAAATTTTGTCAAAAAAAAAGTATGCCTCAATATTTTACTGTTTTTCTTTTTTTTTTTTTTTTTTTTAATATTTTACTGTTTTACTTTTCTTTTTTAAGGACATTTGTTAATCTTAACTGCCAAGTCGAGAAAGAAAGCAGAAAAGAATATAACGAAAACAAAAACATTTTTTGACATACAATTTATTTGCGACTTTGGTCAGTCAGTATATTAAGGAAATACTTTATATAAATAAGGACAATTTTAAAATTTATTTTTCAAATGTTTTTGCTAAACTTTACTTTTTTTTATCAATGCCCAGGAAAGCAAGAAAAGTAATTGCTATTTATCTTTAAAAAAAAAAAAATATTTTTTAACAAGTCTTTTATGTAAAATAATAAAAATTTTTCAAGTTGTGCATTTAAACCCAATAGTTTATTTCCTGATGAACTTTTGTTATCGACATTCCAAAATCTGCATTGTTATATTGCTGAACTTTTTTAACGAATCTTTTAGGAGCTTAAGACATTTTTTTTAGTTTTTAAATACATTTTTTCAAACAGAGCAATCTTTAGATTCATTATCTCTAATAATTTATCTTAACACTGAAAATGTTAAGGAAACAATGAAAATTAGTAAAAGTTGAAAATTTGGCAATGTAAAAGAAACAACAAATTTATCTAGTCTATTGTATTTAAATTTGATATTGCATTGCAATTTTTTTTCCTTTTTTGAGTATTGTTTTTTATTTAATCAGTAGATAAGTTTAGCTTTTTGCCGCAAATTATTGAAATGCAATTTTTTTTCTTTTTTGAGTATTGGTTTTTTTTTTTTTTTTATCAGTAGATAAGTTTAGCTTTTTGCCGCAAATTATTGAAATGCTTTAAAAGTTAAAAAAACAATACGTTAAACATGGATGAACAAGGAGTGCAACCACACGTGCTTTCCAAACTTGTTATATATATTCTAAATATGTTCTTATATTGTATAATATTTTATGTTCTTATAATTTATAATAATAAGAGGCGATTTTAAAGGGGTGTGTGAGGGTATCACCTACTTTGGGGGAGGAGGAGAGTCCAATCCCCCTCCCCTTACCCCCAAAGTAGGTGATTTTTAAGTTATAGTTGGTTTTTTAACAAATTTAGTCAGGTATTTGACACCATTCAATTGGGTAAATTTTGGAATAGGAATAGAGGAATTTTTTTGTTCAAAGAAGCCAGTTGATACTTTTTAAGAAATCACCCCCTCCCCCTTCATTTTATTAGTAGAATCACCTATGATAATAATATTTAGATTCATTAATATTAAGTTTTATTTAGCAACAATTTTTATTTAGGAGTTTGAACTCTATTTTTTTTTTGTTCATTGTATAATGTTATCAATTATTTAGAATCTTGTGAAACGAATAGAAGAAGATTGGTTAGGTGGATGGAAAGGAATGATATTAGGTAATTTTCAAGATAGCAAACTCAATGAAGAAATCGATTTGTTGACAGATAGTATAATGATAAATTTCAAAAAAGATATTGGGGTGGAAGTTGATCGAGATCTTTTAAAGGTAAGCTAACTTTTTTTTTTTATCAATAAGTACATAAAATATAAACAGTTTTGAATCCTGTATAAATACTTTTTGGCGGACCTTTGTTTTTGGTTTAAGTGATAATATTCAAAGCATTTAATATATTTTTCTTGAGTAAATTTTTTATAAAGAAGTTTTAATAGAGGCTGCTCTAAAAGTATTTCTCAAATACTGTAGCAACCCTTGTTACATTAAGTATTACAAGTTGCTATGTCAGCACAAATTCCAACTTTCAATTCAAACTTTCAATACCAAACCTATGCATAATATTAAAGCATGCAGGTACTTGATTGTATCCTTTACAAGATTTATATAAAAACTATACCTAGCAGCTTATCATTGTGCTTTTTGTTTGTTTTTAACAGTCTATCTAGATTAGTAACAACAATAGGTTTTTGTTTTTTTTAAAGAAACATTTTTTATAAACATGTTTATAGCTATAACTTTTTTTGTGCGTTTACACCAAATTTAATGATTATTTATACAATGAGATGTGTTACTTGTGTAATATTTTATAAATATTTCCTTAAAATTATTTAATTAATTTTATTAGGTCATAAAAATAATGTAAATAATTATATGTAATAAGTTATGTGTTAATTGTTTAAATCAATGGTTACCTAATACTTCTTAAATAATGCCAGTAAGTCATGATTTTTTTATCAGCAAAAGGCTTACATGCTTCTTCAATACATAGCAGCTTAAAGTATCACAATTGGCAGCTCAAAGTATCACAATGAGTACAAATGGCAGAGTTATGAAAATAAAAATATGAAAAAAACAAAAATGAAAATAGAAATGTAACTAATGATTAAGAAGTTTTAAAAAACTCATCTTCCTCATGTAAATTGCCAATGCCGCAACCATCATTAAAAATAAATTATTTAGCTGAGTGGTGAAGGACTTCATATAGAGTGTGGTTGCTTTGTGCCCATGGCATATTTGCAATATTGTTAAGAGTACGATCATAACACAACTCTTGAAATTTGTTGATTTTAACTTTACATTGACAAGAAACTATACAAAATATTACCCTGCTTGAAAAATGTGTTTTTTTTTTTTTTTTTTTTTGTACATAGAGAAACAAATTCTTTATAGTTATAAATATATTTTTTACAAACACTCTTAATCTATCCATTCACTCTTAATACCTATCCATTCACTCTCCATTTAGTAATTTCAGTAGTTGTTTTGCAAATTTTACAATTTGCACCTCCTGATGATGAGTGGTTTTAATTTCAAATCCTTAATTGTATTTTAAATATATACAGAAAACATATCACTTTGGTATTTAATTTTTCTTTTTTGTTATCAGTAATGGGACAATAAGATTTAGCAAATCTTGATTAGTTTTTGGTTCCCTTATCAAAAACACTGGACATAATTATTTCAATGTATGTAATGAATAGTTTTACATTTTTATTTCCCTTCATTATATTTATTAGCTTACTTTTGCTGACATGCAAAACAAAATCAAATAAGTAAAAAATGTATTTTTCTTAATTTTAACCTAAATAAATTATTAATTTAAATTTTATTAATTGTTATTTAAATATTTTCAGGGAAATGCATCTAGTATATAATTATTATTGATATAAACATTATTTGATATAAGTATTATTTGATGGAAAATATAAATTAGTTTTCTTGTTTAATTGACAATTGTTTGAATTCTTTTTTAACAAAAATATTTGTTGAAAATATTATATGTATGTTTTGGTATATATGTATGTTTTGGTATATATGTATGTCTCGGTATATATGTATGTTTGGTATGTAAACTTTGAGTCGTGAAAGTATCAAAATTTTTGCTTCAGATTTTAGTTGATGGTTATACAACTTGCTCCAAAGCAAAAATTAAAGAAGCGTTAGTCTACTTGTTACAGGAAAATTCTGATCATGGCATGGAGGTATTGAAATACTAATAATAATTTTCACGTAAATAATCAACGATCTTGCATTGATTTGAATTAGCATAGTTTTATATTGTTTTTTAAATATTGTTTAATATTTAAAACACAATCTTAATACTTGTATAGCTTTTTGAAAAAAAATATTTTTATTTTGATTACTTAATTTTTTGCTTTGTGCTGATTTTAATATCACCAGTAGCTTTAACCTGGAAAATTATAAAAAGAATATATATTTTGTTAGTTTCTATTTATTTTTATTTCTATTATTTTTATACATTTAAAAAGTAAAAGGTCATTTTTACTTACCAAGTCTTGAAAAATGTTTGAATTTGTTTGTGTTATATTTAGATAATGACAACAATAATTGAGAAAAAAAGAAAGGATGACAAAAATAGGTTTTTATCTTCTTTTTTTCTTCTTGAAAACATTATTATACAAAATCTAATTTCACAAGAGAAAGATAAGTTAAATAACTTACTTCTTGATTTGTTCTTAACACTTAAGTGTTGACAGTTTTATTTCTAAGTTGATGTGGTGAAAATACAATTTTTTATATACTCTGTATTTTTATATGGGGTAAAATTAAATATGGGGTAAATTTTTTATCAATTAAAACACTGCTCACAAAGCATCACTTGCGTAAACACATTTGGATGATATTTATGTAAAAATCAATGCAAACCTTAAGTTGAAATTACAGTTGTTATATTTTGTCAAAATGTGACAACATATTTCATTAATTCGTTAAAGTTTTTTTATGTTTATTATTTTAAATGTCATTAAAAGTTTAAAAATAGTTACTAAGAAAATTTATTCAACCCAAAAAGAATTCTCAATTGTTTTGGGTTGGTTTGAAGTTATTAAACTAAAACATTATGTAGTGAAACTTAAAAATTTGGTTATTATTATTAAATCCTGATTAATGTTTAAATTTAGAGTTTTAAATGTATCTGTAAAAGCTTGTATTGATAATACAAAATTAAAAAAGCTCATTCAAAACCAATGTAAAATACTCAATTAAAGGAATGTCATATTAATAAAGTTTAATGTTTTATTTTATATGTATGTACTTTTTTCAAGCATCTTTTGGCATAGACAATGCTCTGTCCACAATGTCACATGTTGGTAGTGCCAACAATTTCAAATATATAAAGAAATGAAATATAAGTACATTAAGTGATAAAAGTAGTGAAGATGAACAAAATAATGAATCTGAAAAAACTTTATTGAATTTAAATTATTACAATAAAATAACAAAAATTTAAGATTTCAAATATTCTAAATATTTAAAAAAAACTCACAACTTTACTAGACTAACATTTAATAAACTGAAAATAACATTAAAAAAATCAAAAAACATGGCGCGTTGGATAACTCAGTTCTGTAAACCACAGGCGTATCCTGTAGTATATACAAAATATATACAAGCCAAATTATATACAAGGTAAATACAAAGTATATACAAACTATATAAAAAGTATATACAAACTATGTACAAAGTATATACAAACTATTTACTAAATACAAAGTATATACAAAGAAAAATAAGAGATTCAAGAGTATGAAATTGGCAGAGATAAAACAATAAATAATAATAACTTTGCAATGGGTTGGATGAAATGTCAGTGTTTAGAAATTTAATTAAAGTTTGTTGCATTTAGCTTCCACTATTAATATTTTTTATGGCCTTGAAAAGTAAAAGATCAAATCTCTTAGGACCTATAAGTTTTTTATTTCTATTTTTTTTTTTTTTAATGTTTATAATATGATAATATAGTTGTTCTGTGTAATGTGATATATTTTGATATAATCTGATTTTTATATCACTCATAATTTGTGATCTATTGTATATACTTGCTGTTTAGTGTATATACTTGCTGTTTAGTGTATATACTTGCTGTTTAGTGTATATACTTGCTGTTTAGTGTATATACTTGCTGTTTAGTGTATATACTTGCTGTTTAGTGTATATACTTGCTGTTTAGTGTATTATGTTTGTGCTGTTTGCTGATCAAATCTTTTTGTTTAGTTATGTTTTCATTTTTCATTTTCATTTAAATATACTTTCAGATTATCATCAGAAGATTTTAAAATGCGGAACTTGGTTGTTCTAGTTCTTGATAAGGTACTCAATTATGATAATTTATGTAAATTAAATTTAAAACATAAAGAAAGTAATCATTTTTTTGTAATTGCTTTAATAGGGCATTGTCCAATATTTTCAATTTACCAACTACAACTTCAAAATTCAAAACGTTTAAAATAATTTTTGAAGTTTCAGTTAACTTTATCTGTTCTGTTTATTATAGACTATTTTTTATATTTGCAACATTTTCTAACATGAGCTTAACATTACTTATTTTTTTAACATTTATTAAAAGTAAATATTCCAATGCAACTATATATATATATATATATATATATATATATATATATATATATATATATATATATATATATATATATATATATATATATATATATATATATATATATATATATATATATATATATATGTATATATATGTATATATGTATGTATATATATATATATATATATATATATATATATATATATATATATATATATATATATATATATATATATATATATATTATATATATATATATATATATATATTAGGGTGGTGCAAAAAAATTTTTTTTTAAATTTCTTTGATGGTACCATTTCTTTATGTGACATTATGTGTAGGAATAACAATCGTGAAGTTTGGGCATGATTGAATAATTTTTAAAGGTTGCTCATCAACATCAAGTTTTTTACTTTTTGGGTTTGAGTTCTCCTTTAGTGTGCAATCCCAAATTTTGAATAAATTATGATACAAGATTGCATTTTAATTCTTACTGTATATTAATCCAAAACCATGCAGTATTTTTTAAACTGAATTATATATATTATTGTTTACAAATAAAATAATTGAAGAATAAAGTAATAAACTTCTGGTTTATAATAACGTATTTGTGTTCACTATAGTAAAGACAAATTTAAAAAACAATAATAGTTCCAAAAAATCTTAAAAATTGTTAGAGTTTTAGGTTTCATTTATATTTCAGCTTCTTTGCAAAAAATTATTGTAATCTATGAAAAAAAATTCAATGGTTTTTGTTTCCATCGTTTTTTGATGACTTGGTTCCATCGATCAACAAAGATTTCTGTGGCAGAGGAAACTTTGACCTGTGTTCAGAGACTACCTGCAACAAGAATTGCTTTTGTTCTTCATTTTTGGTAATTGAACAAATAAAATCCTGAATTAGTTTTACTCCTCTTTTAGCCGTATCATTAACAACTCGTAGACTTTTTACAATTTTTTCTGCCTGTTGAAACTCTTCATTTTCGGTCCACTTGTCAGGATCAACAGTTGTCAAAAAAGTAGTTGGTAATTCCAAAATGTTGAAAAAATTTAAGGTATTCTCTGTTACAAAACTTTCTATTTGCAGATTTTCAATTGAAGTTAAATCGATTTTTATTCTTTTCTGTGGTTCATCCTCTCCAGCATTTTGTAGAGCCAAAACCATTTTTGCCTTTGTTTCCTTGCTGATCTCTTTATCAAAAAAAGCCAATGCTACCATTTCTTCACTTAGATACCATAAATGCCTCGAAAATGCTGTTGCTGCAGCTGTAAAAATTCCATTGTTAATGGCTTTATGTTGAAAAACAGTCTTCAAGAAAGTGAGATCATTCGACGGAGCAAGTGTTGGATTGGTACATGATATCCAAAATTTGGTGTACACCAAACTAGCAAACAAGCTAATACCTTGAAGTGATTTTTCTTCTTTTGCCGTTAATTTGAACTGCCTATTGAACATCCATATTTTCATTGAATATAAAATTTTGGCCATCCACCTTCCTCTGTGTATGGCTCCGGGAGCCATTACATGAGCCCCACGAGGAGGAACATCACCAAGAAACAACAAGGTTAGTTCCAACAATTCCTTGTAGTCGTCTCGATATTGTTTACCAGATTCAAGAATTGTTTTCAAATAAAATAGTGCATCCTGTTTGAGTATGGTGTGAGAAGCCAAAATGTCCGAACATGTTTGATCATTTAACGCTGTTTCATAATTATTTTTGTCAATTAATGACCACTTGTCACGAAAATGTTTAAATAATCCTATTTCAGGACCACTGGATTGCCCAAGAGAATGCTTAAAAACATCACTCAAGACGATTTCATACATATGATGACGGCATGCCAAGTGTAATAGTTCTCTATTAAGCTTTTTTTCAATTAAAGTACACGCTCCAGCTTCGGTACCAGTGTTGGCAGCCGTTGTATCAAAACTAATTGCTTTAACTCGGTCTTGAATGTCCCAATCTAGTAAAGTTGTTATAACAGCTTCACTTATTGCTTTACCAGTACCCCTTGTTGACTTTGGAATGCCAAGAAGCTGGTCAACGTTGTAACCTGTAACAACAACTGCTAATCGATCAACTGAATCTCTTCCAGTAATATTTGGCAATATTTTGCCATCAAAATGAACAGTCAATGGAACATTTGACGAGTTGAATGCAAACTTTATGGTTGTAGCAATTTTGTTTCGATTAGTAATTCTAGCTCTCCGGATCGTATCGCGACTAATAGCAAAATCTGTAATGTCATGACCTAAACCTTTTGCTGCAGCTGCCAGTAAATAAGTCGCTTGGCGATCTGTGACGTTGGTTCGGTCAAGAGCAGATGCTAACTCAGGTGAAATGATATTTTGAGATCGCGATCGCTTTTTTACAACATTTTGATTAGATTTCTTTGGTTTCATAAATTCTTCATCTGAGGTTTCAGTGCCAGATGTAGACTTGTCAGATAGGTGCATTGAATCAATGTGACTTGTATTTCCAGCTTCTTTTTTTCGCTTTTTTTCCTGAAAACGTCTGGACT
>NC_061162.1:9199542-9429542 GCF_022113875.1 Hydra vulgaris
ACAAACAAAAATCATTATTGCAAAGGTATTAGTTTGCCACTAAATTTTGAAAAAGTTGCTCAAGTGTTATTTCTTTTTAATAAAAGTATAATTTCTTATAAGATTAAGTTTTATAGCATTATATATATTTTATAGCATAATATATATAGCATTAAATATATTTTATTGCCTTATATATATTATAGTATATATATATATATATATATATATATATATATATATATATATATATATATATATATATATATATATATATATATATATATTATAGTTATATAGGTTAAATTTTTTTTTTTTTTTTTTTTTGTAAATATTAAGGTATAATATTATATTGAATTTAACCAACTGTCTTTGACAGTTGGTTAAATTCAATTTGTATACTAATACTTATAAGTTAACCAACTGTCAAAGACAATTGGTTAACTTATAAGCGTTATTAAGAATTTATTTTTTAATTTGGTTTTCTTTTTTTAATACAGATGTGTATATTTAAATAAAGCTAATTTAATTAATTATAAAATATTGCTGATACCCCTAAAATCATAAAATACAAAATATAAGCCCAATATGAGAATTGGTCAGATCATTTGCAATAGTTTTCATTTTGAAATATTCTTGCATATAGCTTGTTAAATTTAGAAAGTTAAAATACTTGTTGACCATAAAAAAATTGTTGTTAAGGAAGTTGTTAAGGAAGCAAGGAGTTCAGAGGTTATGATTTTATTTTGTTTACAGTTGTTGAAATCAAATAGTTTGAAAATGAGTTTTAAAAAAAAAAAAGTTTTTTTTTTTTTTAAAGTTCCATGTTAAATTACTTTTTGTATAAAGTGTTAACTAGACTTTAACTTTATGGCTTTGCATGGTGAGGGTGAGGGGTTACTTAAAATCTTGGTGAGGGGTTACTTAAAATCTTAAAATCTACAAAAGACTAAAACGTCTACTAAACTATGAAACTATTATTATAAAACTATAAACTATGAAAATAACTATTTTTTTAATTCTGTTTAAAATTAATAACTGTTAGCTGATAACAGACGAGATGATAAGTAAAAATAGTTTGATAACTTTTATTAAACATTATTGTAGCTTTCAAAAAAAAAAGTTTTTTAAAAGATAAAAAAATATATAGGTTGTGTTTTCTATTTTTATTATATATTCTTTGTTAAAAACTGAAAACATTGAACAACAATTTTTTGATCATGAAAGAAAAAATTTAATTTATCCTAATGATTCATTTATAGTGATTTTAGTACTCTTATATAATGTATTTTCATTAGTATCATTTTTTTCTTCTTCTTTTTCTTTTTTTTAATAAAATCAAATTATGTATATTAGAAATAACAACAGCTGTGTTTTGCATGAATTGTCAGAGTTCAGTTTTTTACCAAACACTAAAACAATAAGACCTACCTCATTCAACCAAAAAATTGTTATGAAAAATTTGGAATAAAATCAATAGATGAAATAGTTATTGTAAGGCAAATTTAAAAAAGTTTTTAGGAAATTATTTTGGAAAAAAAAATGCTGTAGAAAGCATTGGTGGAACTCATAAAAGCTTTTGAATAAATAATAATATAAAATCAAAGGTAATGCATTAAAAATGAATGAGCAAGTTGAAAATTCAAAAATACTGGCCAGGTTTAGTGTGTAGGTAAGTATTTAGAGCAAACTCTGTTGTTTGTACATTTTGCAAATAATTGGTTCAAAAGTGATGTAGCAGTATGCAAGGTGCTTCTAATATTGTTGGTTTTTAAAGGTAGATAAAAAAAATATATACTTGAGTTGAATGAAGAGAAGTTGAAAAGGGGATTAAAATTAAGGTAGTGAAAAAATAGAGTTTGTTGGTAAGTTTTAATATCTTAGAGGTATAATAGGATCAGTTGTGTGTCAGAAGAGGCATCAAGAGCAAGAGTATGGTATGTCTAATTGACTTGCAGATAATTGGATATCATTATATAGAGAGTTTTATAAGAAAAAGTAAAAGTGTGCGTTACAGATGAACTGACAAAGCTTCAGTTATGGAAACTTTGGTTATAAAATTATGATTATATAAAAAAGACCAAGTTATAAAGAACTAATTATTTCTTATATAATATGGAATAATTAGGATTCTTTTTTTCTCTCAATTATTTTTTACATTAAAAATTTTTTTTAATTTATTTAGTTTCAAATGAAAATATATTATCTATAATTTGTTGTTATTATAGTTAAAAGTTTTGATTTTTTGATTATAAATTTCAAAGTTTTTTTTTAAGGATCTTCAACGGTTGCCTTGGGAGAGCATACCTATGCTTCGTAATCAGCCTGTAGTTAGAATGCCATCATTACTGTTTACAGCAATTCATTGCATGAATAATTCTGTGAGTTGTTTTTATAATTATTAACGGGTGACAACTAAAAAACAAGACTAGATTTAAAGACACATATCTCTTTTAAGAAATAAGATAAAACAAAAAGGGAAAATGTTCCAGAAAGTATTTTTATTCTAGTTTTTAAATATATAATCAGTTGTTCTCAATTAAACCATTTCTTCTTACTTTATCAACTAGGCCTAGTATAAATTGAGCTAGTCTCCGTATGAGCTCAATATCAATTTTATTAAGGCAATACTTGATTCTAGAACCTAATTTTTTAAGATTTTCTGCATGCCAATTACTCTTGTAGACAAGGGCTTTGAAAATACTCAAAAAATTGTTGATAGGGCGACATTCTGGCAAGTTTGCAGGGTTATCCGCTTTCTCAACATAATGCACGTTTTCTATGTTTAGGTACATAGTTACTGTTTTTGCATAGTGAGATGATGCTAAATCTGGCCAGAATACATATGCACCATCTGAATGATACCTATTGATGAATGGAATAAGTCTCTTCTTAATACATTTGTTTAAATAGATTTTTTGGTTTACAGCCAGTACACTTAGTACAAAATAAGGTTGAGAAATTCCATTTTTAGAAAAAGCAATCCATAGAAGTAATTTTTTTTTGAAACTTTTGTTTTGCTTGGTATTTAACTGTAGATGGAGTAGATTTTACATCACTAGTATAAAATATATCATTTCGATTGATACTGGAGTGATTTAACGTGAAATAAGACTCGTCATCAATGATTGGTTTTTACGATTTTTGAATTTCTGACACGATCGACTCACTTAGTTCTAGGTACTGCTTTTTGCTGGTCAGAGCGTTTTGGAATCGTCATTTTTTTTCTTGATTTATTATTTGTTCTTTTTTTTTATGTTTTACTAATTTGTTGCTGAGTACAGTTGAACTTTTTAGCTATCTGTTGTTGAGAAACTCTGTCTTTATCGATAAACATGAGTTTGAGCCTTTCAATGTTTATCCACGTCATTTTTTTAGCTTTTACTCCACTTCCTTACTTCTTTGGTACCCAGATTAACTTTCAGCACGTTTAATTATCTTGTAGATTGTACTTTTAGGTATATTTTCAACTTTAAAGTGGTCACAAGTGAACTTTTTACCAGCATTTTTGTAATTGAAATAAAATTCATACACGCGTTTTCTAATCTCTTCTTGTTTTGAATTTATTTTTTTATTAATTTTTCTATAAAAAATAAAAAAACATAAAATAAAAAACTAGAATAAAAATACCTTCTAAAACAGTTTTCCTATTTTTAAAATCTTATTCCTATAAGGAGATATGTCTTTAAATCCAGTCTCGTTTTTTAGTTGTCACCCGTTATGTTAGTTGAGTTTTTAGGAGAAGTTCATGATAAAATGAAAATTTATTGTATTACAAATCTATTTATCAATTACACTAAAAATATCAAAAAATAATAATAAAAAAGTTGTTGTAAAAGTCTCTTCACCTTTCACTGAATTTTTTTATTTTATGTTGTGAAGTAGTTCATAAAGTTCAAATGCTAGCTATTCCAGGCAGCTTTTTGGCAAGCAGTCAATTTTTGCATAAGATAATGGTTTATCTATGAAAAAAAATAATTTTCTTATTAAATTCAATAAACAAAGAGTAAAAAAATTGTTAGTTCAAAAAAATTTTGATGTGTAACTTGGCTCTGACAGAGTTTAGCTCATAAATTTCAGAGATGCAAAATTAACCTAAAAAAAAAAAATTTATTTTTTAAGCAACTCATAACAAGGCTGCAAGCAACTACTAAATAAATTAAAAGTTAACAGAATGCAAAGAAAATAGTTCACTTAACTAACACCATGGTAGTATTTGTAGAAAAAAAAAAATAACCTTAAAACTATGGGACATTTACTCAAGTTTGTTAGTTAAATCAGGTGCAGCAACATTTACAATGCATTTTTGAACCTTGTCTAAAAGAAGAAAGATCTCATTATAAGAATCAGTTCAAATATAACAAAATATTCCATACAAGGTCAAATAAGAAATTTAAAGAAGTAGAGAATAGAATAAGGTGAAAGATAATGGCAATTACAATAAACAAAGATAACATTAGCAGATGTTAACTTTGAAAAAGTGTATATGACTTTCATGAGATGATAGTTGTGAAAAAATATCTGAACAACTTCGATTTTCAACAATTTTCCAACAACTTCGATTTTCAACAATTTAACAATAATTGCTAGCAGTAAGCAACTTTGTTTTGGGTTAAAATTCTCCACCTACTGCAAACTCCAATCAAAAAATGCTGACTTTTTGTCAAGACAAAAATAAATGCTCTTCGACAGTGCTCTGTGTCTAATTTTTTTTTTTTAATATATTTTTTTGTGTCTCAAAAGTACCGGTGCAAGGTTTTTTAAATTGTTTTAAATATATTCAACAATATTTGCTCTATGAACATTGAGGAAACATTTGCTCTATCAAAATGAGGATAAATTACCTGTGGAGAATAAAACTTTATGGGTTGCTGTTGGATCAAACAATTTCTACCATCATAAAGGTCTTTTTGACAAACCATATTGTGTTATCAAGGGTGGAAAACAGAAAAAGATTTGCTCACCAAAAGTTTTTTTTAGAAGAAAAGGTAATTGCAAGGAGTATTGACAGGCATGGTTTTTGTGTTATGATCAATATATTTCTTTGCTTGTAAACTTCTGTAAACTTTTGCTTGTAAAGCTTTTGCTTCTAAAACTACTTCATCTCAGTTTATTAGGGGCAGATACAGTGACCAGCCAAACATTATTAGCACTGACAATCATGAAAAAAAGTCAGCTTCACTAAGGCTGTCATACCTCATCACCAGACTAGGTCAAGAATTACAGCATACATTTGATATTGCCTTTTGTGGTACCAAACAGAAGTTTGGTTTCTCTAAAAATGGAAATTGCATTTGTCTTCTGGAACTTACAAGCCAATTTGACCAGTTTTTTGCAGGTTGTATTTCCTCACATTGTTCTTTTATCTACTTTAGTCTTTATGTTGATTTAAGGCCAGATCTGTCACATGTGAATCAGTTCTCTGTTGTTGTGCGGTACATTAAGAATGGTCAACTAATAGAACGGTTTCTAGCGTTCTTAAAACTCAATGAACAGGGAAATCATTGGCTAATTAGGTTTTGAAATACTTGTGTTATGTCTGCAAAATAAATGATGGCAGTGCAGTTGATTGTTGTGATATCACAGTTAAATTTTTCTACATAGTTTTTTTCTGCATTTTCTCTGCATTAACAGACCATTAAAAAATTCTTTTAGATTGTCTTAGTAGTGGAATGGTGCTAAATTTACCTTTAGATATTAGATGGAAAACACATGTTGTTGTAACTAATGCTGTTTTAATGTCCTTTCAACAAGTTCTCACTACTTTTTCTCACGATTTTTATGTTGAACGCACCAAGAAATTAATTAAATATTACTCAGAAGGTGTAGACAACAGCTTTGCAGCTGAGACAAAAACAGCTTTAAAGTTTAATTTTGTCTCTGCTTACAATCAGAGTGAATCAGAGGTCTCCATATTTCAAGAAAATTGATATAAAAATTTTTAAAATTGCAAGTGTGTTTGATTTGTTTAATATGATTTTAAAAGTGTTTGAACCAAATAATATCATGAAGTATAAGATGTACTTAAGTATATCATAAAATATGATATAGTTAAGAAGGGGAGGGGACTTTTAAAGCTGCCCCTATGCCTTTAAAATCCTTTCCCCGGTAGGAACACCTCGAGTTTTGTCTTCGAGGTCTTTACCTCTTATTGTTAAAAAGTGTTCCTACCTTTCCCCGGTAGGAACACCTCTTATATTTTTTTATCACAGTTATTTAAAAAATTTTGCATTTGTATTGCATAAATATTAAAATTTGTTTTTTGCAAAAAGTATTTCATTTTTGAACTCTTTTGGTTTGTTGTAAATTTCATCATTTTTATCACTATTCAATTTTTCTAATAAATATCTTAAGAAGATTACTTTAAAAAATTTTTTTCACAAGAGCCTTTAATTGCTAGTGTAAACAAATGTAGGGCAGTGTTAGCTTAAGAGCTTTAGTTAATTGTTCTGGCCAAGGCTTGTATTGTTTTTAATTTTTAGGTTTTACTAAAAGGTGGATTACCGTGCAATAATATATACTATATTGTTAACCCAAGTAATGATCTAAAGAATACAGAAATTAAGTTTTCAGAATGGTTTAAAAGGTAAGATTTTATTAAATGGAATCTAAAATAAAGTTGTGTATAAGGGAAGTTCCTGTACCTAGGGCTGGTTTTTTTTTAATTCTCTAATTAAAGGCTCTTCTAAAAATGATGAAACTGATATGATCTCTCTATACTAATTACTTTTGTATCAAAACTCTCAACTTTGGGGAGGTAATAAACTCTCAACCTTGGGGAGGTAATAAAAGTTTCAACCTTGGGGAGTTGAATAACTCAAAAAATATGCATATAAATTATTTACATACAACACTAGTAAGTTGTTTTATGTTTTGCAACTTTAGTGCAAAGTGATTTAAAAAAGTTATTTAACCCTTTTTTTTAATCTTTTGAATGGGTAAATTATGAATAAAATTTTAAGTTCCTTCGTTATGAGGTATTAAAAGGTAAAATATGATAAAACATTTGATTTTTAAATATGTTCAGTGGGGAGAGGATCTGATACACATACACCATATGTATCATCTAAAAAGGTGATACAAATGTTTACTCTTAGGTGCTTAATAGATATTAGAAGATGTTTATTAATTTTCAAAAACTTTTCCCACATACCCTTAGCTTATTATGAGCCCCTTTATTAATTTGTACCTGTTATCAACTAAAAGCAACATCTCAAAACTAAAAAAAAAAATCAGAAAATTTATATATATCATACACTGACTAATGAATAAAAATTTCAGTGTAATCTTTGAAAATTGCTGAACTTAAACAAATTTGAGTTTGTCAAAAATTAGGTTTTTTTCTCATCATAGTTTAAAACTTATATAAACATTTTAAATCATATTGAAATTATGATGAAACAGCTGTTTAAAAATGTGCATTTGACTGAAAGCCAAACTAGAAATAAATTATTTTTTTAGTGTTCTGTAAAAATTACCCTTGTATTAGGCACAGGAGAGTACCAACAATCCAGTTTGAAATAAAAAAAAAATCAAAACCAAAATTAAAAACAAACAATTTTGTTGTCTTTTTTTTTGTTGTACTTTTATTCAAAAAATCATAAAAGAAAAAAAAATTGAATATATATAAATGATATATAAAGTGCAAAATAAAATAACAAATAATATACTGCAAAATAATATTTGCATGATTGAATTTGGATTACACAATATTTTTGTCAAGGTTTGTTTTTTATTTCTTGTACATCTTGCACAATATTGTCTGTACTCTTCAATTCTTCAGTATTTTGATGATATTTTTGGTGACTGTGGTAGCCATTCAGTTTATTTTGATTGTTTCACTGCCATTGTTTTTAAACTAAAAAGAACTTAAATTATTTCTTGTATTTCTTTACCATTGTATTACCCATGAGTTGACTGTAAAATTTGTTGTTTTGGTAAAACAGAAAATAGTATATTTTAGATGCATTCAGATATTCAAAATGCATTTAAATATGTGTATAAATAGTTTATATTTATGTATATATGAAAAATGTGTGTATGTAGTGTAATAATGTAACATGTATATATTTATATTTTTATGTTCTGTTACTATTTAATATTCTGTTTATTTTCTGTTATTCTATTTTTTTAGTGAAGGATGGAATGGTATTGTTGGGAAGATTCCAACTAAAGATCAGTTTAAGTCAGCATTAGAAGATAATGATTTATTTATGTAAATGTTTTTTTTTATTATTATTATTATTATTATATACAGTTCTCCAACTTTTATTATACCTAAAAATAGTTTTTTTAGGATTTAGCATATAAATTAATAATATTTGCATAAATATTCTTCATAGTCTTTACTTTTATATCAAGATTGTTATAATTTGAAATAACTTACAGATCACTTTTAGGCTTGAAACATTTTTTTAATTTCTAGCTGTTGATATCAATGTCAATTGAGAAATATTTGCAAAATAGTTTTTTAATTAGAGCAACAAAAATAAGGCACTGCACGGAGAAACAATTTTTCCAAAATTGTTATGAATCTTAAAATAAGTTTTTATTTTTAAATTTTTGAAAAGGATTTCTTGTTTAGCTGGTTTGTAAATTCTTTTTTTAACTAGTTGTTTATGAATGCTACTTATTGTATTGTAGCAATTAGCAGTTGTAGCAACAGTTTTTTAGATCGGATGTCTTTCCTAAGCAACAAAAAGTGATCTGTTGGAGTATATTGTTATAGGGTAGACTAGGGTATGTTAGCCTGCTTTTTTTCTTTGATGTGTAACTTTTTAGCTTTTCACGTTTTATTGAGTTTTTCTATGAAAAGAGTTGACAAGACCCTAGACTACTATAAGTGACATTATTAAAAGTTCATAATCTGTTTTTAATACATTTTAAATTAATTTTGTTAGTTAATTAATGTCTTAACCTGACAAAATCAATTTAAAATGATTTTGTTGACACCTAACCTTATGACATTTTAAATTGATTTTGTTAGGTTATGGGCTAATGTGCCCTGCTATTGGTGAAAGTGAAATTTGAAGTGTGTTGAACCTTGGTATGAAATTTGAAGTGTGACCTTGGTATGGAACCCACTAAATATTAAAAAAGCGTACAATTCTAATTGATTTAATTTTTACTATTCATCTTAAGTTTATTTTTTATAAAAAAATAAACTTTGGGTAAATAGTATGATATTTTATTAAAATATTATTATCAGAAATGAAAACAAGCTATTTTAAAAAATTTGTTAAGGATTAGTTTTTGGATAGCTAACTTGCTGAAGCACATAATCTTTGAACAAACTTGACTGGGCCAACCTGCCCTTATGGCCAACTGCCCCAGTCTACCTTATTGTGAAAAAGTAGAGGGACCTTAGAGGTAAGTGGTAACTTAAGTGTCAGGAATTTTATTATTATAGATGAGTAACATTATGAGACCAAATATGGAATCTTGTGATTCTTTTGCAGTATTTAAGTTGAAAGGATTCAACAGTTCTCTAGATACACCTTATGATAAAAATTTATGGGAAGATTATTATGCTAGGTTGTTTTTAAGCTTTTGAAATGTCAAGCAATCAACTCCTTGCCTCAATGCTTCCATTTAATTTATGATAAAACCTTTCTGTTATTATTATTATTTAAGATATTTATACAGGAATGTAAAACTTATTTTATCATTATTTAAGGTGTTTTTACAGGATAGTAAAACTTCAGATAAAAAAAATTCATCTGCTATCAATAAGGTATACATGCTTCTTTCCTGGTGTTCTATTTTTGGAAGAGGAAGATTTGATTCAATAACTTTGTAAGTTTTTTTTTCAATGGAAGATTGGAATGGGAGTTTTTACACTAGGTCTCTAGAATATAGTTTCTGAGATAAATGTGATATTAATTTAAGACCTTAGCATTAGACAATATTTTTTGCTTCCATTTCTTGCAATGATAAACAAAAAACAGAGTTGTTTTTGTTAAAAAGATGAATGAAATAATTTCAATTATAAAGTAGCATTTAAAAAAGGAATAAAAACTTTCCTAAATCCAAGATATTACATAAATGGTGCAATTTTTAGCAGAATGATAGTAATAATTGAATGATATTAGTGCAAAGGCTACAATGTAAGGAATCCCAGACTTTATATTATTGTGAGAAGTGTCATGATGGGGTGAATCTGATGCAAAAGATAAAAATTTTAGCAAGATTACAGCATGGTCTGAACCTCCTAAACCTAAAACAGAACAAGAATAAATTAAGCACACATTAAAGTTGGAGACAACAAAAATCAAAGAAAAGTTTTTAGATTGTTTAAGAAATGAGTCACTAAGTTGACTTTCTCTGGGTAATCTGGGTAAAAGATTGAGATAGAAAAAAAAAGTTGTGATTTTTATTTTTGCCAGGGTTAGTGGCTTAGCCATTCAACATAATGAACATTAAAGCCATTAAAAACAACAATATTGTTGTAACAGATATTATTATTAGCTGGTGAATAAAGAGAATGTGCTTTGTCAGTTACATCAAAAATAACAGAAAAAAGAATGCAGTCTTAAAGTCTCAAGAGTGCATATTGGGAAGAATGAGAATGATAAAGAATAAAGAGAAATGAGATCGAGTGAAGTGGTGCTTAATGAAAGCATATAAAATGAAATGTAAAGTGAAGTGGTGCTTAATGAAAGCATTTAAAATGAAATGTGAGTAAAGTGATAAAGTTAATAAAAGCATATGAAAAAACAGACAAAGGGTTCAAACTTCAAATTAATTGTTAAATACATCACCAGGGTAAGGATGTGTATGTGTTTTTTGAAAATCATAAGATAATAGTTATCATTAAAATTGATGAAACAGCTAATCAGATTTCATCTAAAAAAGAATCTTTATTAGGAGATAAAGAAAAGACCACTACACATACCCACTACCAAAGAAGTTAAAATCCTGGATCAAAAAAATCCAGCTTCCATTATTTTAGAAATCAGCAGATTTACATCTATTACTTCTAGATTTCTTTTACTTATCTGAGTAATAAATTGTTTATCTGCGCTTATCACTTAGCTTATCTGAATCTTTCCTGCTTGTGGAAAAGCAGAAAGAAATCCACTTTAATCATCCCAACTATTGTTCTAGTTTTTTTTGTTTTTTTCGTAGCGAGATTATTAGGTAATTGGGTTGTTCCATGTCAAATGAAGCAATTTTTTATAAGGTTCCTCATAGAAACTCTAGATTTTGGTGAAACTTTTTGACTTTGTACAAATGTATGTAAAAAGTATTTTTTGAAAATTACAGATTTTCAAAAAATACTTTTCACATACATTTGTACAAAAATGTATGTGAAAAGTATTTTTTGAAAATCTGTAATTTATTTTCGGTTATTTTGCACTAAGTTTCACTCTACAAGTAAAAAGGTTTTTTTTTTATTATTTTTATCAATTAACAGCTTTTAAATAAGATAGCAAGTATGAGGTGGATACTTTTAAAAGAACAAAATATTCCATAATGGCAGACTAAAGTTGATATTTTTGTTTTGGAATTGAAATTTTTTGTGATTTCAAAGATCTAAATCTTAAAAACTAGTCCAAAAATTAATACAAATTGATGTGTTACATTGATGTGTTACATTGATGTGTTACATTGATGTGTTACATTGATGTGTTACATTGATGTGTTACATTGATGTGTCACATCAGTGTAACACATCAATGTAACACATCAATTGATGTGTTACATTGGTGTGTTACATTGATGTGTTACATTGATCTAAATGTGCCTGTTGATCTACATGTATTATGTTGTAATTATGTTAAATAAATTAAATTTTCAAATGGACTGGTGATGCAAATTATCTGAAGAAGAATGGTATCTTTCTTCCAAATTGAAGTTTGTAATATGTGTTTCTATAGAAACTTTGTCCACAAAAATAAATAATATTCCTTTGACATGTTGAATACGCCAGTTGTACATTTTGCTTGATGTGTCAATAGGATTGTTAAGTGACTGTAAACTGGATTGTGCAACAAGATTTTTTACTGTTCCATAAACTCCATCACAAGGACTTTTACCATGCAATGTTGCAAAAATTGCTACCCTGCAGTAATGTCAAAAATTTGTATATGGTAAAATAAGTTGATAATATTTTTGTAATTTTTATATTATGATGCAGCTCCATCACTAAAATAGATGTGTTCAAATGTGTGTACTTTTTTTAAGTTTATCAATAACATTATTTATAAAGTGATAAACAGATCTGTTCCATGTTTCAGATGAGTTGATTTAACACAATAACTTTAATTATCATGTTTTTCATCTTTTATAAAATAAACAACAAAGGGGTGCAAAATTGCCTGGCTGTTGTTCCAGTGAAAACCTTGTACTGCATTCTATATCAAAAAATTATAGTTTTCAGCTAAGTCAAGAAGAAGTGAAGCTTGTTTTTCTTTTAAGTTTTTAAATATTGGAAGTTGGTGGCTTGACTTTTTTATATAAAATAATGCTCTCGTAAATTATCTAACTGTTCATAAACCATTTCAATAAATTCATCTTCAGGTAAAGTTGCTGTTGTTAAAGTATATTGGAAACTTGATTTTTGCTTTTGATAAAAATTAACTTCACTAATTTGATTTTCAATAAACAAAGTGTCACTGTAATAAGACAAAACCTCTTTTCCAGGATATTTATCGCAGCTATGCAGTACACAATCTCTATTTTTAATGCTACAAATCATTAATTTTAATAAACTTTTGTAATCAGAAATTCTAGGAATTTTCTGTACATAAGGCTTTACATTTTGATCGTACTGGCAAACACAAACTACATATAGATCATGCACCACCTGGTTCTTAGCTCACAAAATTTTGAAAACCCAACTTAGAGATAATTATGTTGTTTCTTTTTTAACTCAATATGAAGTTCTTTCATATTTACTAAAAGAAGTCATTTTTGGATGTTGCTTTATACCATCTAATTTAACTGAAACAAACTCTTTTTTTCCTGGACAAATTCTTGAACATTTATTGCATTGATAGAATTGAACAATGCTATCAATGCAATTGGCAACAGCCTTTTGTCTACCCTCGAGTACTTAATACAAAGTGGGGGGGTGGGATTTTAGTCCAGATCTAATAAAAGAAGAGGGGGGGGTGATTTTTATGTTAACATTTAAGTATTTTTTATAAAAAATCTCAGTTTATAAATCCAAACCAATATTTTTTACAAAACACACATAAAACTATTTAATTTTAGTGTGGTCAAATGCGCATTTTCTAACAGCTATTTTATAATAATTAAAAAGGATATATGTGATATAAGTTTTATACTTTGGAGAGAAATAAACCAAAAGCTCCTTTTCGACAAATTGAGATTTACTTGGTTAATGATTTTTAAAGCCTGTTTACATTGAATTAGTTATTTTTTAATTTTTAAGGCCGAGTTTCACTGATTTTTGTTGTAATAAAAATTAATAAGGAGGGGGGGGGGGGTAATTCCCACCTACCCCAAGCTTAATCAGTTTGGGGTAGGTGGGAAAGTTTTCCACAAAAAAAAACGTCAACCAATAAAATATGTTAAGGACTTGAGAGTGAGAGCTCCTAAGTTATCAAGTTTATACTTTCCATATGCAACTCTATCTTTTTTTGAAACAAGTTTGAGAGTTGGGCATCCAAAGTATGGAATACTTAAATTAAGATCTTCTAATAATGTTAGGTTGTCAACATAAATTTCTTTTTCTTGGAGTTCATTTTCTTTTGTTTCATGATGTTTGCAGTGCAGTGTTTTTCTGTAACTAGTGCAAATTTTTTGACCAGGTATTAAACCAAAATATTTGGAATATGAAAGACTAATAACTTTAAGAGAATCTTAAAGTAAAAGATAAGATTTATTAAATATTTTTTTTAAATTTATTTATTACCAAAGGTATAAATTGGTATAAAGGTATAAAAAAGGTATTTGTGTTAAATTAAAGCTATTAGGTTAAATATTGAAAGTTTTCACTTTTTTTGCTTGTTCAAAAGATTACAACCAAACTTCAATATTATTAAACCTCAACAACCAAACTTTAATATTCTTAAACCTCAACAACCAAACTTCAATACTCAATCTCAAACCTCAACAACCAAACTTCAATATTCAATCTCAAACCTCAACAACCAAACTTCAATATTCAATTTCAAACCTCAACAACCAAACTTCAATATTCAATTTCAAACCTCAACAACCAAACTTCAATATTCAATCTCAAACCTCAACAACCAAATTTCAATATTCAATCTCAAACCTCAGCAACCAAACTTCAATATTCAATCTCAAACCTGAATAACCAAACTTTCTTGTGAATGTAATAAATAAAATCTATGGAATTTTCTTTACTTCTAAAAGAAAGAATCTCTTGTTTAGTTTAGATCATTATAACATTTACTTTTTTTAGACTTGTTAAACTTGATAGCACTGTTCATTTAACGTTTTACCAATACAACAAGAAAAAAGATCAGGCATATTATTGATTATTACTTAGTTCTAAAAAACAATAACAGTTTATTTGGTTTTAATAGTACTTTTTAGATGGACATATCAGTATTATAAATTTAAATGAAGCAATAATTAAAATAATAATAATAATAATAGTTTAATGGAAAATTTACCTGACATTTAAAGACTTTCTTTAGAGATTTTAAATAAGTGCCCAAAAGTTTACCTGACCTTTAGAGACTTACTTTTGGGGTTTTAATAAGTTTTTGGTTTTTATTAGTTAACACTTTTTGATTAGTGCATATAAAAAGTTTTATGAAAAAAGTACCATTTTAGGTAACAGATGCTTTGCATCGCAGATCAATTTTGGAAGAAATCTTAATCCGGTTTATTATGATGATCAATAACTTTTGAATGCAGCTCTTTAATCAACTAATTTTTTAAAATATCCACCAAGTGTAGATCAACAGAAAATTTGATTTGTATCAATATATATATATATATATATATATATATATATATATATATATATATATATATATATATATATATATATATATATATATATATATATATATATTTCTCTAAGATTATATATATATATATATATATATATATATATATATTATATATATATATATATATATATATATATATATATATATATATTTCTCTAAGATTATATATATATATATATATATATATATATTATATATATATATATATAATATATATATATATATATATATATATATATATATATATTTCTCTAAGATTATATATATATATATATATATATATATATATATATATATATATATATATATATATATATATATATATATATATAAATATATATATATTTCTCTAAGATTATATATATATATATATATATATATATATATATATATATATATATATATATATATATATATATATATATATATATATGTTTCTCTAAGATATTGTGGTCATGGAAGTGGCCAAGAATATCTTGGATGGGATGATATCCAGCAGTTAGATTGTCGTGCAGTTTCACTTCTTATGGGATGCAGTAGTGGCAAACTTCAGGTATTTTAAACTTTTTTTTTAAAGTCTTTTTTTAAGTTGGACGTTTTTATTGATTTGTGTCTATCTTATTAAAAAAATTATTTTTGTTTCATTCCAAGGTGCATGGTTATCTTGAAGCTTATGGGATGGTACTCTATTATTTATTAGCTGGATGGTAAGTGTGTGTGTGTTTGTATATATATATATATATATGTATATATATATATATATATATATATATATATATATATATATATATATATATATATATATATATATATATATATATACATATATATATATATATATATATATATATATATATATATATATATATATATATATATATATATATATATATACATATATATATATATATATATATATATATATATATTTATATATATATATGTATATATATGTATATATATATATAGATATATATAGATATACAAACAATGCGATTTTTTTAATATATAACTATAATTATAACACGTAAGCTATAAAAAACTTATAGTAATAAATTAAAAATTTCAAGTTATTGATATTTTTTTTTTTCGATATAAAATTATAATTTTTTTCGGGTTTTACTGTAAACTGAGAAGTATATGACCATAATAAAATAGTGGTAAGTTAAACAAATCTTTTTCAAACACAAAAAGATAAAAGTAGTAGATTTATTTAATGCGAATAATTGTATACATTGATTGGAGTGATTATGATGCCAACGGGGTAAGTTGCATCAAATTGCTTGGGGTAAGTTAAATCATTAAATAACTGCGGGATTTTTATTGATATTGTCATTTTTCAAGTTATTTCTGTTATTATATAATATTAAGTATTATTTTAGAATTATAAATTTTTTGTTGCTAAATAGAAATTACAGATTAACTTGTAATTTCTCTGTGAATTCTGCAAAACATTAAAAGTATTGTGTTGCAATTTACCCCGTCTGTTGCAATTTGCCACAGTGCGGGGTAATTTGAAACAAATTTTTGTTTCACTATTGCTGCATAACTAAATTTGATATTATATTTATCGTTGTTGGATTAATACGTGATTAAGATCTATTTTATGACCATGAAAAAAAATTGAAAAAATTTACAGTTATAGGGTATAAATACAGTTTATAGAATTGTGTTTCAACTGACCTCGGTCTTCCCTACTTGCATGCGTGTTTGTGTGAAAAAATTTATTGCCAAACCATAAAGTAATTAAGGTATCATAAAGTTGTATCTTGAATAATGGCAAGTTGCTAGATCTTTATAAAAAATCTGAATAGTATTCAACAAGGACTTTTTTAAATGTATTCCAAAACAAGATCAATAAACATTGTTTATTGATTATGTTTTTTAAAGATGTTTTATATAAATTCACTTTCGTATGGACCAGGAGTGCCACTATAATCAAAAATTGAAATATTGGATGGTGTTGAGCAGGAAAACGTTTTTCTTATTATCTAGTGGATAGAAACAGTAGTAAACAATTATTTTTATAAGTTGCACAGACGAATTTGAATGTAAAGAAAATGCAAAAAAAAAAATTCAAATTTTTATTTAGATAATTTATGATTAAAAAATTGCAACGTTTTAACTAATAATTTATTTTAACATTTGTTTTAATCGTTAACTCATTGTCAATGACATTTTAATAAAGTTGATTTAATGGGGCACCCTGGGTTGATTTTGTTGGGATATCACTAATTTTTTGTGCAACAATGCTATTTCTAAGGTCGTACTTTTATCACAAGTTAAAAACCTTTTAAATTTTTGACTATATATTTATACTGTTTTAAATTTATATTAAAATTTCATTCCCTTTCCTTCTGAAAAATATTTTAGGTGCAAGTCTCACTTGTATAATTAATTTTATTACATTATATTATTATATTACATGTCATACTTTTAGTCCTGCAGTAGTCGCTAACTTGTGGGAAGTAACAGATAAAGATATTGATTTATTTTTGGAACAGCTTTTGAAAGAATGGGTGACAGAGAGTTCTGGAGAATCATTAGCATCCTGTGTTAGCCAATCTAGAAGTTCCTGTAATCTAGAATATCTAATAGGTGCCGCGCCTGTTATATACGGACTTCCATTTAGGGTCCAGTCAAGATAGAGTTTTTTCAATCACCAAAGTAGATTTTTGTTAATATACACCAATGTAATTATTAATCTTATAGAAATGTTTTGTTTTATTATATAGTTTTTGGTTTGATGTGATTAACTCAGCCCAAAAACCAATAACTTATAACAATAATCTTGTCAAACTCAAACTGCATTTTTTATTTGTGGTCCAAACATTTAATACTAAACCTTATTTTTAAAATATTGCAATTTATTTAGGAAAAAAATACCTAAAGAAATATTGTTAGAATAATACCGGTTAAATTTCCCTAAATTGAGAGGGGGAAACGTCAGGTGAACATGAGACTTGGGTATGGGTGTAAAATTTGGAATTTGCGTAGCCTTTAAGTTTATAAATTAATTTTTTTGGTTGACAAAATATTAAGCACTTAGCAAATATTTTGATTTTTCGTGTTTCCTTTTTTTATATTGTTTAACAAGAATGTATATATATATATATATGTATATATATATATATATATATATATATATATATATATATATATATATATATATATATATATATATATATATATATATATATTTTGTGTGTGTGTGTGTGTGTGTTGCTAGAATGAAATTGATCATTTACATTAATTGTACAATACTTGAGTCGTAAAAAAGGATTTGAAACTGTTGGTTCTCGTGAAACAGCAGTTTCAAATCTTTTTTTATAATCAGTTTTTATAGGGTACATTATAAAAATTTAATAAATATAAAAACATAGGTTTTAAAAATCGTGGAAAGGGTTCTAATCTGAGTTTGAATGTAAATTAAATTAAAACGCTAATATTCGTACGTGCAGAAGCGATTCTACGAACAAAATGAGGGGGAGGGGTAACTAAAATTTACCTGACTGGCCGACTTAATTTATTAAAAAAACCGACTTTAACTTGAAAATCACCTTCTTAGTGGGGGTGGAACACCCCGCACCCCCCTTCCTCTTCCGTAAAATCGCCTCTGCATACGTAACGTAACATTCTTTAATTATTTTTACGTGGTTCAAAATAGCAATTAAACTAATGCTAAAATTAATAGCATTTATAATCATTTATATCGGCATTATTAATTTTGTTAGAATCTGCTTCTTTTTTCTTTTTTTTTAATAATAATAATAATAAATTTTTTGCTGTACACATACAGTGTGTCAGTCTAACATCTGTAGATGTTAAAACTTTGACAGCCGTTGCAATGTTTTTTTTTTTTCTTTTTATATATATTTTTTTGTTTTGTTTGTTTTATATTTTTATTTTGTTTTTTTCGAAACGATCAAACTTGTTTTTGAAGATGTTCACATTTTTAGAATTAATTATTATTATTTTTTTTTTTTTGAGTGTGCGGTGTTTTGTATGTTTTCACAAACATTTTAAAGGTGCGAACCGGTTTTCAAACTTTTTGAATATTACCACTAAATATCCTTTTTTTTTCAAACATGCTATCGTATAATATATGATAGATTTTAGAATGTTTTCAGCTATAAAATTTCATATTTTTAACTTTTCTTTGTTTTTTGTTTTTAATACAGAAGTTGTACACACGTTCGTGTATAAAGCTTTTGAGTGGAACTTATTATCACCATTTTCACATGAAATCAATTAAATCATTTTGTTATTACCATCTAGATAATAAAAATGCAGCATATATAATTATTTATTTTGAAATTTTTAAATGCAAAGTTGTGTTTAATTTCAATTTGAAATATTTTTCCTATCAACCATTAGTATATGCAGTTGTCATAGGGAACTCTTATGATTAATTTAAAAAAAAGAATGTTTCAAACTCTTTTTTAAGATTATACTAGATTTCTAAAACCTTCATCCAAAAGATAAACAGCTTTTTTAACAAAAAATTTAAATTTAACAAGATTAAGTTATAAACAACACCCGCAAAAATGTAATTCCGCATGTCATAAATAAACCATTTTCTAACAATAAAAAAGCATTAAACAAATAATTTAAAAGTTTAATTGCAAACGATAATATTTAAAAAGAAGGCTTTTACTTAGTGGGTATTCTGAATTTAGGTTGCTCAATTATAACAACATTAAGAACGCGTAAAAATTCCCTTATTATCTATACAAATGGTTTTATTTGAACTATATATAAATAAATAACTCGACTAACAAAAAATTATGCTACTTTAACTGATCAAATGGATCGTCTATAAAATAAGCAATGCTAAATTTATTTTAAAAACAGAAGTATGAGTTTTTGAGCTCTTTTTTGCCGCAATTTTCATTGAATTTAATGCGCCATTTTGATTTTTTGTTTAACTTAAGACTCTGTGCTTGAAAACTTTTGATCTTTTTTGTTTTGTTTATTAGTAAAATTTAGTGTTGCCTAGTTTATGGACGATCCCTAATTAAAAATAAATACTGAAATATTTGTAATTGACATTTCAACCATATGGCTTTTTTCATCTGAGCCCAAAATAAGACAAGAACAAGAAAGTAAATTCGTTAGTGGCATCACTAGGAGGTGCGGCTACACCGGGTGACACCACCACGACCTGACGCAGAGGGTGATAAAATAAAAAGTAATTGCAAATATGACAGAGAAGACCGAGTTCGGTTGAGAGGATTTTCACAACGAATCATAGTTAAAATCATGAGCAACACAGAGTGCAGCCATGCAGATCGTCATCTGTTTAAATAAAAAGGTTCAAAACTACTCGTGCTCGGAGTTATGAAAAGTTATTTTTGCAAACACGTCAATTAATGACGTACTTTTAGGTGCTTAATACACGAGAGGGAACGTTAATTAATTTTTGGAAAGTTATATCCCTCCTTCCCATGCTTGTTAACATCTCCCTCCCCCCTTGTTTAATAATTTTTACTTGTTATCAACAAAAAAAAATCCATTTCAAAAGTAAAAAAAAATAATAATAATAATAAGAAAATATATATACCGTAAAATCGCCTAAGTAAAGAACATTTTTTCACTTAGGCTTTGAACATTTATTTATCACGCATAAATTAAAAAATTTCACTTAAACATACCGAAAACCATATTCATAACTTTTTTTTTTTTTTTTTTTTTTTGGTGTAATTTATTTCGCCGTTAAAGAATATTTACATTGCATATACTATATCAAAATTAATGGCAGGAGCAAGAAGAAGGCACAGTTTGCCTTATCGCCGAGCCCCAAATATAAAAAAAACTCTACATAAAAAAAATTCTACATAACCGTAACATACAAATATATATAATACAAATATATAAAATATAGATCAGAATTAAAACAGAAAATAATTGAGAAAATTAAGAAATTTAAAATAGCAAATAATTAAGAATTGTTGAAATGCTAACAACCGCTAAAATATTTAAAAATTGTTTAAACAAAAAGTTTTAAATAAAAAAAAAATTTCATAATTAACATTATCACAAGATGAATTTTTAACATTGTTACTTAAATTTCATTGATATAAATAAATTTGTTTTTATTTGATTAAACTTTAAAATAAACATTTAAAGTCAGATAAATTAAGATCCCTGAATAGTAATAATTGTTTTGATTCATTTTTAAATTGCTCTAATGTAGTCTTGTTTTTGTTGACAATATCTGAGAATTTCCACAGATAAGGTCCGCGATATTTAATTGAATAGGAGGTTATTTTTAATTATACTTGAGAAGAACAAAGTTGTTATCAGAAAACTTTGTTGAATATTTATGATTAATTTTATTAAAATAGGTTTAAAAAATTAATGGGGACAATCCCATTTTTGTTTTAAACATAAACAATAAAACTTGGTGTAAATTCAGTTTATACTAGGGTTGTTAACCGAAGGATTTCGTGCAATTCCGGAAAAACAACATTCTTTCGTAAGGAGATTGAGAACGAGGAATTACATTTTTTCGTAAAAACATTTAAAATTGCCGATGTTCATTTCGCAAAAGTTACTTCCGAAATTTAACATTTCGCAAGTTGACATACGCAACATAACTATTTTGCAACATACGAAAGTAGCGGTTTCAAAAGTCGCACTTGCGAAACAAAGATTTTCGCCAAACGACGTTTTGAATTCTATAAAGAAAATTTGTTTGCCAGACTGATTTTAATTCTAAAAATTAACATCTTTAAATCCCAAAATTTATAATGAATTTTTATTTTCAGTATAATAATGAATTTTTATTTTCAGTATAATTTTTATGGTTTTATTTTTAGAAATATTTATAAAAAATAAAATTTCTTTTGAAACAAAAGTATTTCGGATCACAACATACGAAAGAATTCTTAACGGAAATAAACTTACGAAACGTGCCATAATAAATATATATAACGATGTTTTTTGAACTCATTACGTATATTAAAAATAAGAATGATGGGTAGGAATATACATGTTTTTTTTTTTTAAAGCATATGAAATTTTTGAAACAGGTTCGAATATGCTTCAGCAAATAGTAAAAAGAGGCTCAAAAATATGCTTTAGCTTAAGCATATTTCTGATAAAATATACCTATTTCAATAATTTCTAAAAGTGTGCACGTTACTAAAGTTCTTGCAGATTTAAAAGGTATGTAGAGTCCTGTTTGAATACGCTTTTCGAAGTATAGATCTTAGAAAATATTGTTTTTTAATTTTAATAAGATATAAATTTAAGTATAAGATTGTATAGTTCAATCAGTTAGATACGTGATAATTCGCCGCAGAGAACCGGGTTCGCATCCCGCAGCCATTGTAACTTTTGTTCATCAAACTTTTTTAACGTAAGATAGCATTTTTTGACCTCCATGTTCTATATTACATATCTTTCGTCACCTTCATAATAGTGACAACCTCTCTTCTGTTATTTATTCTTTTAAGATTGAGTTCATTGTGCTTAATTCTAGACGTTTCCCTTGCTTTACTAAGTTTTACTTAAATTATGATGAAATGTACGTAAAACAACTTTTTCAAATAATATAAATCATTTTGCTTTAAATCTTGTGCTTTTTGTACTAGACATCTGTCCTAAACACTTTGTAATAATTTCTAGCTAACTCTGAGTCTAATATAATCATTTCTGAATATAATTTCCCTGAGGCTCCTACAGCCTATTGTGTTCCATTAAAAGTAATTAGTTTTCGAGTCCAGATATTAATTATAAGCAACTAAAGGTTCACGTTACTATTCATTTTCCTGATATATAGAATCCTATTTGCATTGTTTTATATAGTTTCTTAAATATATAATAAATATTACTATTTACTTAGTTGAATGAACGTATAGCTCATTCAGTTAAGACATTTGGCCGCGGAGACCCAGATTCACATCCCGCTGTTTCACATATATTTCTTTTCTTTTTACTCTTTCTGATATCATTTACTTTTAGAGAGATCTCTCGTTCTTTATAATAAAGTATTTAATTGTTTATCATACATCCTCTTTACACTTTTTAAAAAGAAAGGCATACTGTTTATCTGTTCATTGAGAGTCCATCTTAACGGGATTTTACTGTATATATATAATATATATATATATATATATATATATATATATATATATATATATATATATATATATATATATATATAAGGTATATTTATATAAACATTTGAAGAATCATTTGACAACATTTTTTTATAATTTTGTTATTTCGCGAGGTTAGAATTATGATGTTAAAAATGGAAAGAATTATGATGTTATTAGAATTATGTTATTAGAATTATGATGTTAAAAATGGAAATAACAATGAAGAGCATTGAAAAGATGATTTCATCAAAACTTGAAGAACATAAAAAAAGCATACTTAAAGAAACAGAACGTTTGCTAAAGGAGCAGGAAAAAACTTTCACCTCAATAATGAGTGCAAACCTTAAAATTATAACCGATAGGTTAGACGTTATAGAAAAAGACAATAACAACAATAAAAGGAAAATATCGAATTTTGAAAAAGATATCAATGACATTAAAGACAGCCTTAATTTTCAAGAAGATAAAATATCAGAAAAATTATCACACATAAAAAAATACTATGACAATGAAGTAAATATATTAAACAAAAAAACAGTAGATTTGGAAAATCGATCGAGACGAAACAACTTAAGAATAGACGGACTACACGAAACACCAGGAGAGAATTGGGATGATTGCGAAAAAGCAGTAAAAGTAATGATTAAAAAACAACTTAAAATAACAAGTGAAGTGGTGATTGAACGAGCTCATCGTATCGGTCAACACAAGCATAACAAACCAAGAACAATAGTCTTAAAACTCCTAAATTTTCAGGACAAAAACAAAATTCTCAACGCAGTAAAGCACCTTAAAGGAACCGGCCTATACGTTAATGAAGACTTCGCTCCAGAAACAACTGAACTCCGAAGAAAGCTTTGGGAAGAAGTAAAAAAACTACGCAGCGAAGGTAAATACGCTATATTAAAATACGATAAAATATTTAGTGGAGATTTCAAAAAGTAGCGCCGCGTTCTCTTTTACTTAAACTCTTTTTTAAACGAACGCGTATTTAATTTTTGCTTCTTAACTTAATGACTTACAAAACAATAGATTTTGAATCGCTGCGTTTTAATGTCTTCGAAACCGCAAATAACATACTCAATGATTTTTGTGACGTTGATACGCAAATCTTTCAAGTTAATAACTTTGATTCGCCTTATTTCAACATTAAAAATTTTAAAACTGAACTCCAAACTTTTAAAAATAACTTTATGGCAATACACATAAATATAAGAAGTATAAATAAAAATTTTGATAAATTAAAACATTTCTTAACCGATTGCAATTACTCATTCAGTATGATTTGTCTGACAGAAACTTGGTGCTCTGATGAATCAATTCAAAAAAATTCTAACTTTCAAATTCCATATTATAAATTATTATCTTCTGAAAGGAAAGCAGACAAAAGAGGGGGAGGGATTGCAACATATATTCGGAATGACCAAGCAATAAAAGTAAGAAAAGACCTTTCGATTTCTGATTCCAGTTGTGAGGTACTTACAATAGAAATCACTAACTCCAAAACTAAAAATATCTTAGTTTCTACCTGCTATAGACCACCTGAAGGAGATATAAAAAAATTTTCAAGCTACTTGGAAGATATCTTTCTTAAAATTAATAGAGAACAAAAAAAACTATTCTGCATAGGTGATTTAAATATAGATTGTTTAAAATACAAAAAGAATGCGACCACCAAACTTTTTTTTGACAACATGTTTCAACATTGTATCTTTCCGATTATCTACAAACCTACGCGAATAACCCCGAATTCAATTTCCGCAATAGATAACATCTTGACAAATGCATTTCAAGATTCCTCTTTAAAAACAGGTATAGTTAAAACCGATATTTCGGATCACTTCCCAATTTACTTTTCTATAAATCAAGATACAAGAATAAACAACAATTCTAAAACCAAAATTTATATAAGAAAAACTAATAAAATTTCTATTCAAAAATTTAAAGACTCACTATCAATAGTGAATTGGGATGAAGTATATAATAAATGCAACCTTGAGGACACAAACTCCGCATATAATACATTTATCGATATTTTTTTTAATCATTATAATAGTTATTTCCCGATCGAAGAAAAAATAGTTAAAGAAAAATATTTGAACTGTCCATGGATTACTAGTGGAATTAAAAAATCCTCTAAAACAAAACAAAAACTCTACATAAAATATTTAAAAAACAGAAATGAAGTCAACTTATCTATCTACAAGCAATACAAAAATCTCTTTGAAAAAATAAGGAAAAACTCTAAAAAAATATACTACTCAAAACTACTTCAAAATACCAATGGCGATATTAAAAAATCATGGAACATCATGAAAGAAATAATCGGGAAAAAAAATACCAAAACAAATACCTTACCTGATAGAATTGTTGTGGATGAAAAAGAATACAACGATAAAAGTTCTATAGCCGAACATTTCAACAGTTTCTTTGCAAACATCGGCCCTTACATGGCGTCCAAAATTCAATGCCCAAATACCTATTTTGAAACCTATCTTACAAATCAACAAAGCGAACTAAAATTCAATGGACTAAACTATGATGAACTCGAAGCTGCAAAAAATTCTCTAAAAATTAACAAAGCACCAGGGATTGATGAGATTTCTAGCAACGTAGTAATAAGTGTCTTCCCGGTGATACGCAAACCCATATTCGAAATTTTTAAATCTTCAATTACAACAGGAACTGTTCCAGACAAATTAAAAATTGCAAAAGTTGTACCAATATTTAAATCCGGAGAGCAATGCTCACTTAATAACTACAGACCCATCTCAATCCTTTCTGTCTTTTCTAAACTTCTAGAACGAATAGTTTACAATAAACTATATAAATACCTAACTATTAACAATATTTTGAATAAAAAACAATTCGGATTTCAAAAACAACATTCAACCGAACATGCGATTATAGATCTTGTAAATAAAATAAATGACTCTTTTGATAATAACAAATTTGTTCTAGGAATCTTTATTGATCTATCGAAAGCATTCGATACTGTTGATCATGCTATACTACTTAAAAAAATGGAAAAATATGGCATTAAAAATGTTGCTTTACATTGGTTTGAGAGCTTTCTTATAAACAGACAGCAATGTGTTATTATGGATAAAAATACCCATTCAAAATTACTTAAAATAAAATGCGGAGTTCCCCAAGGTTCCATTCTAGCTCCCCTACTCTTCTTGCTATACATCAATGATCTTCCAAAAGTCTCAAAAAAACTTGATGCCATAATGTTTGCAGATGATACAAACTTATTTTATTCATCTACTTCTATCGCAGAACTCTTCGAAACTGCAGGTATTGAACTTGAAAAACTTAATACTTGGTTTAAATCTAACAAATTATCATTGAGTACAGAAAAAACCAACTACATTCTATTTCACACCAATCAAAGGAAAAAATCTATACCAATTCCATTACCGTCTCTAAAAATAGAAAATAAATTTATCGAAAGAACCAAAGCAACAAAATTTTTAGGAATACTTATCGATGAGAATATTTCATGGAAAGCTCACATAAACTTATTAAATACCAAAATAAGAAACAACATTTGCATGCTTTACAAAGCTAGACCGATGCTACCCCAAAAAAATTTAAAGCTACTTTATTTCTCCTTCATTCAAACCTATTATACGTATGGTAATATAGCATGGGCAAGTACCCATAGATCCAACCTAGTGGCACTTTATCGACATCAAAAACATGCTGCAAGAGTAGTATTTAATAAAGATAAATTTACTCATGCCGAACCTTTGCTGAAGCTTCTAAATGCACTAAATGTCTACAAAATTAACATTTACCAAAATTTGATATTCATGCTCAAATATAAACTCGGACTTGTCCCATTACATTTTTCAGAAGAATTTTTTAAATGCAATAGAAATAAATATGAAACTCGAGGAATAGGAAATTTTAAAGTACCATATAAAAAAACAAAACTATCACGTTTCTCCATCTCGTATCGCGGCCCTTACCTCTACAACAAACTAATAGCTAAAAATACTATAATTACAAAACTACTTAACCATAATTCTCTGAAAACACTTTTAAAAAAACTTGTTCTAAACTTAAACAATTTTACAAACGTATATTAAAACAAATAACTAAAAACCCCTAAAAAATCCACTTTAAAGCAAAGTAAATGTTAGATTTTATTTATATTTCGTACATGTCAATATACTAAGTATAACAAACCATGTAACTATATATTTATGTGTATCAAATACAGCTCTTTTCCGTTTTTTGTTTTTGATTATCTAGTAGCTTTTTATGTGTGACTCTTATGCCACCATGAGACTTTGACAAACTGAAATTTCTTAATAAATTAAGTATACAAAATATCGCAACTAAAAGCGGTTTCTTGATGACAAGACCAAAATGGTCTTCTGCAAGTTTCCCGCGTCTTTTAACAGTGTTACTTTTTTATATATATTATTATTTGTATTAAAAAAAGTTTTCTTATTGTATGTACGGTATTTTTTTTATACAATGTAAACGAACTAGTTTATATTTATGATCACGTATTTGTAAAGCTTTGATAAAAGACAAAAAAAAAAAAAAAAAAAAAAATTATTTTTTTTTATCTCCACATTTTTTTGTTTCGAGATAAAACGATTTAAAAAATAAAAACTTTAGGAGACGGCATATAAAAAGATTTTTATTACTTATGTTTTGTCCGAAACTTTTTTGATTTTAACTTAGGTTTTAATATAGTAGAAAAACAATATTTTTAGGTATATGACACAATAACTCATTTTTTTCAAAAAGTGGAGATAGAACAAAATAATTCTAACCTCGCGATTTATTATTTAAACTGTTAACAGTTAGTATCTTAAATATATCGTAACATAAAATCTTTTGCGTCTTTTTCGTAACTGCACATTCCGGAATGCTTTTTCCGTAAGGAACTATTTCGTAAGTATTCTTACGAAATGATTTGTTTCGCCAGTTTTTTTTCGCAATGCTTTATTACGGAATTTTATTTATTTATATTTTCGTATAGCGCGTTACGGAATGTGCATTTTTGCATGTGCAACTTCCGCAATAACAATTCTATTACGGTAGATAAAGATGCGAAATTTTCGCAAGTTTTGTTTTTCGGCGAACAACCCTAGTTTAAAATGTATTTTTCAATTAATTTAAAAAGGTTTATTTCAATTAACAAAAAAAAAACACTGCTTTGCTTTAAATGAGCTGCGTATGTTTATTGGGAATTCTTGCATGTACCGTTGACCATAGTAGAACATAGCAAGAACCAATCGCAACGCATCCACAATTGTCGTTGAGTTTTATTTTTATCTGAAAAAAATGTCACAAGCTTGACATTTTTAAGAGCTCAAAGAACCCTCAGTTAATTTTGAAATTATGAACAAATTTTTTATTCAACTAAAATACTATAGTGTGTATGCATTTTAAAAATGTCAAAATTTACTGGTAAATTTACAGGTAAAGTTACCGGTAAATTTTACATTAGCAACACTTACCAACATTTCACAAAAATTAATAATTTTTTTTTTGTACTTTGGTGATTCTTAATAATAATAATAAGATTAAATTTGATCATTTATTTTAATAGTTTGATTATTTTAGATTTTATTAGTATGCATTTTTTCAAATTGTTGTTTTGCTAAAGAATTATTTCAGCAGGTTGCATATAAACATTTTTATTTTTATTTATATGTTCATATTTACGAACTAATTAGCGTAACGAGGGGCAAAATGAGACACTTAAGCACTAATTTATCTAATAATCTAACAATTTTTGAAAAAATAATTGGATATTTTTCAATTCTTCTTCCATCCTACTTGAAGCTTACTAAATATGAGTTGCAAAACTGCAGTGGTTGGTCACCAGAGATCATTTATTGACAGCACCTATCCTGTCTCATTTTGCCCCGCATACCGGGGCAAAATGAGACAGATTTTTTTTTTAGTAATTTAAATAAATAAAGTTAAACAAAACAGATCTTTAAGAGGATTAGCAAGAAATACCTATTATAATATATTACAGCTATAATCAAACTGTCACTAATCGCATAAATCACGTATTGCATATCACAACTGTCACTAATCGCATAAATCACATATTGACCAGTATTTTAAAACGAAAAACAGTCCGAATGAGCACAGGTTGTGCATTTTGAACATTGACTTCTCTCCTATATATACATATTAATTTATATATATATATATATATATATATATATATATATATATATATATATATATATATATATATATATATATATATATATATATATATATATATATATATATATAATATATAGTGAGTAGATTATATATATAAAATATATAGTGAGTAGATTATAGCATATATAACCTATATGCTATAATCTACTCACTATATATTTTATATACTACTTACTTTATTACATTACAATTACATATACAATACAATAAGATTATAAAATACAAACATAGTAAATATAAACATCAGGCAATTATTTGCTTCAATTTGATTAAATATTTACTATATTTAAATATAAGTTAACAAAATATAAAACGTAATTCTATATTGGATAACAACTAAAAATTTCAATTAACAAAATAAAAAGTAAGTAAATACAGTATAATAAATTTAAATCTACAGCATGTAAATATTAATATTTGCTTTGTTTGTTGTTTTAATGTAAAAAATTAAATAAACATAATATTAGATATCGGCAAAAAAAAAAAAAAATACAAACAGAGTGTCTGGTTTTGCCCCTCATTATGTTGGCATCAAATAGCCTAATTTCCAGACTATTATATTGAAAAAATAAAATACCAAAGAATGGAAATGAAAGAAAAAGGCCTAAAGAATCTAATAAAAAAAACTTTAAATATAAAAAGCTTTTCCATTCAGTGAGATTAAAAAAGGCTAGGAAAAAATATAATAACAACACTTAAAAATTCGTAATTTTTGCGAAGCCGAGGGATGAAATGATTCCCCTTCGACTCAACTTTTTTTTTAAAGTGACTCATTATATTTTTTTATGACACAAAATAGTTTTTGAACACAACTGCACTTTTAAAAATCATGGAAATAATAATTTGTAGGGCTGGCATCATGATAAACGCAAAATGTCTCATATTGCACCGCTGTCTCATTTTGCCCCGCATTACCCTACAAATATTATTTGAGGAAAAAATGTTTGTAAATTTTGAGTTTGGCATGCTTTTTTTATATTTTTCTTAAATAACCAAAGTTACATGGTAACCGAACTTAAGCGATTTTACAATATAATATTAGGATAAAAAATTTTAGTGCAATTAATAACTGTAACTTTAAAAATCGTTGACTTTTAAAAAATCTTGTAAATTTTGATTCAAAATTTAAGTTTTCGTTCATTTCTCACCATAATATAAAACTATATAAGCAATATTAAAACAGCTGTTAAAAAAGGCGCATTTGACCGAACCACGCTAGAATTAAATTATCTATTCGTGTTCTGTAAAAAACTCCTACCCACCTCTTTATTAAGACCCCCTTCCCCCTTGCCCTCTTGCTTATTAGATCTGGACTAAAATCCCTCGTTTTAGGAAAGTAATACTAGCTAACGTATGTATACAGGGCCGGGGCCAGTAGGTGTCATGTGGGGGGTTCCAATACATATTGCCGACTTAAAAAAAAAAAAAAAAGGTCCTCATTTTCCAAAACTTGCCGACTGCCATTACGACATTTGCCGACTGTCTAGATTACCGACTAACCTATAACGAAAGGGTCGACATTTGCCGACTAACTAATCTAAAAGGGTCCAATTTGCCGACTAAAAATCATTGATGGGGGGAGGAGGTGACACTCCCCCACACACCCCTATCGCGCCGGCCTTGTATGTATAATTATCATTATTAATATCACTGAAAATAAATCTGGAACTACTTCTTATATATATTACTTATATATTATCTCATCCCTATTTAGATAAAACTTGTTTTTAACAATTAGTAGTAGTAGTAGTAGTAGTAATAGTAGTAGTTTCATTTATTTCGCCGTTAAGAATATGTACAATGTTCAATGTAAAATTAAATGATCGTTATCTGATAATATGAATACGCTAATTTAATTAGTCGAGTTACGTCATTTTCTAGGCTTTTCTATTTTAAAGTAGTTGCTAGGCTTTTCTATACGCGGTTTTTTTTAATTTTATTTACTAACAACGCGTATTACGGGTTGCTTACTGCTAGTAAGTAATGATTTGTATTGTTTATATTGAGACACTTACACTTTTTCTATTTTTTTCTCATATAAGTATATGAGAAAAAAATAAAAAAAAATTGCTCTGTACACTAAACTATTTTTGAATTTGACCAATCCAATCCTTTTTATGTTTTGATTTACATATATTAACAACTTTGCTATTTCTTCATTGTTCAAGATCAAAAGATTGTATTTTACTTAAAATTCTATTTTGTAAGTCTTTGGTAAAGATTCTATTTCTTAAAATTCTTATTAAATTGTTCTGAGGTTTTCATTTTATCAATCTGCAGCCGTTAATTAAAACGCATTTAAATGCTTATTACGTATTTCGAGAAAAACGCAAATAAAAAAAAAATGATTAGGAGAAACTCTTTGTAAAACGTTTTTTGAAACTAAAATCTTTTATAAATTTATTTATAATTCTTCGAAAATATTTATTCAATAACGTTTGTAAGCATCTAAACTAGCTTGTTATGTAAAAAATCAAAATTCATTTTTTTCTTACCTTAAGCCGTTTTGAAAAACGGCTGCAGCGATGTTCTGCAAAAATGGAAGATCAAAAAAAAAGAATTGATGTTAAACACAGATTTTCCTTATTCTTTTGATAAATTTTTGTAGAAATTCCTAAAAACTCTTTTTTTTTTTTTAAGATAGCGGTGTAGTGGTAGAGCGCTAGCTTCGTAAGCCAGAATTCGAAGTTCGAAACTAACGTCACGTCACTAATAATGCCGCACATAATTTGCTTCTCTGCTCAGCGGCTTTTTCCGTCAAAGTTCGAATTTTGAACTTAAATTTGGAGGATTGTAACCGCAATAAGTCTCCTCAACTGTAGTGGCCCCTTTGGGTATTGGGGGACAACAACAACAACAAAATTTTCAACATAATAATTAAATAAATAAGAAAGCTTTACATCAGTTAATAAATTAAGAAGTAAAAATGCCAAAAGAAAAAATGCAACATTGTTAAAATAAAAAGTCAAGAAAGTTTAAGAAAACTTTATTCTTCCATTTTTATTTCAAGTTTAAGTGGAGCCTGAACTTGACCTCGCGGAGCCTCTATCGTTAACTTAGAGTCTTTAGTATAACGAGAACTTAAGTGAGCTGGATCAACATCATCCGGCAGAGATATGTTTCGCGTAAACTGCTTGTGGTGAAAACTTAGACCATGCTCGCCACTGTTTTCGGTTTTGGATTCGCCGTGAACAACTAAATCTCTACCTTTTACTTGAATCGAAATTTCTTCCGGCTTGAAACCTTTTACATCTAAAGCGCATTTAAATGTCTCTTTTGTTGATTCTCCAGAATCAGGCGTAACGGGTAGCTTTTTAGGAGCTTCGATATGCAATACGCCATCTTGACTAATGTTTGAAGTAAGAGCTGTTGGGTCTACATCATCTGGAATAGTATACTTTCTATGGAACTCACTACATTCAAATCCGTTTTCGTTTTCATTACGATGTTTTCCACTTACTTCAAGAGTTTGGCCTAAACAAGAAATAACAATGAATAGGAGGAGCTATAACATAAAGTTTTAAGTTTCTTAACAAATTTTAATAAAAAAGTGCATTAAAAACCTGCGCAGACTGCTATCATGAAAAATTGCAATTCAGCAACTTAATTAATGAAAAATATATCAACAATCAAAAGACCGTTATTTTGCTCAATACATAAACTATTGCTTAAATTGTTGTTTTTACTTTACAAAGGAACGGTTCCAGCAAAATTCAAAATAACTGATAAAGCGAGATTAGTTGATGAAGTTACAACCGAGTTGTTACTTCATTAACTTTCTATTAGACAGTTTTTAATAAAATAGTAATTAAATAGCCCTTGATAAAATTACCTTCTACTTTAAGAGTAACTTCTTCTGGCTTGTAGTGTTTCACATCAAGATTGGCATAAAAGCCATCTTCCTTCTTAGATGACTTTTTTTTTGGAAGGACATTCGTTCCGATATCAAATAAAGGATAATATCTCAATGGAGGAAAAGTAATCTCCATGATATCGTCCAAAAATGGATCGGTTGGAAAATATTTATGAACAGGGACGTGCCACAAAGACATTTTCTTCTTTCTTTAAAAAAATCGCAAAATAAATAAAAATTTTAAATAAAGGCTAATACCAACTAATACTAATACCTTTTAAATAAAGGCTAAAACCAAGATAAAAAATTATTTTTATGAAATATTTTTTGCATAATTGTAAATTAAACAATTATTAATAGATATACTGTCAAATATATATATATAATAAATAAAACCGTCAAAAATCAAGAAAACTAGAAAAAAAAAAATCTAACAAAGAAACAAAATAATAATTTAATAACAAGTAATTTTGAAATAGTTCTTACCAGATCTTTTTTTACCGAGCTTTTTTGAATTCTTTTGTTTGCGATTTACAATTGCTAACATCAAAACAAATATTTATATCTTTTTTGAGATAACGTCATTAATAATCGGTTATTTTAAGAAACATCTGGAAAAATCAACAAAATTCTGCGGTTTTCTGAGAATTGTTCACTCATTCGTTGTGCTTATCAAATTAACATATTTTTAGTTACTTTTAAACTTTAATAATGTTTTAAATAGTGCTGAAGTTGGAGTTTCGCTTTAACTGGTTATGGTGTCAATTGCGGTTTTCCGCGTCATGTAAAACAGTTATAATTTTTGCAATTAAACAGTAAACAAATCTTGAGGTTTTTTTTAATTTAATTTTTAAAAATAACTTTTTTAAAAGTAACTTTAGTTTCAAATTAAAATGTTTTATAGAACTAAGGAAGTTTTTTTTTAAGTTGTATAACGTATATTGTTATTGACATTTAAAGATTTTTTTCCGTCAAAAATAAAAATTTCAATTTCAAGTTTAACATTGCGCTAAATTGAAACTGGAACAATTATCTCCCTTATGTTTTAAGTATGAAAAAGTATAAAAGTAAAAGAATCGCTCTAAAAAATTATTTTTCTAATCGCTAGAACAAATTCCTTCATTTGCAAAATTGCTCTAAAGGATTTTATCATACATTGTTCTAAAAGGTTCCTACTTTACTTATTTAAGCGGAAAAACACGCATGTGTAATAAACATAGCTTTTTGTTGTTGGTTTTAATTAACTTAAGAAATATATAGAAGCTTCACTGGCATTATAATAATTAGTTTTGATTAAAAGTTTGTCAAAAATATTAATGTCAGGATCTATGTCATTTTATTAAAAGTATACTATCTCTGCGAGATAAATCAATCAATATATGCGCCGTTTGAAACTGGCCAAGCCACCTTTTCAGAAAAATCACGTTTTTGATAATAATGATTACAATTATCTCTTCATTTGTGAATAATTAAAACCAATCGTGTTGAAAATTATTGGAAAGAAGTTTTGCTAGTTAGCGGTATAACAGTATATGTTAGAAAACAAACATTTAATATCTCTCTTTAAACTCAAAATGACTAATGCCACTTTTAAAATAAACTGCTCATATATTTTTAATTACATCAACGCATGAAACGTAGAATGACTGTGCAAGAACAGTTAAAAATATCTTAAAAATCAGCTTAAAATTGCCAGCGATTTAGTGGTTGAGTGAACCCATCGAATAGGAAGAGTTAAAGGTACCTAGAACTAGGGTTGACAGTGAAAAACAAAAAAAGTTAAGTTAGAAAGATAGCATAGAGTTAGTGCACTGGATGTTAGAACGTGCAACTTTACATTAACTGTTTAAAAGTTATCTCACACAAATTAACGCGGTGCCAGAATTCTTATTTACGTGAAGGAAACCATTGCGCATTACGTTAGGAATGATTTAAGCGTTTCAGACGGCATTAAAAAAATTTAACTTTTCAGTAAATGTTAAACAATGAACCTAAAAATGTATTACTTAGCTACTGATATAGACCATCCGACGCACAGTGGGACAGAATTGCTTCAAAACTGAACATTTAACAAAAATGAAAAAAGGCGTTAAAAAACATTTTTTGTTGGTAATGTAAGAGTCTCTGGTCCATCTTATCCACGTATTGTTTTTTTAGTGTAGGACTGAGCTTTTAAAGTTGTTAAAATATATATTAATAGGTCTTTAAAAAAAGTGCATTTAAAATATTTTATTTTTATTTAGCTTTTTCAAACATTGCACTTTTGGTTTATGTCCTTAGAGACACAGATACAGTTTCAATCCCACTTAGATATTATTTCAATTTTTTTTATGAAATTGCTGATGATTACAGATTGTAAAACTTTTTTTTTGTTGCACTTCTGAGCCCTTTTTGTGGGTATAAGTGGAAATGTGTCAATTACATCAGTAGAAACCAGGTATTGAAACCATGAAAGCATGAACTATTAACGCTTTTTTTTTGTGAATTCGTGATTTGTTTTTAGCAAGTTTAAACGAATAAAACTAATCGAGTTTTCAAGTAACTTTTTTGAGTGACTTTTTACCACGGCGTTAAGGTGAGTTTCCACTCATCCGTTTTTTCACGGGAACGGGATAGGAAAGGGAAAAATAATCACGTGAGCATGCGTAGTTTTCCTTCGGATATATTAAAATTTATACTACGCATGCCCACGTGATTATTTTTCCCGTCCCTTTCCCGTTCCCGTAAAAAAACGGATGAGTGGAAACTCGCCTTTAATTTTTGTTTTCAATCACACTTACTGTCATTGTAAGTAAGTAGAAACCATGTAAAAATAACAGTAAAATTTAAAAAGACCAATCAATATCAAAAGTTTTTGTGAGTGGTTTCTATCGGTACAGACATTTTGCGCTAAACTTAAATTTTATTTATAAGAAAACAAAGCGTATTTTTATGTACCACATCATACCATTTTTTAAATTATATCTTGAGATTATACTTTCACATTGAAAACATAATATCAAATTGATATTTGCAGAAAAAATATTACAAAAATTGGAAACTCCAACTATAATTGCAGCTTTGAATAAAAAATAATTATTAAAAAACTAAAAATCTATATGTAAAATAATTTTTTAAACTTAAAACTTTGTAAAACACCAAAATTTAAATCCGAATATCTCCAAAAATAATTTAAAGAAATTATGAAATACAAGTAATCTGATTAGTAAATAAAATAAAGGGAGAGTTCTTCTAAGAAAATGCTGCTATAAAAATTATTTTAATCGGTTTGTAGTTGAAGGTTCATTTGATTTTGTTGCAAGAAAGTAAGTCTTCAAGTACAGCCTGCCAATACCTAAAAAACAAAAATAAAAAATGACTACTGTTCTATCAACAAAATCCAAGTCTAAAAAATTTTCTGAAATTGAGATATAATCAAAATGCAAAAGAATTTTCAGAAATAAAATGAAACCAAAAAGTTTGTTGCTTGTACATTCTTTTTGATGTTTGTCAGTTGTCAATAAAAAACCATAAAACTGAGCAACCTTGCAAGTCATTACATGTCTGATACCTATTTTGAAATTCACAATACTTGAATCTTTTTGTGACATTCAAATCCTGAGTTCTTTTAATAATCCGGATCCCTGCTTGGATCATGGCTTTACTTAAATAACCTTAACACAAACATCAAGGTTTTAAATAATCTGATACCTTATATCAGATTACTATAACCACATACAAAGTATATCTGATACCTTGTATCAGATGTTTATCAACTTTGAAAAATAAACTACAAATTGTTTTGGTTTTTGAACATGCAACATATAAATGGATATTAATGAATATAAATGAGAGAAACACAGTTTTTTAAGAAATAAAATAAAATTTGTATGAAAAATTAATAACATAAAACATTTAAATCTGTAAAAATATAAATTTTGTGAACACTTTAGTTCATTACCTATATAATGTATCAAATAGCTGTTTGAATTTACTAATATTATTCCTAAAATACTTTTTTGTAGCTGTTTATGCATTTTATTCACAGTAGTATCAGTCTTTACATTACTGGAGGTCTTTCAATAATAAAACTGCTGTAATGATAATAAGTTAACATTATGTAACCAAGTAAACTATTTATCCTTCATAAAAATATTTAATGAAGTTGCAATACAAGTATACAAAAAAAAAATGCAGAATAAAATCCAGACAAATTTAAAATTTAATGAACATAACTTTTAAATTCATAAATACAAAGTAAAAATGAAAACAAAAGGAAAATATAAAAATAAAAATAATATCTAGAGCAGCTGTGACACGTGACACGTGACAACCTCAAGTTTTGCGATATCGGTTGGGAAGGAGGCGTGAACTTCCTATTAAATGCTCTTCCGTGGTGATAAGACCGTAAGGATTTCTTGGGGCACCTAAAGAAAAAAAACAAAAAAACAAAAAAACAAAAAAAAAAAAAACTAATATAAACAATTATGAAGATCTAATAATACAAAGAAAAAACTTAGAACTTCAAAAACTTTCAAGCATTTTTTTTTTCTCACAAAACCTGCTTACCTTAGCCAAATAATATAAAAAGTAATATTTAGTGTGTTGAAATATTCTAATAATAATGTAGAATAAACATAAACTTACTTCATAAAATGTTCTGAATGCATTTCTCGATTAAACGCGGACAACACTGATGTGTAGCCAGTCACACAATGCATGTTAAGATATTTGTAAACATTTTTTCATACTGTTTTATATATATATATATATATATATATATATATTATATATATATATATATATATATATATATATATATATATATATATATATATATATATATATATATATTAAATATAATTTTTTTATATTTATATATTTATTATTATTTTATATATATATATAAAAAAAAAAAAAATTATTAATTTTATATTTGATAAAATATATTTCATAAAAATAATATTTAATATTAGGTTTAAATATTATTTATACCTAATAATAAATATTATTTTTATGAGATATATTTTATCAAATATAAAATTAATATTTTTTTTTTTTTTTAATTGTATAACATTTACATTTAACATTCAAGATAAGGTCTTAAAAATAGTTTGTTTGTTCTTTAATCAAATGATAAAAAAATATTTTTTAAAAATGGCTGCCAGTTAACGGAAAATTAGTTAAAAAGTTAGAAACATCAGAGATAAACTCATACTTATCTTTTACTTCATTTATAAAAAAATTCCACAAATGGTCCTTAGTGTGTTAGGTCCATATTTAGTTAGAGATTTTAAAGTTAATTCATTATTTTAGGTTTTAAGACTTTTTGGAAATCAAAAATGTCAATTTTAACAAGAAAAAATAAGATATCTCAAGATATATTTATTAACTTTCAAAATCTCTAGCTAAAAAGAAAGATATTAATGCAAGTATTAATATCAAATGTAAAACTGTGTGTAAAGAAGAGTTAACATAGTGATTAAAAATATGACAAGCAAAAGTTTTTTTTAATATCATAACCGTAGTGGTCATTAAAATATGTCTTGGTTTGCAAAAAAGTTCGCATTTTACTGGTTTGCAGTTCGTGGTTCGCAGTTTGTATTTTGCCGACGATAGTGTCTATTGGCACGGCCGCCGTGTATAACTTCTAAAAAAGACTATTGGCACGGCTGCCATTTAAAAAATTAAGAAAAAGTGTTTGAATGGTCAAATCGACAAAATTTGAAATAGGACTGCACCGTAACTTTAGAATTAATTAATAGGTAATTAACAAAACAAATTAAAAGCTGAAAAGGAAGATCTGAAAGAAAATGATAACTTTGGTAATTACATAGAATTCTTTGCCATTCTAAAAAAAACGCAAAAAGAACAAGTAATATTAAAAACAAATTTTTAAAACCCAGTGTATTTATATGTTTTAAAAACACAAATTTTGCAATAAGTTCTGATAATACTATTTTTTTTATTAACATTCGGCTGTATGCGTGTTTAAAAAAACAAAAATTGTCCAGGAAGAGGCAAGACTCGAACCTCCGACCATCAGATTACGAAGTTGGCGACTTTACTAAATAAGCTAAAAGCGCATTTAATAGGTGAACAATTAATATATTTATTTATAAATTTTAAATTTTTCTTTCCATATTAAAAATAAATTTAATTAAAATTAACTAAATTAGTTAACTTATTGCATAACTAATTATTAAATATTGTATTGTCATCAAGTAAGAGTATGTATGCAAAATTTGAAGAAAATCTATCACCAGGGAGTTACTCAAAAATTGATGGCAAGATTTGGTTTTGCAGCCGTGCGAATAGCCTTTTTAGAATGGGAACACGGCGGCCGTGCGAATAGCCTTTTCAGAATTGGAACACGGCGGTCGTGCGAATAGCTTCGGCCTTTACTGACTACCAACAATTCGCGCTGAACCAAAAATTAACGCCGTATTACATTAAATTCTAATTACTGTAATTTATTTTAAAAAATCGATTAGAATACGTTTTAATATTATTTATTCATGCAAGTTTTTGGTTTTTCTTTTTTTTTTTAATTATCACTTTACCAGTTTTTAAAAAAACTTTACTCGAAATTACTTGAAAATACATTAAAAACGTCTGACAATTGTTAATAAATGTTTAAAAATCTATTGAGTAATTTTTCTAACAATTGCCCTTAAAATAATTATTTTACTTAAAAATTCAAAACGAACAAAATGATGGCATTTGTCCAGTTTTAAAGCCACTGTGTGACGGTCTGAGTTTTGTTCAAAGTTTTTTTAAACAAAATATCAAAATAGACAAAAGGAAAAAATTATTATTGGCAATCCACACACAAATTTTTTAACTACGAAAATGACTAATAATAATATATAAAAATTTAAAAATAAATATAATAAAATAAATTTAATAAAATAAAATTAAAAAAAATATAATAAAATAAATTTTTTTTTTATAATTTCATATTTAAAACAGGATCATAACTATGAAGTTATTGATCTCAATAAAACTATGCTTCCCAATTCAGAACTATATATTCAATTTAACATCGCTGCTCTAAAATTCCACATTGACAAACTCTGTAGTCTTATCAACTCTCTTAATAATTTTCCCATAGGTATTACAGAAACAATTTATATATAAACGATACAAGTATTACTGATATATACATAAACTGGAATAATATTTAGCATTGCCCTACTGAGGTTAAAAAATATGGAGCACTTTTATACATACGCTCAAATTTAATCTACGTAGTTTGCAATGATCTTATGAGTCTATTTTTGTTGAAATTTTAAAACCTTGTGAATCAAATTTATAATTGGCTGCATTTATCGTCATCCCTCAATGAATCAACATAAATTTACTTCTTCCCACTTAACTACTTGAAAAGTTAAGTAACGAAATTTTTTTTTTTTCTATTGGATGATTTTAATATGGATTAATTAAGTAACAATGAATCTAACCCTATTTCTACATATCTACATTCTTTAACATCTTACCATCACGCATAACGGCTACATCAAAAACGCTTATTGATAACATATTCACGAACTTTCATTCAACTAATCAATTCTCAGGTAACCTTACGGTTTCAGTTTCAGACCACATGGCACAATTTATTTGCATTCCTGGAATACCCTACCACCCCGGGATGGTGGGCCCAAAAAAGTAAAAACTCACAGACGATGCTTCAAAAAGTTTAATAAAAGTATGTTTTTTGAAGAAATTTCTGATATTAACTGGGAACTCTCTATTAAGAAAGATAATGATGTTAATAAATCCATGAATTCTATTTGTAAAACATTTGATGAAATCTTAGACCGATATGCTCCTTACAAAATACTAACCAACCAACAAATTAAGTTAAAACTAAAATCTTGGATTTCGTAAGGAATACTTAAATCTATTTCAGTTAATAACAAACTTTATAAAAGGTTTATAAGAAAAATGAGTTATTTGCAAAATATTAAAAACACCAGGAGGGGAATATAAGAAATCATTAATATTAGACCTTCTACACACAATACATTTTTTAAACTTAAATTGAACAAAAATCTTATCACTGATCACTCTACCGTATCCAATATATTTAATAATTTTTTAAGCACTATACATAACAAACTAATTAGCAAAGCCATACCCCTAAACGCATATTTAGTGACTTTCTTAATATTCCAAATGCTAAATCATTTTTTATTAATCCGGTAACTGAAAATGAAATATCTGGTCCCATTACAAACACGCTTAAAACTGAAAAAAGTCTCGGTCTTAATAGCATACCTACATTCCTCCTTAAACTAGTCCCACACATTATTTCAAAGCCTCTCTGTGTACTGTTACTCTCTGTACTGTTACTCTCTGTACTGTTAAATAAATAACTCATTTAAAAGTGGTATTTTCCCAGATATTTGTAAAATTGCCAAAGTTATTTCAATATTTAAAACAGGCTCTCTACTAGGTTTCACCAATTACCAACCCATCTCCCTGCATTCTAATATAGTGAGAAGGCAATCTATAATAGGCTCTATGTTTTTCTTAAAAAATTTAAATGCTTATACACCCATCAGTATGGATTTTGTGCCAACCACTCCACAACTCATGCTCTCATTGAACTGACTGAACTGATTAGAAAAGCAATCGATGATAAATATTTAGCATGTGGTGTATTTGTTGATTTACAAAAAAACTTTTGATTTACTACATATTTAAACGATAAAACACGATTTGTTTCTATTAATGACTCAAAATTTACCCTTGAAAAATGTTCTAATATTGTTCCTTAGGGTTCAGTATTGAGACCATTGCTTTTTCTTTTTTATATTAATGCAATTTTAATTTTAATGGATAACAATATAATTTTTGATGAATTTATGTGGTCATAATATTTTTTTAGGAAATAAAAGATCTCTTTACTAAATTTTTGACCAACAACTACTGCTTTTTAAAATTGAAACCTCAAACTATTGCACATTGCACAACCTATTGCACATTGGCTGTGAGATAAAACAAAAAGAAACTTTCTGCAACGCTGAACACATTAGAGTTTTGTACAAATAAACTTCAATAAATTTATAATAGAACCAGTTAATTCGTTAAAAGATTAAAACTTTTCTAAAAAATAAATACATTCTGAATCAAACAATGTTTTGTGTCATCAGCATGTCACTTAACAGCAATTTTAACAGCCTCAATTAACCCTTGAATTTTATGGTGGATACTTTGTTGTTTTGAATCAGTTTATTTGGAGACCAAGATGAATTCCTCAATAAAGAAAATTTAAAAGGCCATCTTTTTTGTAATTTTTGGATTAATGGTATAACTATTTGTTTATATATTTCTATTAAAATTATTATTTCTCTTTTGATATACAATAAAAGGTACTTAAAATCTGTTACTGTTTTTATGTTCATTTTGTGTATTTCTAGTTGGTCATTTGATTTAACTCAATTTTTGTTAAATCTGTAAAACCTCAAAATTCACATTAGACCCACCCATTAGAACCACCCATTGATACACCCATTGCCAACCACCCATTGATACTTGAGTTTCCCAAGATCAAACAACTCTGACGCTTCAATGAATTTGTCAAAAAAATTCTGCAAATTAGAGTGTCGAACGAACTTCAATATTTCTAGGTTTTACACCTGAATTTGAATCCCAGTATCTAATTCTATTTTTGAAGATCTTTTTTGTTCATTAAAATTTGAAATAAGCATTTGTTTTAACATTTAACATGTAAATTTTAATTACAAGCAGTTTCTCTTTTTTATGATATATATACCAATTACATATATAGCCTTTTGATGATGAAACTTCTATTTGGATTGAATATGTATGTGTTATGTAAAGTTCCATATTACTAGTGCATATGTAACTTAAAGTAACTAAACCAAAAAAAAGAACCCAGAAGAACAGCCTCTGTATATATATATATGTATATATATATATATATATGTATATATATATATATATATATATATATATATATATATATATATATATATATATATATATATATATATATATATATATATATATATATATATATATATATATATATTATTAGTTAAAAAACAATAATATTAATAGTTGTAAATATTTGGTTTTAGCTAACAGAAAAAGATGATGTAGAATTAGACAAAGAATATAAAGAAAATATTTCTCCTAGACCTCCTCTCAACAAAAAATATGATCCAGTTAATGCTTACTTTACATTAAAACAAGATAATGAAATTAAATTGTTGGTTGAAAGACTTCTAAAAAAATGTCAAAAAAAAATACAGCTATGGTTAGCATATGGTATTATATATTATTATTATATATTAGGTATTATATATATTTTATTGTTTTATTGAGCAACAAATGCTTAGATGACGAGTTAACTAGTTTTATTCTATAGGTTTGGAATTTCACCTGATCCAACTGCAGCAATTGCTACAAACTATCTACAAAATTTAATTGGAGCAGAATTTCTTACCCCTGAATTTTCTTACCTTGCTTGTGATCTTTCTAAGTTGAAAAGACTGAGGAAAAAGGCTATGTTGGATGCAAAGAAAAATGATAACTCAAAACTTCCAAATGCAGATAATATTGGTGTTTACTTTAATGGAAGGAAAGATTCAACAAGAGTAATGATAAATGGTTCAAGAGCACCGTTACATCTTATTATTATCAATGAGCAAACACATTACCATGACTTTAGAACCTGGCAGTCAATATCTTGGGCATTTTACTTCGGATGCACCTATTCATCCAGATCAGCCAGCTAAAAAGGTCGATGAAGGTGTTTTTTTTGCTTAAACAACATAACCCTACTGAATCACGTTTAGTACTTGAAGCAGATAGAACTTTAATAAACACCGGCTTGAAAAAGTGGCGCTAAAGTGCATCTTGAAAAGCTGCCACTGAGCCATATGCATGTATTATTCAAATGAGTTTTTTTTTGTGTCACCTAATAGAAGGAATTGATGGACCAACATCATGTATTACTGTGGGAAAATTTCTTTCTGGTTTAAATAAAATGCCTTTGGCAGGACCAAGGATGTCAATCATCCATTGATGTCAATGATAATATTATTATGAGCTGTTTTGACGTTTCAAAAGACATACTTTTTTAAATTTTTAAATGCTCTATTAATCAAAGAGTTTTTCCTGATGATTTAAAATAACAAAAATTATTCTTATATTTAACGAAAGAGAAAAACTAACGTAAAACACTATTGTCCAATTTCCATCCTCTCTTTTGTTCAATAGAATATACAATCACCTTTTTTAAAATTATTATATAACATGCAATATGGTTTCAAATAAAATAATTCAACAGAGCATGCTATTAATCAGCTTACAAAAAGTATATCTTGATAAAAAACCTTAAATTCACATTGGGAATATTTATTGATTTAGCGAAAGCATTTGATACGATCGATCATAAAGTTCTCGCTAAAAAATTAAAATATCATGGTAAAACAGGCAATGTTTTAAAATGATGGAAAAGTTATTTAACTAATCGTAAACAATTTGTTTACGCCGATGAAACATTTTCATCAAAATTGTTAAATTTTACATGTGGAGGAACTCAACGTGCAAAATTTTGAAAAATTTTAAAAAAAAGGAAATGAAGCTTCTTTCCCTTATTTATAATAATGATATATACAAAGCCTCGGATTTAATAAAAATTACGTTTGCTGATGACACTAGTTTATTCAAGTCACACAAAAGCATTCCTACGTGAAGTCACACAAAGCATTCCTATTTATAACCATTCCTACTCATCGCACAAAAGCATTCCTACTCTATTTTATTTCGTGAACATCGAGTTAATTAAAATATCTGACTGTTTTAAGACTAACAAAATATCTCTTAACATTGATAAAGGGGTAGTACAATGAATCATATAGCACGTCTTAAAAAGAGGCACATAAAATATTTTAAAGACCGTTATACTCGTGCCAAGCCTCTATTGTTTGAAATAAAAGTTTTGAATATATATGAGCTTAATATTTTTAATATTTTTTGTTTTATGTTTAAATGTAAAATATTTTATTTTTATGTTTATCTTTAAGTATGTAAACTCATAAAGAAATAGTCTTACTTTGTTAACTTTATTATTCATCTTGAAAATTTCTTATTAGTTTTAACACTTCTTACATTTTATTAATTTTACATTTCTTAGCGGTACTCGACGACAAGACCGTATGGTCTTCTATGAGTCCCCGCATTTTTTTACTTTTTTGTAACGATCATTATATATATATATATATATATATATATATATATATATATATATATATATATATATATATATATATATATATATATATATATATATATATATATATATATATATATATATATATATACATATATATATATATATATATACATATATAATTTTTTAATTTTTATTATATATTTGTATTTTAAATATTGTAACGAAATGCTTATTTAAAATGTAATAAAAACAAAAAGTCCGCCTTCTTCTTTAAAAGAAATATCGACGGCATTTTTTTGCTAATCAATGGTACCATCGAAGTAATTTATCATTAATTATTGGTGCATCTACAAGATCCCATACATATGGTTTATTTGCTTTATATTTTTTTTAGTGCTATTCATATAATTTACATTATTTAGCTCTTGATCGTTAAATGACATTTTAGAAGTATATACAGGTATATGTACAGCAAAAACAACCGTACCGCAAAAACAACAATGTTGGCTTAAGTGACCTAGCATATAGAAAAAGATTCAGGATTCAAAAAATTTGATATATTATGATAGCTAATATGTCAGCCGATAAATTAAAGCAGTTTTAGTGGGTTTTTTTATTTGTGGTATTTGCACTAGAGTAAAATTTTCAATTATAAAAAAACGTAGTTTTTTTTTGTTCCGCAGGAGCCCCGAAGCCGTATCAGAAAATAAGTTAACAAAATTTAGTTTTTGTATTACCTAGGGATTATTACTAGATACTAAAAAAAAGTTTTTTTTTCTCAAGTAGTTATAAATCTTTATAACACCCTCATAAAGAAAGGAAGTATTATTGTTGTTTTTGGTAAACGTTTTTAGAATTCACTTTATAGACCAGGTTTTGAAATAAGAAACAACGACAGTAAATTACCATTGTATTTGATTTTTTTTAAAGGAAATAATATATATTTTTCTTAAAAACAATATTTGAACACAGCAGTAATAATACAGACATCTAAAATGGCTGCAGACTTTAAAACATTATTATAACAATCAGTGGCGGACTGGCTGTATATATATTACCGGCCATGAAAACAATTAAAGGGCCCTCCCGGCCATACATACAAGACTGTCCGGTCTGCAACTCTCTAAAAATAAGTCTTAAGAGGAGCAATTAAATCACAGATTAATAAAATTATATTGAATTAAAAAAGTAGAAGTGATGTGCAATTTGCACAGTGCAAAGTATAGCAATAACTATTCTTTAAACAGTTTGCTCAATTCAGAGGACAAAGATGCATATGTTTGAATGATCGTATCATACTCAAGGCTATCAAGTAGATTTTTTTCTACAGACATCAACATATACGACTCTAAGTGGTCATTTGACATGGAATTACGCAATCTTGTCTTGATTAACTTTAACTTAGAAAACGATCTTTCACATTCGGCTTGTGTTACAGAAATAGTACATATTATTTTATAAATATGATACAAATTGTCATAGGTTTTGTCGTTGAGTCTATATACAGCATGAATTCGTAACACACAAGATGGACACGATCCGCATGCTCCATTTGTATGCTGATAACAGAGCGGTTCTTCTATGTCATCCTTTTGATATGCATTCTCTCTCAATGTTGTTCTTGAGGGCAAGGACAATTTCAAAATCTCATAGTTAGTGAAAAATGATAACAATTCGGCCTTTATTTTATCAACGTCGGCATCTGGTAAAAATTTGATAATGCTGTGTAAACTGTTTTCAGGAATTCCCGAAATGGCAAGATCACCAAAGTTTGATGTATCAAAACATGCCATGTCCATATATAATTGTCGATGTGAAGTGAAACGTGACTCAAGACTTTGGACTACCTGATCCATCACCACATTGTAAGTGTGAATTTTGTAGTGTTCCAAAGCTTTAGATTCGTCACTTTCGTCTACTGTATGTTCATCTAACATTGTTGGTGTCTTTCGCTTCCGTTTAGCTGGTAGTTCTATCTTTACCTCTAATATGGTTTCAGTTCTCTGAATGATGCTTGCATTTGCCATCCGTACAAATTGAAGAGCGTTATTATGAACATCATCAAAAAGTCTTGATTGACTTTTCAATTCAACTACGGCCTTCTCCACCATCTTGGAGTAGGCCGTATCATGGTCCCACTTTTTTAAAAACTCGCAGGTAGGTAAAGGCAGTCAAAATGGTGTCAAATTTCAGGAATGGCACGAGCAATGTCTTAGCTTCATGACGTGTGTTTATATCAAAATTTTCTGATTCGCTTATACATGACAGACATAAAATTAAATTTACAAACAATGTTGAAGATGGCTCAGCAAATATTCCAAATATCGCTGTTGCAGCATTTGATTTACCCGACCACCTTGTTTCACCAATCAATTTCAATCTTTTCATCTTATCCATTCCAATTTGTGTTTCAACAAGTTTAATCCATGTTGCCATTCGCTTATATGACACTTTTATGAATGTTGAAACATTTTGCAAAAGGGTAAAAAATAAAACTGCCTAAAAACAGCAACTGGTTGCCTCCTTCACAACTAAGTTGAGAGCATGAGCATAACACCAAATATGTACATGGTGGTCTGCAGCTTCTGTAATCTTTTGTTGCAGTCCATTGTACTGGCCATGATAACTGGCCGATAGGCAGTATTTCAAGTTAAAGCCAAGCCGCTGTAGCGTCAAATTTAAGAGATCGAACAAGCCTTGGCCAGTACCGTCATTGCTTGGTACAATAGAAAGCAGCCGTTCATGCACAGTAGCATTTAAAACATAGCGAACCACAATGCTGAATTGGTCAATTGCAAATATATCTTGTGTAGAATCAACTTGTACGCCGTACACTTTTGCTTTGGATACTTCTATTACAATCTGTTCCTGCATCATATTTTTCATAATATTGAGAAGCTTTGATATAGTAGTCTTACTTAAAAACGTAACCAGAGCACCGCGACCTTTACTGCCGGCTTTACCTTGACGCTTCAGTTTTTCTATTCTTTTGGTTGATTTCTCTTGACACATGGAGAGATGAGAAGCTAAAAGTGGGTCATATTTGGCCAACAGCAGTACCAAAGCCAAAAAATTTCCATGATTTTCTTCATCATTTTCCAACGAATAAGCACCTTCATTCCTATGACCTCGAAATGGCAACGTTTGCTTACATAAATTTTATGATATCAATAACTCGAGAAAGTATTTGTTTCCGTATCAGTACTTCATCATTATATTTCTTTATTGCTGTACTATAAAATCTGTCAAAGTCTTGATTATTCATTATACGAATGTAATCAAGAACATGCCTGCGGTGAGTGCTGCTTGATTCGTGTTCTGCAACCCGTTGGCTAACTCGTCTAAAATCTTTAAAGCCAGACACAAATGATGAAACGGTGTTAGACTGTGGTGATTCAAATGCAACACAAAATGAGCAATATAGAGACTGAGAATTTTGGCTAAATGACAACCAATTTCTCGGTATGCTATCCTTCAAGTCCGTTTGTCTATGGTAGATCTTGTTATCAAACGGCAAATGTTCATGTGGTTGAATTGGATGTTTGCTAAAAAAACATTTTAACTGCAAACGTGGTGGATATTCAAATACTGATGTGCTCTGCGAATTCGACTCAATATCTCCACCACCTCGAGCTTGTATTATTGCTGATGTACTCTTCAAATTCGACTCAATATCTCGACTACCTTTTGCTTGTATAACTCCTGATGTACTCTGTAAATTTGACTCAAGATCTCGACTACCTAGTGCTTGTATTATTGCTGATGTACTCTGTGAATTCGACTCAATATCTCCACCACCTCGTGCTGGTATCATTGCTGATGTATTCTGTAAATTTGACTCAAGATCTCGACTACCTAGTGCTTGTATTATTGCAGATGTACCCTGCGAATGTGATTCAATATCTCCACCACCTCGCGCTAGTATTATTGCTGATGTACTCTTCAAATTCGACTCAATACCTCGACAACCATTTGCTTGTATAATTCCTGATGTACTCTGTAAATTTGACTCAAGATCTTTACCACCTCGTGCTTTAATTATCTCTGATGTAATTTGTACATTCGACTCAATATTGCCTTGACATTGTGGTTGTACTGACAAAAATGATGTGATTAACTTGCACTTTTGTTGCAGAAACTTTTATCTCTGTCTGTAGTTTTTCTTTGCGCTTTTGTGCTCCAGATTTTGACATGATGATAGTGACCTGAGTTAAGATTTTAACATTTACAAAATAAAGCAAAAATAAAGATCGTCTCCTTTTAGAAAAAATGATATTTAGATCTCCCCAAATAAATTTTGTCCGATCAAATTTGTTTGAACGGCAAAAATTGCAAATCAAACATATTAAAACTCAAATAAAGACAGGCCACTAATGACAGATTTTTGGTAAAGAAATGTGGGCAATGACTCCTTAGCCACGGCACTAATTCCGGTATATTTTAGAATCTTAACTGTAGCTATAATTTCCAGATCTGTGAAATTCTTGTATTCTTCTTTTATATTATGACTTTGCTTACTGCTGGAATTATTTAAACTATTGCATTTAAACATTAGAAAATTCATTATAGATGAATTTTCTATCGTATTCCTTGAAGGAAATAGAAGGAAAAGAGTAGCAACTACCAACTTATCCATTTTTTTTAGTACTTTAACTTGATAGGTGAAGAACATTACGATTATTAATGAAATAATTTGGATTAGACATTTTATAACAGTTCTTACTCTCTTGATCTATAATCATGTTTAAATTAATGAATTTTTAAATTTTGTTTATAATTTTTTAACAATTTGAAGCGACAGAACGAAATCCTAAAGAATTTCAAATATAGACTTAATAAAAATCTAAAATTCTGTTAAAGCAAAAAGATATATACATATTTTTTTCATTCAACACAAACAGAAGTAGCTGTATTAAAAAATACCTTTTATGTATTTTATCTCATCCTAAGTTATACATTGTCAAAGTTTAGGATTTTGCTAAAACTTCCGATTTGAGTTTTACTAATTTGCCCTAATAGGGCAAATTAGTAAAACTTAAATCGGAAACCAGCATAGTTAAACTACGCTGAGGTACTTTAAGCTGACTAACACAAAAAGTGTTATTTGTGTGTTACATAAACAGTAATGCTTATAAAAAGTTACAGAAAACTTGATCATCCGGAAATTTATTTAATCCTCTACCTTTCAAATCTTATCATTTCAGCCGATTAGTATGATCAATGATCACCTTTAAATAATTATTTCGAGCGCGGAAGTTAACTAAAAGTTTTAGATTAAAAAAAGATAATAAATTTTATACAAACTAAAATACCAACCTCAAAAGAAGACTAACATCGCTTCAGTAAACTGGCTGATCAAGTGTGTTTTTGTGTTGAACTATTATTTTTTTAATTTTGAAATGAATATTTAATTAATTTTTTAATTAATTCAAGCACCGGAATTGCAATAATAGTTACAAAGTCAATTCCCTTAGAAAAATCATTGATTATATTTGTATCTGAAAATCATTAACAATTGCAAAACCTTAGCAATATCCTTATGACAATTATATGTAAAACTCTTCTTCGACAATCAATAACAATTGTAAATTTTTGCGATCATTATTGATTGTCAAAGGAGAGTTTTACATAAAATTAGTTTTACAGTAAAACTATTTCTTTAGAGAATTTCGCACTTAATAGAGTTGAATAGTATATACAAGAAATTAAAAATAGTTTAACTTTATAATTAATTGTAATAATTATATATATATATATATATATATATATATATATATATATATATATTATATATATATATATATATATATATATATATATATATATATATATATATATATATATATATATAACCTAATATTTATACTATATATATATATATCTATATATATATATATATATATATATATATATATATATATATATATATATATATATATATATATATATATATATATATATATATATATATATATAACCTAATATTTATACTATATATATATATATCTATATATATATATATATATATATATATATATATATATATATATATATATATATATATATATATATTACCTAATATATATACTATATATATATATATATATATATATATATATATATATATATATATATATATATATATATATATATATATATATATATATATATATATATATATATATATATATATATATATTAGGGGCCCACCATTATATATATTTCAAGGGACCCACCGGCCAAATGGCCGGTGGGCCAGTCCGCCACTAATAACAATAGGTTATTACAACAATGTTAAGATAACATAGATAAATAAAATAATTCTTTAACTGATTACTTTAATTCAAAAAAAAATTATTGATTGTTGTTGCATTCATTATAATGGTCTTATCAGATGTGGAGATGTCTTTTAGATGTGGAGAAGTCCTGGTTTGCTGGTAAAAGCCTAACCGGTTTAACACCATCAACTCTGCAACTCACTTTGTTGCAAATTGAACGGAGAACATCAAGACAATTGGGATATTGCTTTAGGCCAAAAGCTTGACATTTCCTTTTTTTGCAAAAACATTCAACTTTATATTTAATAAATTTTTCTTTAGCTTCTTCTTTCTTTTTTTTGGCTTCCTCCTTTGCTGTTATCTCTCGTTGTTTCTCTTTTTTTATATCTTTCACTTTTGCTGCAACATCTTTTGCACGCATTGAACCATAGACCTGAGTAACACAAGTAGATACTTTTTCAAGGTTTGATTTGATTTTCTTAATAGTTAGCAGATTAGAAACATTTTCTAATTGGAGGCTTTGCTTAGCCATTTCTTTAATCAAGATTTGAGACTGGTCAAACTTATCTTTCCAGTAACTTGCCGAAGCTTTTCTTTTAGGGTAACGCGGGGCAAAATAAGACAGTGGGGCAATACGATACAATTTGCTTTTGACATGATGCCAGCCCTACAAATTATTATTTGCAAGATTTTCAAAAGTGCAGTTATGCAGTTATTTGCTTCATTTTGATTAAATATTTATTATATTTAAATATAAGTTAACAAAATATAAAACGTAATTCTATATTGGATAACAACTAAAAATTTCAATTGACAAAATAAAAAGTAAGTAAATACAGTATAATAAATTTAAATCTACAGCATGTAAATATTAATATTTGCTTTGCTTGTTGTTTAAATGTAAAAAATTAAATAAACATAATATTAGATATCGGCAAAAAAAAATACAAACAGAGTGTCTCGTTTTGCCCCGCATTGTGTTGGCATCAAATAGCCTAATTTCCAGACTATTATACTGAAGAAATAAAATACCAAAGAATGGAAATGAAAGAAAAAGGCCTAAAGATTCTAATTAAAAAAAAACTTTAAATATAAAATGCTTTTCCATTCAGTGAGATCAAAAAAGGCTATATATATATATATATATATATATATATATATATATATATATATATATATATATATATATATATATATATATATATATATATATATATATATATATATATATATATATATATATATATATATATATATATATATATATATATATATATATATATATGTAATATATAAATATATATATATATATATATATATATATATATATATATATATATATATATATATATATATATATATATATATGTATATATATATATATATATATATATATATATATATATATGTATATATATGTATATATATATATATATATATATAATATATATATATATATATATATATATATATATATATATATATATATATATATATATATATATATATATATATATATATATATAAAAGTGGAGTCAATGTTCAAAATGCACAACCTGGGCTCATTCGGACTGTTGTTCGTTTCAAAATACTGGTCAAGCAATATGTGATTTATGTGACTAGTGACAGTTTGATTATAGCTGTAATATATTATAAAATGTATTTCTTGCTAATCCTCTTAAAGATCTGTTTTGTTTAACTTTATTTATTTAAGTTACTAAAAAAAAAAATCTGTCTCATTTTGCCCCGGCATGCGGGGCAAAATGAGACAGGATAGGTGTTGTCAATAAATGATCTCTGGTGACCAAACTACTGTAGTTTTGCAACTCATACTTTTTAAGCTTAAATTAGGATGGTAGGAGAATTGAAAAATATCAATTTATTTTTTCAAAAGTTGTTAGACGGGCCTTATTAGATATATTAGCGCTTAAGTGTCTCATTTTGCCCCTCGTTACGCTACCAACTGGTTATGAAATGGTTCTTCTTTATGAATGCATGCAGCAGCTCGCTCAAATTTATCTTGTTACATAAAGTTAACATTTAATTCAAAAGGTGTTATTCCAACTCTTTTTGCACTAGAAACAAGAACCGGTTTTGATGCCCATTTCTCCCATATATTGCCTAAGATTGTCATAAATCCCTCACTATTAATTGATTGCATTGGGTTGAAAAGATAATTCTTGACTATTCTGTATTCATGATGATTTTTATTAACCTGGTCAAGCAACTGAGTTACACCGGTAGTGTGGGGAGGAGAAATAAATAATCAAATTTGTTTCGAAAAGAGGTATATTAAATCATCTTAACTGAATCGTGAACTATGTCCGGTAATCATCAAATTCTTGGCACTGCTTTTTCTAATTGTATATTCTTTGCATCTGTAAACTTTCTCCCAAAAAATACCTCAGGCTTACTTTTTCCATGAATATATTGTAATTTTTCCTATCTGAGCTGAATTTTTGGCTTCATTTTAATTTTTTTTTTAACTCTATTTGATTAAAAAAATTATCGTTAAACATTTTAGATTACGTACTCTAAAATGTTTAACGATAATTTTCTTAATCAAATAGAGTTAAAAAAAAAATACTAAAATGTACTAACGAACATTAGTCGCTTACAGAACATATCTAAATACTAAAAAACTACTTTCAAGTAAAAATTTTGATTTTGCTCTAAATTCAAATGCAAAGTAAGTATTAAGAAATTCTTGCAGTTATTATGTTCTAAAATTGTTATTGATTTTTAATACGTAAAAAACACGATGCAAACTTTGTTTAAAACACTGCAATGACATCTTTAGAAACAAGAGGTTACATAGAATCAATATAGTAAAAAGCGAGAATACATGTATTGCCAATAAAATGTTATTTTAAAAACATCAATTGTTGTTTTTGGGATACTTATCTTGTGGTTTTTATGGTGCATCGGGTGTTTTCTCCAAGATTAAGTTAGCAGTAACTGGTTTTATTTAATGCAGATCAAATAATATTAGGACACGCCAAATCTCAGCTTCATAGGTTCACTAGCTGCAGTGATACAATCGATAAATTAAATGCGGTTTTTACACATACAAAAAACAACAAAAGTTAAGTTAACATTAACAACAAAACTTTTTCTTAAAAATTATTCAGACTAGCTGGGAAGAACTGATTTTAAGCAACTCTAAACACATTTAAAACAGTTTTTCTCAAAAGCAAATAATAAAAAAGTTATTGAGATGGGTGTTTTTGCGGTACGTATATGGAATGAGATTAAACAAAATCAAGATTTGGATGTCCCAGTAAAGACTCTGATCCAAAAGTATACACAATGTCCTTAAAACAAAAAAAAGTTCCTTAATGTCATTTTGAGCACAGCAAAAAATCAAGCAATCTGTTCCTTCCTCTACCAGTTCTTCCTCCTTAGTGCTTTTCTTCCTCCTCTTTAGCGTTTTTGCCCGATTCAGATCAATTTATTGAGCTGATTGATGTTGATACTACGCCAGATGTCTCTCAACACGATACCCCCAGTACAGTTTAAATTGAGACAAAAAAGAGCATGGCTCTATGCAAGGCTCATGCTCAAGACACAATCAAAGCAGAGATATTCGTATTGAATCAAGAACTAGTTTATTTATTTTTTTTTTTTAATTTTAATTCACCTCCTCAAGGCCGAGTAGGCCACTACAGACAAGGAGGCTACTTATTTTGTGGCTATAACCCTCTCTCAACTCTCTAAATCCGAAACACGAACCTTGACGAACAAGGCCGCTGGGCGGAGAAACGAGTTGAGCGCGGTACTACCAGGGACGTGGTAGGGATCGAACCCGGAACCACTCGTTTATGAAGCGAGCGCTCTACCACTACACCACTACCGCATTTGTTGCCATTAGAGAAGTAAAAGAAGTGGCCTATGCTATTGAAAAACCCTTACAAAAGAAAAAGACAGAAGTTCAGGAGCTCACAACTAATATGACCAAGTTGATTGGCAATATAAAGTCAAAAAAAATCAAAAGAAAACAGTCATAAATCAGGTAATATTATCGCATCATATAATAATAAGTTACAATACTTTTTTATAGTTCTTTTCGGTATTTCAGGTGTTCACTGATTACTAGGATAAGAAAAAAACTCTTAAAGTACGTGACACTATTGATCGCCTTACCAACTGAGCATGGATCTGCTTCCCACGATAAGAGGCAATCTGAAGTGTATAGGATGTGAGGACAACTTCAGCTAATAAAAAATTATTGAACTATATAAGGCCTAAATACAACTTTTTAGCCTCTAAACTCATTCGCTTATAATTTTTTTATTACTTTATAAAAAAACGTTGGATGAACCTGGTGCTGACCTTGAAAAGGAAGGCTACCATCTTATTGTGTGGACACAAAAAAATCCAGTTCACTTTAAATTGAGATTTCTCTAAAACCATAAATCCTTTTTATTTCAATTTTTTTTATTATTAAAAATGTTTACATCAATTAGGGTTTCAACTTAATTTTAAGGGGCTTGATGCGCTGTGTGACAAAAGATCAAATTTTATAGCGGGTTGATGCCATCATTTTGTAAATAATTTCTTTTTTTCTCCTTATTGGTGGCATTAATCCACTCTTTTTGAAAGTCCTTTTTATTTTTCGTTACTTGTCTTACGAAGAACTCCTTTAACTATTGAAAAAACAAAAATATTCAATTTTGCGCTCTTTAAGACAATTTGGAGGATTTGCATCTTTAGAAACAATTTTCACATTATTATCTTAGCACCACTGTAAAACAATTTTAAAATAGTGAGAGGCAGCAAGATCTGGCCAAAAGAGACATCGGTATTTGTGATTTTTCATAATGGCAAAATTTTTTTCGGAGGTATTCTTCGATGTAGACATGTAGAAACAAGAAGACTGCATACCACAGCTACATTTTTGCTTGCCACCTTGTGTGGCAAGCAAAAATGTAGCTGTAGACTTGGATGTAGATTTGCTTGCAAATTTTTCTATTCGAATACATTTAAATTGATGATCGACAGGTTTAATTTGGTTTTCATAGGAAAATTGTTGACCAAGAAGTTGCGAAAAATTTGCCATGCAATGTTTCGTCGTCTTCAATTATGCACATACTTTTATCCACCATTATTCTAACCAACTTCTTTGCGCGTCAAATTCCTTTAGTTTGACCATTTAAGCTTCTCTTAGGTGCATTTTTCTTATGAAATGCTTTAATTCCAGCATTTTTAAATACTTTTTTGATATAAGTCTTGAATTTTCTCGCTAGATCTTGTTGTGACTGGTTTGGACTTTTTGGTTATTCAACGTAAAATCGACTTTACCTTTTTGTTTTTATGGAAAGTTTTCTTTTTCCAAAACATTTTGCAAATCTTTAATTTGTAAAACAAAAGTTTATCAGCACAATTAAATATAAGGAAATAAAGTTTATTTAAAAGAAATAATAGAAATAAAAAGCATTTGCGGTTTTAGAGAAATCTCAATTTCAAGTTGACCCGATTTTTCCGTGTCCACCCGATAGCAGAAGCGCGTTATATACTCGGTTAATGCTAAAACAGAGCAATTTGCTTGAAAAAAAGAGATACGTTCACACGGTTCCAGTCAAAATGATGCAGGCCCAAAACGACATTTATTTAATTCATGTGGTTGGTCTATTTTTTACAGCAGCTATAAGAAATGTGGAAGAAGTTTGTTATTTTTTAAACCCGAAGGATGTGTTTTATAAGTAAAGCAATAAAGCTCGGATTCCAACCGGAATCACAGCCGCTAACAAACAAGCTCCTATATTAATGAGTATAGACGATCGAGTTTTTTTTTTGTTGATCGTGATTGGGTCGTTGCCGCAAAGCTTAACCTCACCCCGACCGTCTAAGCAAAAATCGAAATCTAACCAGATGGGCCGAATAATTCTATTCACGGTTTTCTCTTCTTTCTGTATTTTTTTAATTAACCACAATAAACAGAGCTATACTTCTCGATCATTGAAATTATTTAAATATTAAATTCTTTTTAAAGGTGATAGGGGTATAGGAAAAAAGAGCAACCAATGATAAAGGAAAGGGAAAGGGGTCCAAAATTGCCTAAAATATGAAGACGTCCTTTTTGGATGACTCCAATTTAACCTTTTTTCATTTAACCTCATTTATTTAAAATGAGGTTAAATGCAGATAATAAGAATCTTTTCGAAAGCGGTTCAAATTATTTTTTGTAGAAGAGCCTAATATAAAGTGAAATTGTAAATCATTTCGAAATAGAAAGATTTGCACAAAGTATAATATATGATAACCTAAAAAGAATTGAAACTGTTCAATCTTTTTCTAACAGAAAGCACTCTGGTCGTCCAAGAAAAAAAAAATTTTGTAAAAGAAAGTTAAATTAACGAAACTTGTCAACAATTGAAAAGGTGTCAGTCAAAGGAAAAAAATCTTATATTCGGTCAATCGACATTAAGTCGTCAGTTAAAAAATAAATAAATATTCAATATAAAAACCGTGAAGAGACTTCAAAACACTATTGTGTAAGCAGTAAACTCGTTAACCAGCTCTATAATACGAAATCATTAGCCATCGATGATAAAAAATACTTTTGCTTTGCAGTTGACAACAAGCCTGTAAATTCAAGGTATTACGCAAACAACAAAAAAAAATGCCTTGAAAGTGTTCGTATTATAGGAAAAAAGAATTTTCAAAACAGTTATTAATGTGGATAACTATACCTGATCATGATACGTCCGAGCCATTGTTTTGTATTCCAAGAATGGTGCAATTAAAACATCGATCTAAATTGATGAGTGTTGGTGCAATTAAAACACCGATCTAAATTAATGAGCAAAATGAAAATTTTAACATTTTATATCAGGGGGATTTATCAAATTTTCATTATTTTTAAGATTCTCTTCATTGGATGAACAAATATGTCAATTTGATTTAAAATTTTTACCATTGCTTATGAAAGGTGTTGAGGCAAAACTGAGATCAATTGCAGATGATGCAATCAATGCAAATGATCATCATTTATAATCAATTGCAGATGATCGTGTTTATTTCTTATAAAAAATCTTATAAAAAAAACTGATTTTTTTAAGGTGATTAATTTTTTTTTAAATATAATAATAGTTTTTTTTTTTAATTTTTAGTATGATATTTACATCTTTATTTTGTCCGATAACTTTCTTTTTTAGCTGGGTTATAAAAATTTTTTTATAACCCAGCTAAAAAAGAAAATAGCAGTATTTATCAAACATTTTACGCGATATGTTAAATTTGTACAGCCTGTGAAGTCTGAAATGCCATCAAACCAATGTTGTCATTGCAAAGATTGATAGAGTGAATCGTGTTCTTAAAAACGATAACAGAAATTTGTTCCTTTTTTTTGCAACTCTATAAAAAATGTTGCTTTTAACATTTATATGAAAAGAAAAATATGTTATGTATGTTATATGTTATTCAGGAGCAGTTCTTATAAAATATGTTATCTCATTATTTTAATAAATATTTTGTGTTATGCAAAAACATTTTATTAGGAAAAAATATTTTTTGTAGTCTTCTTATTCTCTAGTTACTCCACTACATAAATGCACAATTGCATTACTATTGTTTGTCTCGATCATTGTTTGTCTCGTATATTACTCCACTACATAAATGCACAATTGCATTACTATTGTTTGTCTCGATCATTGTTTGTCTCGTATATTACTCCACTACATAAATGCACAATTGCATTACTATTGTTTGTCTCGATCATTGTTTGATAACTTTAGATCATTGTTTGTCTCGTATATTACTCCACTACATAAATCCACAATTGTATTGTTTTGACTTTGTTATTATTTGGGTATTTGAAACCTTTTGTAAATTCATTTAAAGTGCTCATACTATACAGTGAGCCTTTCACTTTTTTTTAAAACGTTTTTGTTAAACAAAATATATTTCGGGTGCCGAAACATCAAAGTGGATCATGAGTAGTAATCCCTGTTTATTATTAAGATTTGTTTATTATTAAGAATTTTGGTCACATCATAATTGCTATTTATACCTTAATCTACCCTAATAAACAAAAAAACAACAACAACTGATTCTAATAATAACTGGTTCAAATTAACATACATGTTAGTCTGAAAATTATTACACTAATAAAACAAAAATGATAAAAAGACCAAGCAATTCAAACAGAATTATATGACATGCTATATCATAAAATTCTGTTTGGGTTACTTGGTCTGGTTGAACCATTTGACTGAAACACAAAACACTTAAAAAAAACAAGAACTTCATAAAGTATAGCAACCAAAATTATGCTTAAATAAACGGTATAGACAAAAAATGTATTGCCATAGTTAACTTCATCGTGCATATCGTATAAAATATCAATACGTTTATACCCAACCAGGTGCTTCGCTAACGACAGTGCAACTAAATCAAAAAAAAATTAATATCAGATAAATTTTATTTTTTGTATTCTTAATGAACTTGGTGTACTTGCGTCTATTGAATAATAGATAGTGGCATTCTCATTAATTAAAGTACAACATTAAATGCAACATTGAAGGTACATGCACCGACTAAAATTAGACTTAATTTAAGTTTACATAAATTGATAATAGTTTGTCACCAAGCCCCTTTAGCTATATTGTAAACGTATAATAACAAACTAAATAAAAAATGGAAATATATTTCAAAACATTTCATCGCTTTGATCTACTCTTTTATGTCAGTTAACTATTTTAGTTTTAACTATCTAAAAAAAATCTAAGTTATTAAAAGGAATACAAAAAATACGCATCATCTTAAAGCTTTCATTTTAAACCAATATTTTTATAATTTAACCATTGATTTTAGGATTAATACCACCTTTGAAACTCTAGGTTAATTAGGAGTAGTTGAGAAGGACGAAATATATGAAAAACGGGATTTTGAAATAAAGTCTTGATTTCGTTACATCAATTCCAAGACCTTTTTTTGGTTTTAGTAAGTTATTATTTTAGTACATTAAACAATTTAGTAATTAAACAATTTAGTAAATACATAATATTAATAAAAACAACAACAACAAAATTATCTAATTAACTCCCAGCAAGACTAAAAGCAACCATTATCTAAGTTAGTAGTTACCAGGAAAAAAAAAGTATTGTTAAAGGCAAGAAAACGGTAGGCTCTCTTGTCAAACCGTTATTCCGACGCTGTCCTCAAGGTCCGAAAATGTAAAAAAAAGACTTTTTTATTTAAAAGAGAACCTGCCTACTCCAAACCCTCAGTCGTTGTTTCCACACTCCGCTGCATGTTCTCTCTAAAAATCAGTCGGTGTATGTGCACACCGCAGCGCAAATCCCTATATACCCCATTCCGCCTATTTTCTAGAAATACAAGCTTGCGGACGCAAAGGACGCTCAACGTCGGAATAGGGGTTTGACAAGAGAGCCTACCCAAGAAAACGGTTGACAGACGACTTAAAAAACTGAGCAACCGTAGCAGTGTTTAGCGCGCATTAGAAGCTAGAGATCAGCAGCCGTATTCATATCCCTCCGTTAAACCTTGCAATAAGATATGGTGAGCGAAAGATACTATGACTCAAAATGATGTTTTGATTTTTCAAAAAACGAAGACCAGAGATATTACTGAATTAGAGAGAAATGTAGGAGAGTACTTCTACATTGACTAATTTAGGGATTACATGCAAGAGAATGCTGCTACATCGACTGAGGGTTTGGGTTAAGACAGGTATAGATCAATCGATGTAGCAGCACTCTACTACATTTCTCCTCAAGTCAGTAAAATATCTGGTCTTTGTTTTAAAAAAAAATCAAAACCTCATTTTGAGTCATAGTATCTTTCGCTTACCATAAGATATCAGCTGTTTAATTTATATCAAAACTCAAAGAAAGTATGTACATAGAGTAAGAAAAACCCACTATTAATAAACAAATGAACTATTTAAAATGACAATTTTAATCTAGTTCCTTTTAACATTACCGGTTCTTTTATCTTTTATCTTTTTTTAAAATACTTGTTACATTTTCTAATTGCATTTTAATTGTATTTTTTATTATAAGGTCTCTATTAGTTCAACTTAATTTTAATAATTTGATTTAAACATTTTAATATATTTTAACTGATGATGGCTATGATATAATCGAAACATGTATTATAAATTAAATGATTTTAACAAAATTTAAAAAGTTGTCTCATTTATTAGAATATTTACACGTTTTGTGCTGAAGAGAAACTTTATATATATATATATATAAAGTTTCTCTTCAGCACAAGAATGGCTTTTAAAGATTATATATATATATATATGTATATATATATATATATATATATATATATATATATATATATATATATATATATATATATATATATATATATATATATATATATATATATACATATATATATATATATAATCTTTAAAAGCCATTCTTGTTATACGATATCATTTTATTATTATTTTATTTATACTATTATTATATACATACACATACTTTTAAATAATTACTGCTTTCATTCCTATATCATAGTTAATATCAAGTAATTGGTATTTACTTTTTATTATTATACTGTTAATTATAACTTATATTATTTTTATATTATTATTGTTGTTATTATAAATAATAATAATTATTATTGACATTTTTGTTAATTTTATTATTAAATTGTCATTATTGTTACTATTATTGCTGTTAATATCATGAATTTTATTTTTGTGGTTAATTTCGTTATATTATTTTTACAATAACTATTATTCCTTTTCTTATATTTATCGCTTTTATTCTCAATTTTTATTGTTATTGTAATCACTATTTGTTTAAATTAAATTTTATAGGTGTTTACTTCAGATTAGTATCATTACTATTTGTAAATATCCTTGATGTAAGACCTTTTATTCAGAATAAATTTGATTTGATTTGATTTTGATTTGTTATATATATATATATATATATATATATATATATATATATATATATATATATATATATATATATATATATATATATATATATATTATATATATATATATATATATATATATATATATATATATATATATATATATATATATATATATATATATATATATATATATATATATAATGTGTAAATTGATTTTAATAAAAAGGCAGCATATAACTATTTTTAAACATATTTTGATGTAAAAATATATTAAAGATATTTCGCTGACCTATTGTGGTCAGCGTCATCAGGTAATAATAAAACGTTACAAAATAACATAAAACAAACCGTTTAAAAAGAAGACATTAAAAAGCGTAAAAAAACACCCAATTAAATAATATAATAATGACGTCAGTTAAATTTTTTTTTAAATGGGTCCCCAAGTTCTTGTTTTAACCTTATCCCCGTCATCTCGATTTAGAACACCTTCCCCAATATCTCATATCGAACTTTCGCTTTGTTAATCTCCAGGGATTCTCTATTTTTTCGTATCCTGTATTCTTGAGATTACCGGTACCCTAATATTTTAGAGAAAAAAAGTCCAAAAAAAATTGTTATTAAAAAACATGTAAAAATGCACCTTCTTCACTTTTAGTTATAAAACTATAGTTATTATGCAATAAAATCTAAAATAATAATTTTTATATGAAAAAATTATTATTTTTAAAATTTTTATAAAATTTCGCTTTATTTGAGTACCTACATCACATAATTTTGAAACTTTTTTTTTGAATAATAATAGGGCCTGGTAATTTTTGTAATTATAGTTGCGGGTGGAAGACATTGTTTAATACATAAAAGTAAATACTTTCCTAAATTAGTACATAAAAAAACAACTTTCTAGACCATAGCCAGGTTAGTACATAAAAAAACAAACTTCTAGACCGTAGCCAACTCTGAAAAAAAATTTTATGACCCACCCATATATATATATATAAATATATATATATATATATATATATATATATATATATATATATATATATATATATATATATATATATATATATATATATATAGTTATTAAAAAACATGTAAAAAACAATATAAACAAATATCTAGGTGCCCAGATATTTGTTTATATATAATTTTTTTTTAATGTTTAAGGGTGGCCCACGGGCTCTAAACTTTTTAATTTTGATGATGATTTTTGTAGATTTTTTGGAAATTTCATTTCCCGTGTGGCACCCTAAAAAAATCAAAAAAAAATCACGAGTAAACTCAGAATTAGTAATAGAAACAATTAAAAATGCATTCTTAATGAAATTTTTTATGTAAAAAGTTTGAATGAACCTAAAAAAATTAGGAAAACCGAATATTTTGCTTTTTTAGGCATTTTCTTTATAATTTCTTATGATGAAATTTTTATCTGTTTTTTAAGTTAAAATCTCATAAATATGGGTAGAAAATGATTTACCAGTATAAATAAGATTTTTTAAAGATAATTTTTAGTTAATTAAGATAAGTAAGGAGACAATCTAGACTTCAACGTAATCTATAACCCACCTATTTTCTCAGCGTAAAACAGTACTGATTATAACCGTACACTTTTATTCTAAACTGGCAATAAGACTGCAAGTGACGTCAATCAAGTGTTTAAATTAGTAGCAAAACTTAAACAAATACCAGTTAAGAAACCAGTTTTAAGAAATATGTTGATTCTTAAATATGATATTATATAAAGTTAAAATATGTTATGTATTATTATTTCTTTTATAATTAAATAGATCAAATGCTAAGAATTCCAGGGAAAAAAAAAAGAGGGCCGATGAAATATTCTTAGTAGGTAAATCAAGGGACTCACTTTTATCAAAGCAATTTGCCACAGGAGAAGAGATTATTCAGTATTATCTTCACTTTCGTAAAATCGTACCTTATGCTCTGATAAATCTTGCCAATTTTTGCCAATGATTCTCATGTACCAATAGTAACGGTTTTACACAAATCCAGAAGATAAAAATTACTGATGTATTATTTTAAGCTGGTGGTTTCTTGGAAGCTTGGGGGGGGGGGGGTATAAAACTCGTGATGTACAGAATTCTCTCAGGTTTGTTTCATTAATATTTATATAAAATGTAGTTTCTCGACCATAAGTTTTTTACCATTAATCATTTTAGGAAGGAAGTTGAAACATTGCTGAATTACTATAAGAAGCTGTAATCTTGCAGGAATAGAGAAAAACCAGCAGAAATCACGAAGGAGATTTTTTTAAGAAAATCTAAGAAGGTATTTTAGATAGGATATAACATAGAAGTATTAATTGAAGACATACAACAGGACAGAAAAAGAACAGCTAAAACCAAGAAAGAAGATTTCAAATTCTTGAAAAGGTAAAAGGAGAAAAGGACAGGTTACATAGGATCTACCGACACCTGCTTCAAAAAGGCAGCTGAAAGAGTTTCATTGAGATGCGAGTGAGAAATGTGATGAGCAGTTTAGGAAGATCATGATGAATTAGATACTTCTGTTGATTCATTAAGTAGGCAGGGCCGTACCAAGCCATTTTTGCGCTTCGGGCAAAAAAGGAAAATTGCGCCCATACTACCCCCCCTCCCCCACTCACCCACTCCCTCCACAAAAAAAATCAAAATTAAAAAACGATTTATTGATCACAAAATTTATCATATGAAGTGTAAATTACAATTTGTCATAAATACTGTACAAACTTCAGTTCAAATTCACTTTCTAGTTTTTTTGGATGCAAATTCACTAATGATGTCATCAAAATCAAGGTTGTCGACCACTTTATGTTCAATTGAAATTTAAGCCAGACTAGAAAAATGTTCTTCGCCCAAAGTTTATCTCATGTAGTTCTTTATAAGCTTAAATTTAATGAAAATTCTTTCAAACGTAGCAACTGTGACTGGTATGGTAAGGAAGATGCGAATAGCAATTGCCGTGTTAGGATAAGCATCAGTCAATAAATATTTATAAATGAACTGCAAAATATCAATTTGGCTAGATTTTTCGAAATTGTCCATCATTGCAGCAGCTTGATATTTAAAACTTGCCATTTCTGACTGAAAATCAGAAGAATCTAAATCTGTTGTGTAAATCTGAGTTTTAGGCTTTTGTCTTAAGTTCATCCACTGAACTTTTAGATAGTGAACGCCCACAGAGGAAGTCAAAATCGGAGGATACAGAAGACATAGACTCAAACCGCAATTCAATTTGTGTAATAATGCTTTCAAACACAAGATTGCACTGTGATTCGAATTCTGTTTCTGCTGTGAGGAGGTGAAAGTCGTCTTCAGCTTTATTAAGTGCCATCCTCTTTACTTTGAGCTTCCTCTTGATTGGAAAATCACCTTCAATTCCATTCTGTTTGGCTGTTTCTGCGGTATCTTAGATAATTTTGTCCACACCAACATCTCTCAAGTTCTGAAACAAAACAGAGTAGTATTTAGCTTCTTTGATGTTTGACAATATTTCGTTTCTAACTTTCTATCCAAGTAACTCAATCAACTCATTTTGTATTCGAGGAGAAAATTAAGACGTTGTAGTTTTCTTTGCTTTAACAGATGAAATGTGTTCAGCTACTAAAGGATAATAATTGCTTATAAGCTCAATCAAGTTCAGAAAAATGCCACTGTTGAACGATGACTTCTGTGCCCCGAAGGGCAAGATTGTTCCTGGCACAGAACAAAATTACATCAACAATCACTTTCAAGATGTCTCTCCACTTTTTCATTTCTCCATTAATAACTCTCTGCAGATCAGAATCCATGGTCTTTCCTTCTTTAAGGTTTTTTTTGAGAGTTTTCCAATCAGAATAGCATCTTTGGTGTTCATTGCTGTTTTCATGTTTAAGAACTCTTGGGTTTAGTTTTTTCCATTCACAAAATCTTTTTGAAATTTCTTAGAAATTGTTGGTTTTTGCTGTTGAAAATAACAAACAGCAAAAACAAAACAATGAATCTTTTTTTGTTGCTGTAAGCAACTAATGGCGAACAAATTTTTCACCATTGGGATAAATTTTTTCATACCATTTTATGCTGAAGTGTCGCTTTCTGTTGTCAAAATCACACAGCGTGTATGGGAAAAATGATCTTCTTTCTTGCTCTGGACCATGTTGAATCAAAAAGCATCTTATGTTGTCTGTTAGTTTAGGCTATGTTGCTGGATTCCCGTATTGAAAGTTTTTTCCCAAGGTTAGCGGAATATCTGATATTTCTGAATGAAGTTCATTGTGATCCATTTTAGCCCGGTTAGAAAGCTGGGAATTTCCCTACCCTCTTGTTGTTCTGAATTATTTGTGCAAAATTCTTCTTGACTTTGGCTAATGAAAATCTCCTCTTCAATTAATTCCAAATTATTATCTGAACTTAAGTCATTAATTTGAAAGTTCAACAGATAAACTTAATCTGTTGAACTTTCATTAACATCAATATTAATATCCTCTAAAATAATTTGTTTTTCTTCTGGAGAGTTAGTTATCAACCACTTCTTGAAGCAATTTTGTAGTTTCTTATAACTTTCTAGGTGCTGTTTTCTTTTTTTCTTAAATTGAGCACCAGATATTTTTTTGGTGCGATTCATTATAGAAACTTAATGTTAACTAAGTTTTGAAAACCAATGCGTTTTTTGCAATCTTAAAAATGATCCTAATAAAATGTGATTTTTCTTTTTTTTTCTTTATAAAGATTTTGTAAAAAGATTTAAAGTTGTTTCTTATGATGGGACTTTTCAATTAACTGTCTCATCATAAGTAATAACTTTAAATCATTTTACAAAATCGACTATAGAAAATATGGACAGTGTCCATATAGTCTTAAAATATAACAAATATAAATAAAATTAATATTGAATGTACTGAATAAAAAGAAGATATTTTTTAAAATATATATAAACTATTGTAGAGTTAAAGGTTAATGTTAGAGTTTATGTTAAAGTTAGAAAAAAAAAAACTTTAACATAAACTCCAACTTGTAAAACATAAACTTTCATAAACTCTAACTTATAATAAATAAACTTACATAAACTTTAATTTACAAAAACTCATTTACTGAACAGATCTGTTCAGTAAATGAGCTTTCATAAGTTAGAGTTTATGTAAAGAAGCGCAATTTTAATTATTTTTTGTATCAACTTCAAAAAGATGCCATAAATATTTGTTTCAAAATGATATTAGTTTTCTTTTATTTATTTATTTTTTTAATTTAACTTACTTTTAATTTATTTTTCGGGAACTCTGCGACCTCCCAAGTCTGGCGCCTAGGCCGCGGCCCGACTGGCCCCGCCCTTTGTACAGGCCTGAATGCATGTGATGCTGATGAAAGTGATCTGGATGAATTGTTTCTACGAATGTTCAGAATAATGAAAATAGTGTACTTTTACCTAAGAATATTCTCAGGTGTACTGCTATTACTGCTGCAGGTGAAGGTCTTTTAGTGAATTAGCACACTGCTTTCATAAGTAGTGTAATAGCTCTCTCAGGAGGAAATGTTGGTGAACATATTAATTCTAAATGATCCTTTCTCAGAGCCATAGATCATGTGATCAATTCAGAAACTTAAAAGGTTTGACAGTACATCAAGGACCTGGCCAACTCTGGTCATAAACTGATTTCTGTTTATTTAATGGAAAGATGGTAAAAGAGTATACAGGAATTATTTCACTTACTCATAATAAACTTGTCGTAATTGTGAAAGTTTATAGGAAAGCTAAGTTACTAGGTATTCCTCCCATTAATTCAAGTACTCAAGAACAGCAGTTCAATGCTATTTATGATCTTCTAGAGAATTATGGTCTCACTAACTAAGTACAATGTATCTGCTTTGGTATCACTGCATCAAACACTGGAAGTCTACAAGGTGTAAATACCAGAATGTCAGAAAAGTTAGGACAGCCACTTCTTCTCCTTGCTGCCGACATCATGTTCTGGAGCTTTATATTACTCACTTCTCTAAGATGTACCAAAGTAGTGAATCTACAGAAACAGATAACCAGCTGTTTAAAATAATCAAGTCAGTATAAAATGATCTAGAGAAAGATATAGTGCCACTGAAGAGGATTGAAAATCTACCTGAAACCGGGATAAACCAATAGCAACAGGAATCTGAACAGTTCTACAGAGATTAAATCAAAAATACGACATACAAGAAGATAAAATTCTTTACTCGATCACATTTCTAGGCTTGTTGAGTTTTTATGACACCGTCTTTAATATGTAATTATATCGGCGCCGTTTTAATGTGCTGTATATATATTTTATATATATAGTTTTTCAGCTTCAGCCACGAGGCTATGTTTTATGTATACTTTTAATAATATTTCTAAACATTTATATCGTTATTTATTTCCTCCATCATGAGTGAATATAAAATATTCACTCATGATGCTAAAATGAGAGGGACAGTTGTAACCCATTTACGAACAAAGAACAATGAACTAGTAAATGTCACTCTTGAAAACACTTTATACATACTATCTTACCAACAGTGCATTTTTTCAGTTCAAGCAGCTTCAGCTAAAGGTGCCAGTGTAAACTTTCATAAATATAGTGCTGAACTTATATCTAAGGAGGAAACTGTGTTCCCTATCCGACAATATGGTCGTTTGTATTATTTGTATAAAAATTCGATAAATGAAGCACGAACTGAAAGTTTAGAAATGTGGCACACAATAATGGGACATTGTAATAGCAATGATATTATAAAATTAGAAGGTGTAGCTCAAGGAATGAAAATAAACAATATTTCTAAATTCGATTGTGAAACATGTATTCTGTCTAAAAATGTTAACACTTGTAACCAACAACCTGACACAAGGGCAACTTACCCATTCCAACTTGTACATACTGATTTAGCTGGACCTATAGAACCTGTAGCTATAGGAGGATTTAAGTATGTCATAAATTTTGTTGATGATTACTCAAGTTGTTTACATTTTTTTTACAACAAAAAAGTGATGATGCGAAAGCTGCTGAAAAATTTCTAGCAGATATTGCTCCATATGGAAAGGTTAAAACATTTAGTTTTTATAATGATATTTCTCCATCTGGTAATGTACAATGTATTTGCAGTGATAATGGAGGTGAACATTTATAAAAAGAATTCAAAGAATTACTTCTAAAACATACCATTAAACATGAGTTTACATCACCTTATTCCCCACATTAAATTGGAACCGCAGAAAGAAATTGGCGCTCACTATTTGACATGGCAAGAGCCATGATTATCAAATCTAAGCTCCCAAAACATTTATGGACTTATCCAGTTAGCACTGCAACATATATAAGAAATCGATGCTATGTGCAACGAATTAAAAGTACACCATACGGATTAGTAACTGGTTTAAAGCCAAACATTTCGAGATTTTACTTATTTGGATCAGTATGTTACCCATATGTACATAATACCAAAAAGTTACAACCACGAAGCATTAAAGGTTATTTTGTTGGATACGATAAAGACAGTCCATCATACCTAGTTTATTATCCAGAATCGAATTCAGTTTTAAAACACAGACTTATAAAATTTACAGAAAAATATGAATCTGTTAGCCAAATAGATACCTACAATACAGATGATTTTATAAATGTTGAACCAAAAGCTACAGAGCCTACACCTAAACCATCCATTCCTAATAATAAACAAAATATACCTCAAGAAGTTTCCTAATCACGTTACCCTCAAAGACAAAGACAAGCTCCAAAATATCTAGAAGATTATATAGTTGATAATGATAATGACGATGTAATTAACTACATAGATTATTGTTATTTGATGAATATACCTACATCATACAATAATGCTATCAAAACCGATGAGTCTGATAAATGGAAAAGCGCCATGGATAAAGAAATCTAATCATTAACGAATAATGATACTTTTATTGTTACTGAACTCCCAGCAAATAAAAAAGTAGTTGAGGAAAGATGGATCTACACAATTAAAAGAAACAATAATAAAATTATATACAAAGCTAGATATGTTGCAAAGGGCTACAAGCAAATTCAAGGGATTGATTATTTAAAAATTTTTCACCTACAGCTAGGATGGAATCAGTTCGAATTTTAATGCAACTCTCTATGCAATATGACCTCATTTTACATCAAATGGATGTTAAAAGTGCTTATCTACATGGACCATTCCTTGGTATTCAATTCAAATCAACTAGTTGTTATATCACTATGAATCAATCAGATTACTTGCAAAATGTTCTACAAAAATTCGGTTTTGACAATTGCAAACCAAGATCAACCCCATGTAAGCAAGTTCCCAATTCATACCATAATCAAGAATCGATAAAATCGAACGATTCAGAGATAAAGCTATATCGACAAATGGTTGGAAGTCTTCTTTACGCAATGACATGTACGAGACCAGATTTGAGCTATGTTGTTACATGATTATCTCAGCATCTATCAAATCCAAATAGTGGTGATTTGATTATGATTAAGCATGTATTTCGTTATATTAAACATACTTTAAACTATTGTTTAACTTTTAGAACGACTGATGAGTTAAAGCTTTGTGCTTTCTGTGATGCAGATTGGGCTTCATCTTTCGAAGATCGACATAGTATATCAGGTTACTGTTTTTCTTTGTGTAAAAATGGACCAATCATAAGTTGGAAATCAAAGAAACAATCAAGTGTTGCACTGTCCACCTGTGAAGCTGAATATATGTCGATATCAGCAGCTTGCCAAGAAATTAGTTCTTTAACAAAACTATTAGGAGAATTATTAAAAATAAAATTGGAACCAGTAACCCTTAGAAACGATAACCAAGGGGTGATTGCATTGGCTTATAAAACATATAAAATCTAAACATATAGACATAACCCAAAAAGGTTGTTGGTAAAGTTCACGTATAAAATGATAACGTATACTATTAGAGTGCATACAATCAAATGAAAATTACGCAGACGTTTTTACGAAGCCAGCAAAGAAAGATTTATTACAAAAGTTTAAGGAATTTTTATTTGGATTTTAAAACAATATGTTGTCAAGTTGAGGTGTTGAGTTTTTATGACACCATCTTTATTATGTAATTATATCGGCGCCGTTTTTATGTGCTGAATATATATTTTATACATATATAGTTTTTCAGCTTCAGCCACGAGGCTATGTTTTATGTATACTGTAAATAATATTTCTAAACACTTATATCGTTATTTATTTCCTCCATCATGAGTGAATATAAAATATTAACAGGTCTAATTAAAGAGAAAAAAGATGAAATATCTGATATGGCTATGTTTGTCAGTATATTTTATGCTCAGTGGTTCCTTATAGCTGAGTTGCCAGCTGCTTATTTATATTAGGCATGATTGGTACTCTATAGTATTCATTTGTACAGACCCAATGTCTTCAAGCTGGAGCGTATTGAAGTAAATAAGAAGGTTCTTCACTAACTAGACTACTCCCAAGATCAGCCTACATCCCTAGCATCTCTTTTTATTGAGCAATCTTGGATGATCTTTGATAAGATGAGCCATGGGAGGGGGAAAGTGCAGTGGCTTAAAACCCCTTCACAGTTATCAGAGCTGAATGATTTTTATCTAGAGTTTGAGACTACCGTCAAATCTCTAGATGTAGTTAATGATTCTTCTGAGAGAGCTATCAAATTAGGAGCTTATTATGAAATCCAATAAGGAGGAGTAGAGGCAAGATATGTTCTTGCTTACCCATATCTACAAGAGAAGTAAACAAGGATCCAAGAAGAACGATCTCGCAGCAAATGCTACTTCTAGCATTATTTGACTTTTTAGTCAACATAACTGTACCATGATCAACAAAAAAAAAATTTTTTGTAATATTTTCTCAAATTTATATATAAAATGCAATATTGTGGTATGATATTTAAAATTTTTTATGGTTTAACTGTAAAAAATGATAAAAATGTAATCATAAGACATTACAAAGAAAATGCTTGAAAAAGCAAAATATTCGGTTTTCCTAATTTTTTCAGGTTCATTCAAAATACTTACATAAAAAATTTCATTAAGATTGCATTGTTATTTGTTTCTATTACTCATTCTGTTGAAATTTCCAAAAACCGACAAAAATCATCAAAATTAAATAGTTTAGAGCCCGTGGGCCACACTTGAATATTAAAGAAAAAAAAAATTTAAATAAAAAACCAATATCTGGGCACCTATTTATACATATATATTTATATATATATATATAATGGGCATATTTATACATATATATTTATATATATATATATAAATATATATATATATATATATATATATATATATTTATATATATACATATGTATATATAGTATCCCTACTAGCAATTTATGTAGCTGCGAAGTAGCACTGAGGTAACATACTGTAGCGGGTACGCAGCAAATGGCCGTCGCGGTCACATTGCCACTACGAAGCAAAAGAATGCGCGAAAATTCTCAATGTGCGGTAAAGCATTGTGTAACTTTATTTCAATTCAATTGATACTTTGAATAAAATCTTTTAATTTTGTCGAATAAGTTTTTTTGCAATTCGGCAAAAATAAAAAAATATCAAAATAATTTTCTTTCGATTTTCAGTGTCAAATGTTTGACAAGATACTTCAAGAAAATATTTCATAAAAAATCCAAAAAGTAAACATAGTAAAACACAAATATCTTAAGAATTGAATAAGCTGCCAAGGCCAGCGCAAAGGGGTGAGGGGATAGGGTGGTTGGTTTTGTGTGTTACATCCCAACAATGAACTTTTAGCTCATTTAGTGAGCCAATTTGACTCTTTTTGATAAGTATGTCGGCAAATGAAGATTTTCAGAACAGTCACTTGGTAAATTTAAAAAAATAAGGATTTTTTTCTCCTTTTTTTAGTCAGCTAAAATTTTAACGGCGTTCTCTAGGTGTTACCTACTTTTGCCGGCCCTGTAAGCTTCAGTATATTACAATAATTCGTTTTTATTATGTGCCACTTTTTTGGATTAAAATTATAAAAGTTTTCAATTCTTTGAAAAGTACGAGAAAAAAAAAAAAAAACTTAAAATGCGTTAGAGAATTTTTGTCGGAATTTCATTTGACAAAAAATTTTTTTGATATAATTCCAGTTAAAAAGGTGACAATCAAATCAAAAAAATTTAAGTTATCATTTGACGATGAAGATGATGATTCCGAAAACGAAAACGTGACAAAATAAAAAAAAAAAAGAAATTAATGGTTATATAAAACTGTCAGTAAATGAGCAAAATGTTTTTACATTTTTGGCATTAAAAATAGCATGTTTTTCCAATATTGTATTTTATTTCAACAGTGATTTTATATAGGCCTGCTACCAGTGCACCAAGTGAATGCCTTTTCTCTGATGCATTAAACACTTTGGATGCAAAGCAAAACAGAATGACAACTGAATGTTATCAAATGTTAATGTTTTTGTACGTTTAATTTAGTTTAAATTCATTAAATTTAATACTAATTAGGGGTTTTTTTTCTTGTAATAAATATTTTTCAATACAATTTATTTTTCTTAAATAAATATTATTTAATTTAGTATTCGAACTCTTTTAAGTAAAACTGGTTTTTTTTGTTTGTTACAAAAATGTAAAAAATTAATTTAGTTGTTTAAATTTAAAATGTGTTTAAAAAAAATGGTAAAGAAAAAATTGAAAATTAAAAAAATTAAGGAGTGATTTTAATGTTCTTGAGTGTGCGGTTTTATCGCAATGTTGCCTAAAACCGCAAACTTTTTTTTTACCTTTATTATTTTAATAGTTTGATTTTTTTTTTTAATATTTATTTATATATTCTTTAGTATTTTTTTTTAAATAGAAAAATATAAAAATAAATATAATAAAAAAGTTATTGAATTTTAATTGATAATTGTTTTGACCCGGTTTTACACGTATTTTAAAGTGCTTAAAAACTAAATATTGCATTTTTCAAGTAATTAAAATGTCAAAAACAATTTCCTGGTTTTAAAAGCGACCGCTGTTAATAAAATGTTTTCATTATTCAGCAGTTAAGTGTTACTTAATACATTTTATACACTATTCAACAACTTATATTGCGGAAATTGTATTTTTAAAATGCAAATACTAATCTTCCTTTTAAATTTTGCAAGTTTCGCCAACCGACGAACAACTATACTCTGAAAGAAATAAATATATTGATAATAACTTTTTTAACGATTACCTTTTGGGTTTATGTCAATACTTTCGCCTGCCTAACTATAGTGTGTTTGCGGGTTAAAATAGTCGTTAGGAGAGGTTGATATTTGAAGGGGTGGGGAGGGGAGTCGTAGATTTGTTGTGAAAATTATAGATCGAATCCATTTCCATAATACGGCAGGGAAGGGGGCTGCACTGAACAACGAAGACGTAGGGGAGGGGGGGGAGTGGGGCATGAAAAAAGCTTTTATACCATAAAAATATCACCAAAGTTGGGCTTTTTTTTATTTAAAGCCAAATTTCAATTTTAACCGACCGAGTCTCAAATTTTCTAAATTACCGACAAAACTGACATAATGTTGTAACCCTGGGAAGGTGCCCATACTCACGTCGGTATGGCCTTGGTAGGAGAGATTATTTTTGATGTGCGATTATTATTACACACTACCTATAGGACTATAATAACTTATATATTAATATAAGTTAAACGTTCAATAAGCGTACCAAATTTGATTTAATTGACTAAAGGGCATTATTTGTACATTCCATGCTGATTGGGTGTTTATAAACAGTTGCAACAACCTCATAGGCAGTTCTCTTCGAGCTAGGAAAAAATTAAAATAATCGAATTTTGCTTAAAACATTTTTTTTGAATAACAGTTTAGTTCGACGGGGCTCTAGGATTCACAATTAGTAAAGTGTATAATTACGATATAATAATATCTATCGCCTTAATAAAGCTTCCTCGTGTGTAAAATTTTTATGCGAAAGATTATTTCTTTTTTCAAGCACTAAATCTTGCTTCAGTCGACTAAATTTAGTTACACTTTACAGTTAAATGTTTAGTCGATTAATTTGAGTTAACTAAAAAGTTAGTCGACTAATTTTAGTTAGACTGAAAAGTTAGTCGGGTAATTTTAGTTGGCTAAAAAGTTAGTCAGGTAATTTTAGTTAACTAAAAGATTAGTCGGGTGATTTTAGTTAGGCTAAAAATTTAGTTAAGTATTTTTAGTTAGACTAAAACTAACCTTAACTTCCATCCCTACTTTAGCAACAAAATACGGATTAGGTGGGCAATAAAGCTTCCTATATGCTTTAATACAAAGCCCTGTAGAGGTTACATGAAATTTTCTCTCTTGAAACCATACAAGGCACAATTTTTCAAAAATATCTTTATTTTTTGTGTGTAGCATTTTATATTAAATATTACTTAAGAGTTATTTTTAGATGTTTTTGAAATATTGTTATTTTTTTTGGTTTTCAGAGAATATTAAATTATTATAATTAAAAACTTGAATAACATTTTTTGTATGTTTTCTACTAAAGATTCATTTTAGCCTAGGAAAAGTTAATTTTAAAAAAAGAAAAGTTCATTTTAATCAATCAATCAATATATATCTGAAATATTTGGTATTACATTTCAAGGTCATTTACAAAGACTAAAATAAGTCTGAGAAAAGTTCTTTAAACTTCTTTATAAGTGATACCTAACTCTTTAATATTCTTCGTTAATCTAAGAAAAGTCGATTTTAGCTTAAGAAAAGTTTTACAGGTAAAAAACAGATGAGAATAACCATATCATATTTAACAGTAGGTAATTGGTGTGAAGACGTTATTGTAAGTTTCACCTTACAATGACGTCATCTCACTAGATACGACGTCAGGGGTTGTCCAAAAAGTACGTACTCAAAAAATTTAAAACATTGACCCCTCCCCGTGCTGCCATGCGTAGTTTTAAGTCCCCTCATTCCCCTGAAAAGTACGCACTCTTTTAAACCCTCTACCTCTCTCTTTTTTTTAAAAGTTTTAATTTAGAAAAAGTTGTATACCGTAAAACCCCTTTATTCCGGATATAACCTTACTTCGGATGGTTTTAATAAAAAGTTTCATAAATTGTCAATTTTAGCGAATTTTTAATTTTTATTTATCATTAATAAACGTCTAAACAAGACAAATCGAACAATAAAAAATAAAAATTATATAAAATGTTGTAATCATGAAAGATTTTAATTTGAAATCTATCATCTAGTAATAAAATAAATTTTCGGAATTAATTTTTGGAATTCACATGGGATACTAAACATTCAATTTTTTCTTCACTCAGTGATGCAAATCGCGAGGTTAGAATTATTTTGTTCTATCTCAACAAATCAAAAAAATTGAGTTAGATCAACTTTTTTTCTTTTTATGGATAAAACATTAATTTTTTTACCAATAAATCAGTAAGAAAAAAAAATTAACTTACTATACCTGACATAGCATTTTGTTTTATCCCCTTATTCTTGTTAAAAAATTAAAATTATGATGTGCATCTCCGTTTTTCCCAATCAAAAGTTATTTACGCCAAAATCATCATAAGTTCCACAAGATATTTAACAGAAATACAATCAAAATTAGTTACAGCTGCATGCCGAATGTTGGATCAATAATTAATTCACACAACCAAAAAAAATTACGCAACAAACCCACTGCTTGTGTCACCAACTACAACTGTATTAATAAACCTTCATGCCCTTTAAATAATCAATGCTTATCTAAAAATGTCGTGTACAAAGCCACTATATCTTTAGCTAACCCTAGTAATTCCGAAAAATCATATATTGGTATCAGTAAAGGCTCATTCAAGCTTAGATTTGCAAACCGTTTAAAATCATTTAACGCTACTAGATACGAAAACGATACAGAACCTTCTAAAGAAATATAGAAATATAAAAAATGCAGGTATTATGCCCTTATTCAAGTGGAACATTATTATAATTTCAATCATATAATCCATCAACTAAAAGATGTAATCTTTGTTTATATGAAAAGTATTTAATTATGACTTATGATCAAGGATCATTACTTAATAAAAAAAGTGAGTTGGTTTCTTCTTGCAGGCATAGAAAAAAATTTCTGCTTTCACAATTCGATACCGGGGATTAGGACTCATGATATCTCTGACGTAAACTTGATGTCAGATACCGTTGCAACGATAAAAACAATTGTATTTTTTAATGGTTTTTTTATTTTGTAAATTTTGAATAATATGGCTGAATGATTGCCGAATGGCATGAAACTAATAGTTCCATAAAAAGTTGTATTTTTTTCATTTAGATTATATAAATATAATTCGATCTATTTTACAAAGAAATATTGATCACTCTTAAGCAGACAAGAGGTGTATTTTTAACAAAATACTATACCTATCAACAATTAAATATTTATTTTGGTAATTATGATGATAATCCTAAAATAGCACCAGCTCGTCGCCTGCTCCTACGTCAAGGAAAAACTAGGAAACGAAAGTCACCACCTAAAACTTGGATACAGAATGTAAGAAAGCAGCTAAGACAATCTGATCAGCCGTATAAAAATAGAAAGGGAGGAAATGTTTTATGCAAATCTGTAACCAAAAAGAAAGACTTTTGTGTGTATTTAAATTATTGTAAATTTAAATACACACAAATTCTAGTATACAAGAGGTTGATAATATCCACAGTCAAATCGATAGAGTACTCGCTCCTGTTGAAATATTTAGTCCCCTTGGTTTAATCAGAGCAATTCCTGCTCTTTAAAAAAAAAAAAAAATTCTGTCTACCAAATGAAGAAATTGAATTTCAAACATTTTTTAACTATCGCAGCCTTGTTTAATTTAAGCTTGTTCTCTATATCTAGATAAAACATCTACCATTCAGATCATGTATACTACAAAAAATCATGTTTTAATGTTTCTTTAAAAGCATGAGTTAACAATTTACGATCTTAGTCATGGCAGAGGTTTTAATGCTTTCTGCCTTGAATAAGGGTGCTTAAATTTCAAATGATAAAGCCAATGTCCTTCAAAATCTGTTTTGAAGGACAATGGCTTAAAAGTATTTAAAAATAATTTATTTTAATGTCAAAATATATATGTTTTATATGTTATGTTGATAAATGGGCTTCTTACTGATACGTTATATTTTTAATGGACTAACCACAGGTGCTGTTTAACTAATTATTCTTTAAGATATCTTTTTATTGTGCAATGTATTTTAGATGTTATTCTTTTAGAACTTATAACTAAAGTTTTATTTCGTTGCGAAAATCTCGGTATTTTAGATAATATATTAATTATCTTCTCTGTTAAATTGAATTTTAGACAAAATAGTGTGACTATATTATTTGTTCACTAGTGTAAAATAAGACTTTTTTTTTAATAAAACAGATATGTACCTTATAGTACTTTAATTGCCAAAATATACAACCATCTTGCCACAATATATATATAAAAAAAATACTAGTTTGTATTGAATTTTTAAACAGGAAATGGAGATGGAGAACAAAATAGCACTGTAATTTATAAAATAAGTGTGTTACATTGTCCTATCTCTAACACGGCTGTTTCAGAGTGAGCTTTACGGCTTCTTGTTTTTTTTTTTTACTTAGGGGGTGTTACTAAAACATTCATAATTTTTGAAATATTTGTAAAAAGATTAAAAACAACAATAAAATGTTTCATCGTACGACATTTAATACAATAATAAAAAACTTCTTTTAGTTTAGAAAAAACGCGACAAATGATGAACTTGGCTAAATTTTAGTAACTTGTTACTTTTTATCAAAAAAATATTAGAAAAATATATTTCTGATAGTTATTATCAAATACACTCGTTGTTTGACTATTATTAAAATAAAAAAACCTTACTTAGTTGTTAAAGATTAACTAAAACAGTTTTTATTGAAGCCTGCAAGCAAACCACATTTTTTTCAAAATTATGAAAAATGTCTTTTAAAGGAGGATTAGCTGTTAAATGAGTATGTTTTAAATATGAAAATAATTTACTTAGTGATTAAATTCAATTCATTACAAAATAGAGCCAGATTTCAATTTTGAAATATTTTGTCTTAACATTTTAAGCTAAAGATTTTTAAAAAGCAATTTCTTTCTTTATTTGCATACGGTTTTAATAATATGGTGTAAGGTTGCGTAACAGTTCATTTTATATCTCCAAAATTTGTCTCGCCGAAACAGATGTTTCAATAAAAATCTTTAGTAAACAGCTCGGGAAGTACGCAATAAAGTTTACGTCATCGCTTAGAAATGTCAACAGAGTAAAACTAAAACGTTTTGTATTAAAACTTGCCAAGTTTAAAAACATATTCGCTAACATTGCAAAAAGTACATAAAATAGTTTTTATATTTTCATTTACAAAAAAGGTTGAAATTTTAATAACTTACGTCATCCATCAAAAAAGTTATATTTTACATTTAAAAGAGATAAATTTAAAAGTATAAATGCATTAAAAATTGAGTTATAGTAGAAAAATCACATGGATGACGTAAGAATCTGATAAAAAAGACATTCATTGATAAGTGTTTCAAATTTTGACCATCAACCATGTAGCTATGTTAGCGAATCTTAGTTGGCCCAAGACAGGTTTTCCATAAAAATCGCCAAAAACAGAAAAGTGATCATAGTATAAAAAAGTATTCAACAAAATAAATTAAACTTGTTCCTTCGTCTTTTTAATAATAAAACAACTTTAGACATTATATTTTCACAAAATACCACTTATTTCAACATTCGTTTATTGGCGATATCAAGGACCTATACCTTTTCAGATGTTAAATTTTCAAAATTTAATTCAAAATAAAAAAAAGATAAAAATAGCACTTTCTAAAAGCGAAATTCCCTCCGAGGTTGAACATACTTTAAAGTAAGCAATAAAGTGCTGGAATGCAAAAGAACAAAGAGGAATTTTTAAACAAATTTTGGAAGAAAAAATTTTCAAGTGAAAATCACGAGAAATAACTTTCTTATTTTTCTTTTTACCTTAAAAATTACATTAGGTGTTAAATAAATGATAATAATAACTCAATTAACAAAAGAAAAAAAAAAAAAAAGGGAAAAAAAAGCTATTAAATAATCATTTGTATTGATGGAAAAAAAAAAATTAGCCGCCAGCAAAAAGAAAAAAATAGACCCTTAAATCCGGATACATGTAATTATTATTATATAAGCATGAAAAAATAAATTAGCGACAAGCAAAAAACACTACCAACTCTACTACTACTAAACTACAAACTACCCCAAACTACAAACTACCCTACTACTACCAAACTACAAACACAAACTACCCTACTACTACCTAACTACTAACTACAAACTACCCAACTACTACCAATCTACAAACTACCCTCCTACTACCAAACTACAAACTACCATACTACTACCAAACTACAAACTACCCCAAACTACAAACTACCCTAAAAAAACACTACCACTTGAATCTTATTTTATTATTATTTATTTGTTATTATTTATTATTTTATGTGCATAAAGATAATGCATAGGTGTTAATTGTATTATTGCATTATAGAATACGGATAAATTTAAACAAAAACAAAAACGAGAGAGTCAAATCCAGTCAGCTAATCAAGCTTTTTTTGAAAAAAAGAGCCATATACACAAGCTGCTAAATGTTATAATATCGCAAAATCTACTCTTTTTGATAGAACAAAAAGGGTCATCGAATGACCGAGGAGCGCTAAGAAAATTGAGCAGCATCACTGAAGCGGTTATTGTTGATTTATTAAATTTTATGATTGATATAGGCTTTGGGTTAAATAGAAAAGAGTTGATTGTTATTGAATAATATTTAATAGAATCAAATCAAACTAGTTTATTCAACCGACTAGAAACTGATACTCCAGCTTTATGAATAAATATTGTGAAAAAAGTTTTCCAAGAAAAGTAAAAGCGGCATGCAAACTATTTGAACAGTGGCCACACAGCCATAATTGACAAATATTTTGAAAAATTAGAAGTAACATGTAACAAACAAAACTTAGGCGATAAGATCTTTTATATATTCAATTTTTATGAGTGTGGTTTGCAACTTTATCTAAGCAAAGTAGATTTTTTTTGTAGAAGAGGAACAAAAAATCCTAAAAAGCTAGCAAGATTAAAAAAAAAGCAAATAACAAAAATCTTGACTTGGAGTGAAGCTTTTGGCAATTATTCATCCCATCAAGTAATTTATAAAGGCCTACATATTATGAAACACTGGTGCAAAGACGGTGAAGAGAATATTTGTTAAAGCAGAAGTAGTTCAGGCTGGGTGAAATTCGAACATTTTTTGTCTTGATTTAAAACTTCTTGAAGGCCATGTTTCAAATATATGCTTAGAGTTGACAAAAAAAAAATTATTTTAGTTTGACGTTGCACGCTTATACTAACCATTTTTTACAGCAATTAGATGTTAGCGTTTAAAACAGTGAATGAAACCGAATAAAAAAAAGTTTCAAAAGCAAATGGAAGCAAATAATCAAAAGTGATTATACTAATAATTGCTTTCGAAGCCTGTCAAATTGACATTTTCTAGCTATGTTTAAAAATCTCATCCAAAATGATGGGTTTAAACCTGAAAATAGTAGTTTCCAATAAAACGGTATATTTCTATTCGATCGTTCACAAATTTCTTCTCAAAAAACTTCTATCGCCAAACAGTTGGCCAGTAGGTGGACAAATTAGGAAAAAATTTAATTGTCTAACCTTGAAAACTTATTTAATTTTAGTATCTACATATATTAGGAGAAATTTATTGATAATTTATTTATATTAAATCCCTTAGTTACCAGGACTCTAAACATTTGAATATTGAAATTTAAAATAAAAAAAAATTTTAATAAGTAATTTACGGTGACTTTAACGCTGTGTTATATTTTATTTACATATACGTTTTTGAAACAAATAATTAGTACATGTTATTCTTGAGTATTTAGAGATAAGAAAAATGTGTGAAATAAATTTGTCATAACATGTTATTTCAGTTATACTTTGAAAATCAGAGATTAAAAAAAAAATCTTTAAGAAATATATTTTTTGCCGCCCTATAACTAATAATTACCATAAATTGCCATGTGCTGTCTAATATATATTTAAGCTATATGATGTTTCAATCAAGTTTTAATTGATTGCTTGTCCCCTTAAATCCCCGTTCAGATTTTATATATGTTTAAACTTGGTTGCTATGGTACTGAATTTTGCATAGCAACAGCTCATTTTTACATTAATGTTGTTTTAATAGTATTTTTTCTGTGCTAAGTACATAATATTGAGAGTATGTGTTAAAATGAGATTCACAATTCTTATAAGTTTATTATTTTTTTGGTTGCTATAACTACCTTACTTTGCATAGCATATAAACAACACATTTCGGTAGTTGTCAGTAATTTAAATTCTAACATTAACAGTAATTTAATTACTCTTAATTTTAATTACTAACACTTGTAGTAATTTAATAACTAACAAGAACTAGCAGTCCACGCGGCATATATATTATAATATTAAACTTTTGAATATATAAAAATTATTTTTATAAGAATTATTTAGGTATGGCTTTATTAAACTTAGAAATTCATAATTTCCTCCAAAAAAACTATTTAAGTATTTCAAAACAAAATATTACTGAAGATATATTGAAATTTATTCAGCTAAAATTTGCTGAATTTAAAGACGTTGATTTTAGACATGTTGTTCAACGATTTGTTTACTTGTATAAAAAAAAGTGAAAATCTGCAAACTATACAGTTAAAAATTTTAAAAAGAAGTTTGTAAATTGGCTTAATGAACATTTAATTGTCAGAAAAAACTACAACAAACCAACTGCAAGTAGACGTGGTCGAAAATCAGTTGCATTTGATAATAGTTCTAATAAAACTAAAAATCAACGTGCATCTTGCTTAATTGAATCCCATTCATCCAGTGAATTATTTTTTGCTGCTAATAAAAAACATAGAGAAGAATCTATTTTAAGTGCTGCCGAGAACGTTTTAAATATTTCAAATACAGATAAAGCAACTAAATATTCAGCAGACGTAGCACTTGACATGAACAGAGATTTAAAGTGTTGACATGAACGTAGCACTTGACATGAACAGAGATTTAAAGAATCATTATTTATTAATTGTCTAGTCCCATTGGATTTGACTGGATTTAGCAACAGTAACGAAAAGATGCCTATTTGGAAAAATCAAAAGTCGTCATCCACAGCCTATTGTAGACCCATAAGATTTGCTTACAAAACAAAATCCAATGAATCTGTGATCGAAGAAGATCAGTACATTAAAAGTGAGATAGAAAGTTTGGGTATGATTTTATTAGAGGTTTGCGGTTCTTTTATTGAAGTGAATTGTATTATTGAACTAACAATGATTGATGGGAAGGTTCGAACGATATTATTGGAGAAAACTAACTCATACCAATGCTGTTCAGTGTGTGGTGTCTCTCCAAAAATATGAATAGCCTTGATATCCTTAATATAGATTATACTAATGGAGAGTTCAAATATGGTCTTTCCATTCTTCATGCATGGATTAAATTTTTTGAGATAGTTTTGCATATTGTATGTAAAAAAAGAAACAAAAAAGTGGCAAGCCAGATCCAATGAACACAAAGAAAAGGCATCTTTAGCTAAACAAAAGATTCAGACTGATTTCATGAACAAAATGGGAACTGTTGTTGATTTCCCTTAAAGTGGTGGTTCTGGAACAAGCAATGACGGCAATACCTCAAGACGTGCTTTTGCAGCAATTGAATAAACAGCTAAAATTCTGGGTATTGATCAAAATTTTATATTCAAATTTTACATTATCTCGGTAACATCTCTTCAGGATATGAAATAAGCAGCTTAAAATTCAAGGATTATTGTTTCGACACTGTTAAACTATATGAGTCCCTTTATCCATGGTATCACATGGCTCAATCAGTTCACAAAGTATTGATACATGGACATGACATAATTAAAAACCTTACATTGCCCATCGGACTTATGTCAGAGGAAGCTTAAGAAGATAAAAAAAAATTTCAACTAAAAAACATCCAGAAAAGTAACAAATACTGATCTTATCAATAGGCTCCTATTTTCCAGTGATCCTGTTATTTCATCACTTCGTAAATTAACATCACACAAAACAAATCGTAAAGCATTTCCTTCAGATGTTTTACAATTACTTAAACAATCTTTAAACGATGTTATTGTTTTATAATTTTTTAATGTAATTTAAAATTGACAATACTTTTTTGCACAACTTTTTTTGTTTTTATTATTGCAAAAACATTATTAACCTAAAAAATCAATTGTTATTCAATATAGGATGGTCGAAAATCCGAAAGAACAACTTATATCTTTGTAACTAAGGAAATTATCTAGTAACTAAGCAATATAAGTATCCATAGGAACTAAATTAAAAAAATCATCATTTTTATAATAAGTGTGATGTCATATTGGTACTCATGCCAAAATTTAGGGAATATAGCACTCATAAAATATCTGCAGATAACAAAAATTGGTTGTTGCTAATCAAAATAAAGGTATCCATAGCAACGAAATAAAAAATATTACCTTCATAAAAAGCGCAGACATCATATTAGTACTCATGCTTATTTAAGTGAATATATAGCTCTAATATTAAATTAATTTTGTTCAGTAAAAGTGAATTCTGGCCCATTGTGCGACGCTATATTTCAAACTGTCAAAAACAACAATATTGAAAATTTATTTTTGAATATTGTTGATTCTTCAACAATATCTAGTTCATTAGTTTTGGGAAATGCAACCAATATTTGTTGATTAAAAACCTTATTTATAATTGATTTCTTGCATTAGTTTAAAAAAAAAACTCATTAAAATCAACACAATAAACTGCATAAAAAATACAAACTAACACAAGTATCGCAAAAAATGCCATAAAAAATTGGTAACAACTAGCATACCAACGTAATTAAATAAAATATTATGCATAAATATCTTGAAAATATTTTCATAAATACCATAAAAGGAACAAATAAATTTATAAACTCGAAGAAATGACATGATTCGTAGAAATAGTAAATAAATTTAAGTTCTAAAAACTTTACAAAAACATTTCCCACCATTCCAATGTAAAATATAATTTTTGAACACCTTGAGTCTTTTTGAGCACATGATTTTAATTGTTAAGGGAATTCCAGAGCGAGGTGGCTCTATATAAAACGTTATCAATTGTCCATTAAATCTATATCAATTCACCAGAAACCGCCAAAAATATTAATTCACCAGAAACCGCCAAAAAAGTGTTATTTTTTAAAGTCGTTATTTATTCAAAAAAGTTATTAACAAGTACTTGTTAATTGTGACAAATTACAAAAACAAACATTACTGAGAGATTTTTTTTCAAATCAGTGCGTACTTTATATTGAACTCTCCTACTTCCCCATACCCTTTTATACGCTATTTGAAGACCCCCTTTCCCTATAAGCGTACGTACTACATGGACAACCCCTTACTAGCCCGATCGAATAATTCAATAAGCATATTTCAAGACTTTATTCAGGTTACTGCAGATATTAAGTGTGTAATCCACAGTTAATTGTTTTATCTGTGCGGTGGATACTAGGGATGGCTCTTTTACTTACTTTTTTTTTTACTTACACGAGTAAATTAATTTTTATCAAAAAGTAAATTATATAAGTAATTTTAAACGTTTAATGTAAACTTACATTTTCGTGTAAGTAATTATTTTTTTTTTGAAACAACTTTTACTTTATAATGTAATTTTTTTTACTTTCAAAAGTAAGTTATGTAAAAGAAGATTACATCAAAAAGTTATTTACTTTTACATGTAAAAAAATTACATAAAAAGTTTTACATGTAAAATTTTTTATGTGATGAAAAATGAAACATGGCAGTGAGCAGAAGGTGCATATACTCGTGAGAAACTAAGAAAGGTTATGAGGACTTATGCATATCTCTTAATAACCCAGATAATTACCGAGGAATTAGTATCTTACCTATCCTTGCCAAACTTTTAGAATATCTAATTTTACTTTTATGTCCTAGTATTAAAGATAGCCATTCCCATCAGTTTGGTTTTAAAAAAAATAGCTTTACGCTCCACGCAGAATTTTTATTGAGCGAAACCATTAAACACTATAATAACAATAACACGCCTTTATATATGTGTAGTCTAGGTGCAAATAAAGCGTTTGATACTTGCAACTGGGATTTGCTATTTGAGAAGCTCTATTTCCAAAAAAAAAAACTACCTTTATCTGTTGTACACGCAATCACATCGCTATATCGTTCTGGTACTTCAAATATATCCTATCAGGGAGTTACCTCAGATCAATTCAGTTTGTCACAAGGGGTGCGGCAAGGGTCTATTTTATCGCCATATTTATATAGCATCTATACTGAAAACATCTTAAATGAAACAGTCTCAGAATGTAAAGTAGGGTCGAAGATAATTGGCATCTATACTGGTGTCATTGCATACGCAGATGATGTAATTTTGCTAAGTTCAACAATCTCTAGTCTGCAAGAACTGATTGACAGATTTCAAACATATGGAATATTAAACTTTATCAAGCTAAACATTGAGAAAACTGAATTTCTGATCTCTGGTAAAAGTTCAATTTCCAACAACATTATTCAAATTAACGGAACTTATATATATCTCCAAAATAAATTTAAATGTCTGGACTTCCAATGGGATAACGGTAGTAACAAAAAAAAAATCGCAACACTTCAAAAAACAAATCTAAATGAACGTATAACGCTGTTTCAATCGGTTGCAATAGCTCTAATTGAAAGTGGAATTCGTTTTTGTCAGCCGTCAACAATAGTCCATTTATACAATACCTTGACAGTGCCAAAGCTTATATATGGCCTTGAGCTATGCAACTATGACATTAGTTTTCTAAGAAACATAGACGCTGTTGGAATAGCAGTTTTAAAATCATTTTTTTGTATTTCAAAGTATAGCAAAAATTACCTATATTCTTTTTTTAAAATAGAAGATATTTAACTACTCTTCTTCGAAATAGAGTAAACCTATTAATTAGGCTAATGAAAAATCAAACTTACTATTCGCTGGTAATTAGTCAATTAGTGGCAACACAAAATAAAAAATCATTTATAAACGAAGTGATTGCTATATGTAAAACTCGTTGCTTAAACATCTTTCAATGCATGATAGAAGGTAAAAAAATTAAATTCACACTACCTCAAGAAGAACTACAAGCTGATAATATATCAATATTAAAAGAAGCGTTCCAATTATGGAACTTAAAAGAACAAAGAGAAAAATTTTAAACAATGATGGAGGAGAATATTCCTAAAATAGATCTAACCGTCTAGTCGGTCTAGTTATTGGCATTAAAGACAAATACTTGAAGAGCCAAGACTGGCCTTAATTTAATTTGTAACTGTTAATTAAGTTACAAATTAAATTAAGGTTAATTTTAAAAGTTAATTTTTTAATGTAAATTACTTTACCTGTGATTTTATTACTGGATGTTTAAGAGAAAATTATAAAATAAAAAAATAAAACATACTTATGGGAAACTAAGAAAAGGTTATGAGGGCTTATGCATATACTCATGAGAAACTAAGAAAAGGATATGAGGTTTAATAGGTATAATTGTCATAACTAACAGTTATGTTAGTTCTTTTTACATTATTTAAAAGCTAAGAAGGGAAAGATTAAACCAGTCTCGGATTATGGGGGTACAACCCCATGTCCTGTAGATTCTGGAGCACCAAAATTTTTAGGAGGATGCTTTATATTAGTAAGGTTTTTTTTTTATTTAAATCTGATGAAGATAGTGCTGTTGAGATTTCAGATGAATGTAATGAAGACCATTTAGGCGAATCAAGGATTTTTCAGAGTTCACCAAATTCAAATGAACTTGCAAATAACTTGACTCTATTGATAAGCAAAGTTAGAAAAGTTGTAAAGCTGTTGAGACGATCACCGACAAAAAAAAATCATTCAAGTTTATGTAAAAACTGAACATAGTAAAGAACTATCAGTAATATTAGAGAATAAAACCAGATGCTTACTTTTTATGCTAAAGCGTTTTTATAAATTAAAAATTCCATTCAAAAAGCCTTGGTTGATATAAATTTAGCTATTAACTTTATGGAATCTGAATTAGAATTGATATTATCAACAGTTTTTATGTTGCTACCATTGAAATTTGCTGTGGAGGCTTTTCTGTTGGAGAGATGCTAATCTTCTATCAACTACCTTGGCATTTTACTGCAAATTTTGGGCGAAGGATCATTAAATAACAATACAAAGGCCTCTTTATATAAAAGAATAAAAGGAAGGTGCAAAAATTTATCTTATCTCATGCAAATTTATCTTATCTCATACAATTTCTTTATAAAGGTTATCAAACCCAAAATAATTTTGGTTTAGATATCATATTTGATGGCTAACTAAAATTGATTTGGTAAACTTAATTGTCCACCTTATCCAGCGGCTCTCATCCTTCCAAACTTAAACTACAACATTGCCATCCAGAACATACAATAACGAAAATAACATACGAAAATAGCATGTGAAAAGACGAACCTTTGAGCTTGACATTACAGAAGCTGCTGGACAAGGCCATAAATAATGAGGTAAAAATGAAAATACTACCAAAAACAAATTGAAATATTAACGATTTGACTAAAATGATACGAAAAGAAATTTCTATATTTGAGGAAGACGACGTCTTCTTTTCGTATCATTTTAGTCAAATAGACGTGGTATCAACTTGAAGTTGGTATACGATTATATTTCAACTACTTCCCCAACAAGCGTAGAAGTCAATCATCTAAATGAAGAAATTTTAAATAATTTATGTTTTTTGCGAGCCTATTTCAATAATAATTTTTTTTTTTAAATTAATGAATTTCATATATTAGTTTAAGTTAAACAATAAAGTTTTGAAACCGTTTGTTTTGTTACTTTGAGTTTTTATTACTATTTTTTTGAATATTTATAAACACCGGTTTATCGGTTTTCACTAAATCTAATACCGAAAAAACGGTATAGACCGGTATTCGTTTGCATATCGGCCAATGCCAATGACGTTTAACCTTGATGTCAGCTTAATTCATGATTATAATTAGGGTTATGTTGCAGAATAGCGCCGTAAATACTATTTAATTAAATTTCTATTTAGTTAAATTATTTAATAAATTAAATATTTAAATCTATTTAAAAATAAACACTTTAAATATTTTTTAAGGCATTCGATATTATTTATTATTAGTATTTTATTTAGTAGTTAGATATTATTAACTAAATTATTTTTTTAAAAATTAAATAAATGTTTATATTGAATATCTTTTAAAGTTGTAAAAAACGTAACTTAAAGAACATTTCTGAAATAAGCTCAAATAAATTAAAATAAACTGTAAATAAAGATTTATTTATAGCTTATTTTAATAAGTTTACTTTATATTAGTATTTATTTCTAACCTTTCGAGTCAATATCCTGTTTAAGCTGAAACATATATTATATATTCATAGCTATATTCATAGTTACATATGTTTTATAAACACGCACAGTAATATTTGAGAAAATATAATCTATAATTATAATAAGATAAATATTTAAATAAGATCAATAATTAAATTTTGTATTCCTTCCGTTCTGAAATACTGCTCCAGTTTACATTCAATAATATATAATAATATAAAGAATTATATAAAACTAATTATTTGGTTAATTTTTTTTAATTTTTTCTAAAAAATATCTATTATGTTTTGTAATGAAAATAAATAAGGTATGTATAAAATTTATTTTATAGTAATAAATAAATTAATAATAATAATAATTTATTTTCAATGATTCTTTACGTTGAATGCAAATTGGAAAAGTATTTTAGAACAGAGTATTTATTTTTAATGTAAATAATAATTAAAACAAAATATTTAATTATGTAGAACTAAGATAACATTAACGATGAAAGAAATAATGACTATAAAAATCTTAAATAAAAATTTACCAAAAAAAAATTCAAGTAACAAAAAATTCAAGTAACTTTAAATCTTTTTTGTTGTTTATCAACGTTTTAATACTCTACTGACGAGTATTAAAATGCCGAGTAAATGTCTACTGTCTGGGTAATGTCGATTTATTCTCTATTGTCTGGGTAATGTCAACCTTATTCTCTATTGTCTGGGTAATGTCGACCTTATCCTCTACTGTCTGGGTAATGTCGACCTTATTCTAAGTCTCTTTATTTACTAGAAAGGATCCCATTGTTAAAATTAAACTCTAACCAAGATAATTACGATCAGATCAAAAAGAAGATCCAGATATTCAGAATCAATTTCACACTAATTCTGTGCCAGGATTTTTGTTGTTCACAAGCTCTAATTAAAATTAACGTCAAAAAAGAAATGTAAAACATCCTCATTGGGAACCAGTATGAATATCAAAAAATTTAGAGTGTGAACCATGCCTAAAGTTACATCTTTTAAACACCACAAAATTACGGACTTTATTTTTGCTACAAGACCTTTCTTTGGAGATCACAAGACACAAATAAAACGTTATATTCATTTAACGCACTTGCTATGAGATATCGTTTTAGAGGTAAAAATATACACAATAAAACTAAAATTTAAAGTAATTTATAAAAATACTTACAAATGCAAGTAAAAATCGTAAATTTTCCATATTTCATTCCACAATTAGTTTTCTTTTTACCATCTACGCAGTTGATTACAAAAAGACAAACATAAAGTAGTAGAGAAAGGCAAGTAAAAATATATTCATTAACAGGAGTAACTCCGTTTTCACTAACTTGCTCAGGTGTTGCTGGAAAGTAAACAATAAGATAAATGCAATTTAAAAACAAAGGCGGATAAAGAAAAAATAAAAACATTATTAGAAAATGCTGTTTATGTATATTAATTTTAGTTTAGTAAAAACCATACAGTAATATGGATTTTTATACATGTTTACTTGAATGTTATTTTTTAGTTTGGTAAAAATCCTACTGTACTATATATTTTTATAATTGGAGTGACAATGTTCTAATAAAAACTGTTTGTTCCAAAAAATATTGCAATAATATTTAAATGTTCTATTATAATAGAACATTTAAATATTATAGCAATATTTTTAATCAATAATAATCTATAGTCTATTATACTTTGACAGGTTTCTTTATTTTAACAAATTTTTATAAATAAGTTTGTCTCAAATATTTTACCAAATTATTATTAATGAACATTTCCAATAGCAACAAATGAAATGGAAAGTTACACAATTTTTTTTTTGCTATTGAAAATGTTCATTAATAATACTTTGGTAAAATATTAAACAAACTTATTTATAAAAAGAGCAGGGATACAAAATTGATAACTTTCGAACACTAAAATATTCTTTAATTTTTAATCTATCATCTATCAGTGATTATAAATTTCCTTTAAACGGATCTCCAGTTTTGAGGCCAGAACTCTAACCACTTCACCACGACTGCGCTAAACTGCGTTAATACGCTTAACTGCACTACTACATTACTTTAGGTCAGGTGTATGGTCTTCGTGATCATCCTGTTGCTGGTAATATGTAACCTAGTTCATTTTGTTCCATTTCCTGCTGCCTTTTGGGATTCGCTTTTTAAGTAAAAGCTCGAAGGAGTTTGCTTCCTGTCATTAGTATCATTTAAAATTGGTCATGCCTATAATAATATATGCATATATATTATTATTTTTGTGTGTATGCATCTCTTATATAGTTTGAGGTGCCTTAGATACTGTTTTATTTCACCTGCAATCTACTTTATATGTGTATGTCTAAACCTCTGGTGCTCACCCGTATGTTGCTATCTGTATGTTTGTGTTCTAACTGAACCTATGGCTCGGTGTTCGCTCACTCGTAAGTTTCTCTATAAAGTGTGGGTTTGTTATCATCTTTCAAAGCCTTGCTGAGTTTGATTAGATTATTTGAGTTTCCGCTTTGAATTAAGTATGTTTTGAATTAAGTATGATAAATAAATTATAAAAAAATTATTTTAAATTTGCTGCATCATTTCTTTGAGGAAAATAACTCTAAAAAACAGCTGCAGTTGTTATGTCAAATATTATCAATGTTGAGAACTTGTTTGTTGTTTCCAAGATATGTAACGTGATCATGATTTTTCTTACTTTTTTTTGCCTGTTTAATAATTGATCTTTTAATAAACTTTAAAAAATATAATTCCTGCAATATAACATAACATAAAAAAAACATTTTTTTGCGTTTAACTAGTTGTTTTTTACATTTTTTATAAAACAGAGTATATCAAATAATAAGTATGTTTTAAACACTCCTGTTCTAAACTGGATGATAAATTAATAATTTTCTGTCTCCAGTATATGCTTTATGAAACTCTAACCATTAAAATATAATTTTCGAATCCCTACAATCATAAAAACAAAAACAACTTCTTTTTAAAGTTTATTTTCTCACTCTTCACCAAATTGTTTAACGCTTTGATATTGGGCTGCTTTTTTGCAAATACATCTTACCCACAAGAAGCAGATAATAACTTAATATCAAAATTTTGCTAATGAATTTTCTAATATATTATAGTTTTTTAATTTGTGATTTTCACCACTGTGAAACCATTTAGGTAAAGAAATATGATTTAGGCTATAAAATTTTAAAAATTTTATTATCAGCTATTGACTCCAAAACAGTTAGTATGCCTGATATTTCCTGGCTTACTGTAAGTAAATGGCCTGATTTGTTGCATTTTAATTGCTACATGTTTGAAACGTACAGCATAATAGAGTATTTACATCGCAAAACATTGTTTTGCAGTGTAAACATTTCAAAGAAAAATCCATATTTTATACCTAATAATTGCAATTGAAATAACTACAAAATTACAAACCTTTTATATTATTTCCAATGTTGAGTTATTGGTATGTGTTGATACAGGGGAGAGTGGTACTGAATGAACCACAAAATTCAACTTTTTTATAAAAACAACTTTTCCCCATATTGTCAACAACTATGGCGGATATTAATTCAGAAGTCAAGATTAATACCTTAACTAACAATCCTTAAAAGTTGTAAACCAATGCGCTAACAGAACATAGGTAAAATGTGCACTAAATTATTTAGTGGTCCATTCAGTACTGTTAATTGTACTGAATGGACCAACCCTTGTAGTGAATGGAGCACAAAATAATTATTTTTTTATAAAAAAGATCAATATATCTATCGTTAATAACTACAGCCGATTTATTAATTCAGAAGATAAGATTAATATCTTAACTAACTATCCTATATATTGTATATTATATTGAAAGTTATAAACCACTGCGCATAGTAAATTACATTATGCAAAGCAATTAGGGTGATAAATGGAGTTTAAAAACAAGAAAAGAGTATGTTAAGACATTATTAATATTTCTGAATTAATTAATACAACTTTAGACCGGAGTCTCGATTAGATAGTCAAATTACAATAATCACAAACATATTGGCTGACATTATCTGCACTTGTGCAAGCTTTATGTGCCCAGCTCGCACACTGTCAGCAATGGTACCACACCTCATTGTCACGACCCATTTCTTCACATATAGCACACAAATCGTAATTTGATGTAATACCTCCACAAAAATTTAAACTATATTTGACACCATTATCATTTCTTTCAACAAGAATATCATCAGCCTCATCATTATTATATGTCATTAATGGAAACGTTAGAGTTTTTGAGTTACTTGATTTTTTTTCTTGGTTTCTCTTGACGTTTATTTTTAGCATCTTTTTGTTTTTCAGAAAAGTTTTGTTTTTTTAAATTTTGCTGAAGTTCTTGATTTCGAAAAGTCTCTTTAATTGGTGTATCAGTTAGAATCGAAAAGGAGAGCTTTTTGCGAACACCTTTGGATTTTCTTAAACAGGCTTTTGCAGAAGGATAAGGGCGTATACTTTCCACATTCAAGGTATTGCTAACATTTTTGTTGACTTTAACATTTTTATTTATTTCTACTGAAACTGGATTGATGTTGAGTGCTTCAGGATTAGGTCTATTAATTTCTACTGAAACTGGATTGATGTTGAGTGTTTCAAAATTGAGTTTGTTTGTAACCTGAGATAAAAAAAAATCCTCATCCTTCCATTGATCAGGTTGAAATGGACTTATTCCAGATACTGAAAAACACTAATGATGTTAACTGGCATTGATACTTTTGCCCAAGCCTTTTCAGAAATTTCTGCAAAATCATAGATTGAAACAGTTTTTTCTGGATGCGATACCAACCAGCTATCAATTTCACGATTATAATGACGTTTGAAAGTCCATACACTGTTATAACTAGTAGTTGCAGTTTGTGTGATGTATGGGGTGGGATTGTTAAAACAATAACACCATTATCTGATGCTAAGTCAATGAAGTTAATTGACATATGAGACTCATGATTATCTAGTATCAGCAGCACAGGATATGCCTTAGATGGTCGAACACTTTTTAGAAAATGAAAAAAAAACACTCCATAAAAGTTGATTCCACCATCCAACCAGATTTGTTGGCAGTGCCAACAGAACCAGGAATTGAATTTCGAAGAAAATTTTTTTTTAAATGGACACGTAGAAATATGTAGAATGGTGTTATTGATGATCTGCTTGCATTTACTGCATTGCACATTGTTACCAAGATACCTCGTTCTGCAATTGTAACAGAAGCAACTTGCCTTTCTTGGCTAAAATATGTTCTGGCACATGTACAGTAGTAACACCAGTCTCATCAACGTTTCATATATCATTCGGTGAAAACTTGTATTTAATCAAAAGACTATGCAGATTATTATAAAATAGATCTACATCATACTTGTTAAATGCTGACATTCGACTAATTGATGTTACCTCTGGTTTTCTTATAACAAGTTCTGAAAGAAGACTTAAAAAAGCTCTAAACCAATCTACACCTGCATATTTATTTGTTTCCCAAGGTTTAGCAGAACCTCAACGAAAATGTGGATATTTCTTGTCAAGTTTGAGAGCATATTCAAATGTTAGTGCTCTTAGTTTAATAGGACCTAACCCATTTCCCATTTTTGCAGAAACTAAACAATATTGAACCAGCTCTTGTTCTTCTGTTACTGAAAAAATTTTCATAGACCTGTTTCTATAAAGAACACATTGCAATTTATTTAATCCATTTGGAGATAGTCGAGCTTCTTTTATTCGCCTCTTAAGAGTTGAACGTTTGACTCCAAATATCTCAACAGCTTTTCTTCCAGATAAAGTTTTTGTCAAAACATTTTCATCTGCTTGGATCATATTATTGGGATCCCAATCACCTTTTAGGTATCTCATAATACTTCTGAAATGAATAAAACTTGTTTATAACCATATTATAAAAAAAAAATTATCGATGCTATTTTATATAAATATTATGTATAAATATATATATTATATATAAATATGTATATTATATATAAATATATATATATTATATATAAATATACATATATTATATATAAATATATATTTTATATATATATATATATATATATATATATATATATATATATATATATATATATATATATATATATATATATATATATATATATATATATATATATATATATATATATATATAAATATATAAACACACACACACATATAGCAATTTAGCTTTTATATAATTTATAGAATGCTAAATTGTATAAAAGCTTGAATGGAGGATAACTCTTTTATTATGATTAACAAACTTTATTAATTTAAATTACAAGTAAATTACGAAATTTTATTATTGGTTTTATTAGATATTACTTGACTTTTTGTATTGTAAAAACTACTGACCATGGTGATTGTCGTTTTTTTTTAAAACGTATAAATAATATTTCAGATATATTATATATTATCTAGCATCAGGGTGTTACCCAGCCTGATGGCACCGCGTATAACGCGGCATTCCCAATTGGTTTAAAATTCCCAAAGGTTTATAAAATCATAGTAAAAAAAAAAAAAATTAAGCCTCAGATTTAAAATGTCGCGCTCGACTAAGTAAAAATTAGTATGCATGACGAAAAAATGAAATAAATTAACCGATTTTTTTTTATGTATAAAAACGTGTCGTCATTAACAAGCGTCATTAACCTTAACAAAATCAAAAGTTTTCAAAAGTTTAAAAAAAACTTTTTTTAAATTTTTAATTGACGTCACTTATTCTCGAGTTCAGATTTTTCTCTTTTTTTTAAAAATTTTTTTAAATTGCGTTTTTCTCGAAATACGTAATTAATGCGTTTTAAAATAAAGTGCGTTTTAGCCGCACCTAAATTCCCAATTTTGCAAAAACGCTGTATGAAATTTTTTCCTGGGTAACACCCTGAGCATATAGCTTATCTAGTATATTATATGCCATATAACATATCTTGCATTTAACATTTATTATATATAGTATATATAACAAATGTTATATGCTAGAAGTTATTATAAGTAATAACAACTTATTTATATATCGTAATAATATTACGACATATTATGTTATTGAAATAATGAAACAAACTACAAATTAATAATTATTAACTAAATATGTAAGCTATTAGTCTGCTTAACTTAATATTATGTTATCTGCTTACCTTAATATTATATTGAATAATTGAACTTGAGCCCTTAAGTCTTCGTTAACAAAAGTTTATTAGATATTTTGGTTTATTTCCTAATTCACACTTCCTTAGTTCATTTAGATGAAAAAAATTGTGTATTTTATTTTAGTAAGTAACATACCGAAGTGTGATAAATACTTCGCAGAAAAATGAACCGGTCCATTCAGTACTTGTGGTTCATCCAGTACACTAACCAAAATGTAAATGTTACCCATATAATCACAGCAATCAGTACATTCATTCTACTGTTATACACAGTATAAAATATGTAACTTTAATATTATTATTAATCATAGTTAACTTTACCTAAAAAAGGTAGTGTAAATTGAAACAAATTGAAAAGATAAAAATTTACTTTTTTCTCGAAAAAAATAAAAAATACAAATATTAATGCATTATTACGAATAAAGTTAAACCAAAAATATTAAAGAACCTTTGAGTATACAAAAATTATATGCAATTAAAAAAAATCAATTAACAGCTTGTTAAGTTTTTATTTTTCTAATGGTCCATTCAGTACAAGGTCGATTCAGTACCACTCTCCCCTAGCTATCTGAAAGCCTATTTCAGTATTCTGTGTTATTGGAATAAACTGAAGCAGGCAATCAGTTAACAAAAAATCCAGCAAAAATTAATGTAAGTACTCAAAGAAAATATAGCTATTATTAAACCATTTTAATAAAAGAAGAATAAAACATTTATAGAGCAAACAAGACTCTTATCCATAACAAAAATTAAGTTTTTATATTTAAACCGTAAAAAAACTGCTCTTAATTTTTTACGGAAAATGCAACAAATCAGGCCGTGTAATTAAAGTAGGCTGTGTATGTTGATAAAAAGTGAAAATCATTTATTATCACGCGTTATACAAAGTTTTATTATTTTTTAATTTGTTTTTCATTTTTTATAACAATAACTTCTAATTTGAAATCTTTCTTTTTAAGCTTCTACATTTTCTACATTCTACATTAAATTGATTTAAGTTAATTGTTTTCTGATTAATCATAGCTTCCCACAATGTATCGCAATCTTTAGAACCATGTTAAAAATTAACACTGCAGCATTGCATTTTTATCAAGAACATAAACCTGCTAAAGGGGAAATAGAATGTAGAAGATATTTTGATAAGTGTGATAAGTGTAGCCAGCCGCGGCCCTGGCTAAAAATGAGACTTTTTGCAAACCTGGCCCTGGCAAGGTTATTAGAAGGGGTTGATAACTGGGGCTAGAAAAAAAATTTTAATTCTTTATATATTAAAGTTTTATACTTACATTTACTATTTATTAAGGTGGTAGACTGCTAAAAAAATTATTTTTGTATTTTACAATATTTCAAAAGATTTTTTTACTTCAAACATGATAAATACATTAGAAAACTTATAATATATATATATGTATATATATATATATATATATATATATATATATATATATATATATATATATATATATATATATATATATATATATATATATATATATATATATATATATATATATATATATATATATATATATATATATATATGTATATATATATATATATATATATATATATATATATATATATATATATATATATACATATATACATATATACATATTTACATATATACATATATATATATATACATATATATATATATATATATATATATATATATATATATATATATATATATATATATATATATATATATATATATATATATATATATTTATATATATATATATTTAGGGAAAAAACAGGTATTTTTAAGTCAAAAACAGGCTAAAATCTTGGCAAAGATACCTCAAAAAGTATAATTTATTAAGTTCTAATTTTTTGTATTTTTATTCGTTTTATGTAGATAACTGTCCTGAGATAAAAATTTTTGTTGAAAATTTCTTTATTTTGAAGCATCGTTAGATTTTTCAAAGCGCCCAATTAAAAAACAATGCTATTTTTGATAAATTGTTTTTTTCTAACTTTTTTAGCAGTCTACCACCTTAAATACAAGCATATATTTATATATTTTTAAACTTTAAATTACTTCCAACAAGATTGTAAACAATTACTATTAAGTTATGAGTTACTTTGAAATAGAAAAATAGATGAAAAAGCTAGGAAATGGTTAACTGAAGACTTAAAAATTTGTAGGTTGTATAAAAAAGGAAAAAGTGAAGTCGGTTAAGAGTTATAAGGTTTTTTAGATGTGGAAAGAAAAAACTGAATTAACAAAAGTTTTTATAGCATGAAGGGACAGATACAGTAATAGAATGCAACTTGCTGAATAAGAAGCCAAGCGAGAATGAGAGATGCAGAGTGCGGCCGTGGCAAAGTGGTTAGAGCGCTTGCTTTATAAGCAGGAGATCCAGGTTCGAAACGAGCTTTGAACATATTTCGCGTCATGGTAAGGAAGGAGGCGTGAACTTTCTGGTTAAATGTACTTCCGCGGTGCTCTGTGACAAGACCGTTTAGACTTCTTAGGGCACCTAAAATAACAAATAAAAAAAATAAAAAAAAGAACGAGTTTTGGCTTATCGTAACAGAGATGATAGATCGTTTGGGCATTGACCATGATTAGAGAAACATCGTAAAAGAGGAAGGCTAAAGGCTGATGATGATGATGATTATGACCCAGTGGACATGCGGTGTCCGGTGGACGTTCTTAGAAGGTCTGGACGACCAAAAGACGTCCGATAGACGTTCCCCAGATGACGCGTGCCCACTGGGGATAATGATAATGATTCTCTTTTTTAAAAAATTTTTTTTTGCCGCAAACGCACGTGTTTTTCAAGAATAAGAAACCAACAAGGGTAACTTCAAATTCTGCTTTCTTAATAGACAACATTATGACAATGGATACTTTTAATGAATCCATCAAAAAGGGTTTAATTAAAAGTGATGTTTCTGATCATTTTCCGATTTTTTTCTCAATAAATATTGACATTGAGTTAGTACCGATAACAAATCAAGTTTTCTTTAAATGATGTTTCAGTGAAGCAAATTTATTGTCGTTTAATGAACAACTATCATTACTACACTGGAAACATATAAATTTCTCATTTGAAGCAAATCTAGTTTATAACTCGTTCTTTAAAACATTTTTTGAAGTTTATGACGCAAACTTTCCTCAATACGAAGTAAGTCTTACAAAAAAAAGTATTAAGTCACCATGGATTACAAAAGAACTTAGAAAATCGTCCAAAGTTAAACAAAAATTATATATAAAGTATTTAAAGTCCAAAACTGATAAAAATAAGGAGATTTATAAAACTTACGTGAAGCATTTTGAATGTCAAAGAAAAAACTTAAAAAAAAATACTACTCAAACTTACTAGAGAAGTTTAAAAATAACTCAAAGCGCACGTGGCAAATTTTAAATGAAATTACTGGCAACTATAAGAGTAAAACAAGCAACTTGCCAAAAGTTATTAAAAACAATGAAGTTTTTTTAAATAATCCAAAAGATATAGCAAATCAGATAAATAACTATTTTATAACTGTTGGTCCAAACTTAGCTAAAAAAATATTCCAATTATAACTAACTCAACAAATTATTTTACCCTTCCCATAATTTCCGTACTAAATAATTTTGAAATTTCCATGAAAGAATTTGAATGTGCTTACAAAATGCTAAAAACCAATAAAGCAAAAGGCCCGGATGGAATAAATAGTAACATTTTAATTGCATCTTATGAGAACATAAAAACTATTCTTTTCCAAGTGTTTAGTTGTTTAATAAAACAGGGGATATTTCCTGACCAACTAAAGATCGCCAAAGCTTCACCAATTTTTAAAGGGGGGAACTATCAAATATAACTAATTATCGTCCAATTTCTGTGCTCTCTGGTTTTTCAAAAGTTTTTGAAAGGATTCTTTACAATAAAATATATGATCATCTTTCTAAAAATAAAATAATAAATACCAGTCAATATGGATTTAAAAATAATAATTCCACTGAACACGCAATACTTCATTTAACTAGAAATATTGCAGATTCGTTTGAAAAATCACAATTTACTCTTGGCGTTTTCATTGATATATCAAAAGCTTTTGATACGATAGATCATGAGATTCTTATTCAAAAACTTAAAAACTATGGAATCAGCGGAAATTTTCTAAATTTGCTAAAAAGCTACTTAAGCAATCGTAAACAGTTTGTGCAAATTGATATATCCTCCTCTACAAATTTGCTAGATATAACATGTGGCGTTCCACACACAGGGGTCTATACTGGGGCCACTCCTTTTTATCGTCTATGTTAAGGATCTGCATAATGCCTCAAATTTAACGACAGTGATGTTTGCCGATGACAGTGTAACTTTTTCTGTCCAGTAGTGATATTGTTACACTTTTTAATGACATAAACATAGAGTTAGTTAAAATTTCAAATTGGTTTAAGACAAATAAATTATCAATTAACTTAGAAAAAACTCAATGGACTCTATTTCATTCTAAATCCAAAAAAAAACTTTTACCAAATGATATGCCTCAAATATATATTGACAATGTTCAAATAATGCAATCAAAAGTTACACATTTCCTTGGTGTTTTCATTGATGAAAACTTAACATGGAAAAATCATATCGAAACATTATGCAATAAAGTCTCAAAAAATATTGGAGTGTTGTATAAAGCGAGAAATTAACATGCATTAATAAACATGTAAATAAACATGCATTAATTCAACTTTATTACTCGCTAATCCAATGTCATGTAAACTATGCTAACATTGCGTGGGGTAGTGCTAATAATAGTCAATTAGAACCTCTTTATCGACAACAGAAGCATCTAGCACGTCTAATAAATTTTAAAGATCGTTATACTCATGCAAAACCTCTTTTAATAGACATGAGTATTCTTAATATATATCAACTAAATGTTTTTAATGTTCTTTGCTTTATGTACAAATGTTAGATAAACTTAACCCCAATATTTTTTCAAAATTTATATGCAATAAAGCCAAGAAACAAATATGAATTAAGAAATGAAAATCTTATTCATCAACATTATTCGCAAACAAATTTTGGAAGATCTCTTATATCATATCGCGGAGTTTTTATGTGGAACCAAATAGTGTTAAAAAACTTGGACTTTTCTAAAAATTGTAGTTTTCTTACTTTCAAAAATAAACTGAAAAAAGTTATTTTGACAATTGATAACATCTTCGAGTTTTTTTGAATATTTTTTTTAAATATTTAGTTTTATTACATATTTTGACATTTTTTAACGGAATTTTATGTTTGGTTTTGGCTTATTAACAATCCTGTATTGTAAATATCGGTATTTTGTTTTTATTTATTTTGTATCGCATTGTTAAACGGTTCTCGGTGACAGGATCTTGCTATCCTCTTCGAGTTTCCCTGTTCTTTTTATTTTATGTAAAACGATATTATACCAAATAAAATTGTAATAAGAACAAAAAAAAAAAAAAAAAATTAACTTAAAAAAGGAAATAACGGTATAATACAATAAGCCACAACCAAGTTAAAGTCAACACTTGGCTCACTTTGGGAAATGTTCTATTTATTCAATAAAACTTTATTTGCAATTTAAAAAATTTCAAAATTTGTCATTTTTTTGGGAAAAACAAAACAAATTACATTTTTATGGTTTCATTTAAGTATTGCGAAATAGAATCTACCCATAATAGAATAACATCGCTTAAAATGCTATTTTTGCGTCATAATTTTATATAAATAACAACAAGTTCGCAATTTTTAAATGAGTTTCCATTTTTTTTTGTTGGGAAAAGGATATTTATTGCAATGTTTTAAGATATAAAATATTATATAAAATCTAATACGGATAAAGTATTTATATTAGCCATTTATTTAGTTTCTTTTTTTTAGACTGAATTTAAATATTAAAAATGAATGCAAAATGTGGATCTGGGAAACCAACAAGAAAAGGAATACATGATATCATAACTAGACATGAAAGTGAAAGATATGCTGGGCAACCAAACGAACTACCTGTTAGTGACCTTTCAACATATAAACAGATTATTTAATATGCCTATAAGGTCGAAAAAGAAATGATTACAACTAAAAAAATTGATACTAGTTTTGAATTTATATATAAAAAGTTATTTACTTTTAAATGATTCAACTTTGTTAAAATACCTGATAATAAATACAAAGATAATTTATCCGTCTTCACATGAAAGTAAATTCTGCAACTATTTATTAATAATATGTATGTATTTTTAATTTTTTTTCTTATGATTAAATAGGGTGGGTTTTTGTTTTTTAACTGATGATTTGTAAAATTGCATAAAATACAAAATCCTTGAAAGACACTCATTTTCTATAGTTGAATAGTATTGTGTACTAATGTAAATACTTTCAATTTAAATTCAATTAAATCATCGGGAATTTTGTCAGTAAGTTTTATCATTTTGTAAGTTACACTGTAAATTGCATATATAACATTGTTTATGTTATTTAAAAAGTATTTGTACTGTTTTGATATATAAACAACTGAACATTTTTAAATTTTGAAAATTAGAATGTAATTGTATTACATAATTTACATTAACTGTTTAAAATTTATAAATTTAAAACAGGTAATGTAATTAACTGTTTTAAGTTTAAATATTTATTTTTACTTTACTTTAAAAATATCGTATATTTGTTTAGATAAAATGCTTTGTAAAGAAATTTATTATTGGTATTTAACATTGAAAAATACCTCATACAATGCTGTATATTCTATGTTTTGTGTAATGTTCAACTACTCTGTTGTAAAAAAATCATTAGCCATAAAGACAACTCAACTAGTTGATAACATCAGAAAGTTAAAGAAGCAACCCAAAAATAGCAAGTTGGCATTGGAATTTAATGTTACGCATAAATCCAAATGCAAATATTCAAACTTTCTAGGCTTTGACAATGTGGTCTCAGAACCAAACATTAGAATGGCTAAATAGCAAAAATGATGAAGTAAGAAAAGAATTACTTTATTGTTCAAGAACCAATGATAAAAATAAAAATAAATGGTTAAACGAAAGAAGTTCTCAAAAAGAATAAAGCTATGTGTTTTATAGCAAAGTATAAAGAAAAAAATAGAGAAAAAGTTTAACTATACCAAAAAAAATAAAGCTTGTAATAACGTAATAAGTTTAAATATAAAAGCATGGATTTAATTGGAAAAAGCTGCAGAAAAGTTTGTAATATAAGCAATTCTTGCTCAACTTAATTTTTATTTTTTCATCTCCGGTATGGAATGTAAATAAAAATTTTTTTAAAACAAAGTTATTCATACTACTGTCATTTGAGCAAATTTAATTTGAGTAATAATTGTAAACCTTGGGTATTACGTTATATAGCTGTTAAAAACAAATACAAAAAAAGAATTGATGGTAAAAAATCAGGATACAAGACTAAACAAATTAAAAAGCGACAAAAAAAAACATTCCTTATTAAATTTTTAACAATTTATATATATATATATATATATATATATATATATATATATATATATATATATATATATATATATATATATATATATATATATATATATATATATATATATATATATATATATGAAAACTTTCTGTTGCCAACAACTTTTTTTTTTATGTTAAAATAAATTTTAGATAATTTTAGATAATTATCTTTAGGTATTTTGATGTTTGGATCTGAGTTTTTTCACTTAATAATGCATTGAAAAAAGTTTAAATAAAAATTAGTTCAATTTAGTTTTTTTGAATAATTTTTGTTTCAAATAACTTTTTAAATATTGAAACATTAAATGTTTCATTGTTTGAAATTTTCGAAAATTTTAAAAACATATTTTACTGTTAACTGATCAGTTAATGGTCCGTGTTTGCAAAACACCGAAAAAAATTATATTAATAAATTGTTAAAATAATATAGATTCATAATCTTATTTCTGAATGAATTTTAGAAAAAAATATGTTTTTGCAGATAAATTTTAATCACAAAAAAAAAAAAATTTTGTTAACTTTCGGTCCCAAAAAAATAACGCGATACTTTAGGAAAATATTTCTTCAAAAGTCCGAGTATTGAAAATATTAAAATATCTATATCTTTGGAACTAAATAAGCTAAAGATGTGGTTGAAACTGTTATGAAAATGAAATATCTTAAGCAGTGGCGGATTGAGGTTTAGTGTCGCGGGGGGGCCAAGTCAATAAATAGGGGCGACCGGGGTTGCCTTCAGTAATTTGATCTTATATATATATATATATATATATATATATATATATATATATATATATATATATATATATATATATATATATATATATATATATATATATATATATATATATATATATATATATATATATATATATATATATATATATATTTTGATTGTTTTAGGGGGCGCCGTTAGACCTTTCTAGGGGGGCGTGGGGGGGGGGCAGCTTCCCCCCCCCCCCACGCCCTATACTAAATCCGCCACTGATCTTAAGGAATGCAATTTATATGAAATAAACAAAATTTATGTTGGCTATAAAAATAGCCTAAATAGCCTAATTTAGCGTCAATTTTTTAGTTGCTAGTTAAAAGACCTCTTTCTAGTCATTTAAAATTAATTCTGATTGTATAAAGAAATTCACAAACTAAAATCATTATTGATCAATTTAAAAAAATACACATAAACGCATAAAATAATTTCTTTTCCTGTTTTAACAATATTATTTTCCAATACAACTTGCAATTCGAGCGATTTACAAATTTAATCATAAAAAATTTGAAAATAACAAACATTAAGTTTACGGAGACAAAATATTTATCAAATATTTCAAGTATGTTTTCGAAGCATTGGAAAGTCTTCTTTTATTTTAAGCTGAATATTTTAAAAATAACTAAGCTGATATAAATATTATATATATATATATATATATATATATATATATATATATATATATATATATATATATATATATATATATATATATATATATATATATATATATTAATTTTATACCAGAGCAACCCCACTCTTCATAAAAGATTACAGTGCTTTTGAAAATCAGCCAGAATTAGGACGTTGCCTAAAATAGGTCAGCTTATATATATATATATATATATATATATATATATATATATATATATATATATATATATATATATATATATATATATATATATATATATATATATATATATATATATATATGTTTACATTTGTCTTAACATATGCTTGTTACCTTTAGATTTTGAGAGTGCTCCTAGAAACAAGTTAGGCGTCAGTTATATATTAGTAGATATATTAGTTATTACATATACAAAAGTATTACGTAATCCAATTCATTTAAAAAATAAAGAGAAAATTTTCGACGGAAAAAACATTGCAAAATTAGTTTTCCCAAAAGAATTCTGACTAACTAATTTCAAGTTTTGTGTGATCTTTGCAAAAGTATTTTTAAAAACAGCAATATTATAAAAAAAAATGTTGTTTGGAATATATTTATATACTTGAAAATATTTTAGTTTAAATTAGAGTAGTATGTTATACTAATACCACATGCTAATGTGATATTATAGATGCAAAAAAAATATATAATCATTACATATAGTTATAAACGTTATGCTTGTCATTATTTTTAGTTTTTTTAAACATGTTGTTCCGGAGCCCGACCTGCCAGTATGGGAAATTTCCCGTTACCGGCACCCGAATGTATGCTACTTAATACGCGTATTGAAGTGTGAAAGTCATTGAGTGTGCAAGAAATATTAGTACCTTTAAATTATTACCTTTATCATTGATATAGTTTAAGTTTGAGCTCAACTTTTCTTTATCGCTTATTTTTATGTTAATGTTGTTTCCAAGTAATCCCGTGCACACTTTAGCCTGAAACAGAAGAATGTGAAAAAATAATTCTTACCTTACTATTGAAAACTTTTTGCTTTTACATTGATTTTAAATATGAAGAAATTTATAATTTTGAGAATTAAATTTAAAATTATAAAACATTGATTTTAAATATTATAACTCATATTGCTTTTTATTTTAATACCCAATAATTAAAAAATTGAATTTGATAATATTTATAAAAAATTAAAGCATATTTTAAGTTAATTTAAACGTTTTTGAAGATCTATTTACTTTAAAGTTGCCATTAATCTGCGAAACTCCGCAGGAGTAATACGGTAAAAAACTACACAACAACTCTGTCGTAGTTAAAATGATAACAACGATACCAAAAACACAATTCATTTTTACTGAAGACATTTTTCGAAATCTCGAATATCTTTTTGTGTGTCGAATTTTAAATCTCGAATATATTTTTACACGTTCAAAAATTGCACAACTGATAACTTTTTGTCAATTTGAATATATTTATTTGTCACGCACGATTGATTTTCTGAACAATTATGATGTTCTACATCGTTAAACATAAAAAAAAAAAAAAATCCAAAAAGAGACTTAAAAAGCTATACAATCAATTTAATATTCTCACTGTAAATAATTCTACTGAAAATCTCTCAAGTGTAAGACAATGAACATTTAAATAATTAACTCAATAGTTTATATATATATATATATATATATATATATATATATATATATATATATATATATATATATATACATATATATATATATATATATATATATATATATATATATATATATATATATATATATATATATATATATATATATATATATATATATATATATATATATATATATATATATATATATATATATATATATATATATATATATATATATATATATATATATATATATATATATATGTATATATATAATATTTTTTGTACTATTTTTAACTAGACTAATATATATATTACATATTATATATTACATATTATATATGAAGATAATATGTAAATTAATTTAAAAATATGTTTTAAATCTATAAATTTTAGAAAAAAAGCAGTTTTAACAAGTTTTTAATTGAATTTGACTTGACTAAAAAAATAATTTTATACCTAGCAGGGTTTCTCAGTATTCACAGTTTTTCGAATTTTTAAATGAATTCCAAAAAAAGTGAGTTTTATTTTAGAAAAGAAAATCAAAATTTTTTTTTCGAAAATAAAAATGTTTTTTTGTTTAAGATAAATTCATATAAGTTTAAAATAATCATAATAAATTCATTAAAAAAAAATAATTAAAAGTTATAGAAATTGCTTTTTTTTTTTTTGTTCTTTGTTACGTTTTAAAACATCACGTTAATATTTCATAAAATTTACAAGCAAGGCCGGAGCGGTAGGGGGGTGTGGGGGATGTAACAACCCCCCATCAATGATTTTTAGTCGGCAAATTTTACCCTTAGTCGGCAAATGTGACCCTTTTTGACTAGTTAGTCGGCAAATGTAGACCCTGTCGATAGGTTAGTCAGTAAAGTCAGTCGGCAAATGTCGTTATGGCAGTCGGTAAATTTTAAAAAACGAGGACCTTTTTTTTTTTTTAATTTTTTTTTTAAAATTACGTAAAGCAAACTTTCACAATAAGTAAAATAGAAAAAATCAAAGGTTTTCCTTTGCAGAGTCTTAACTTAAATAAAAAATTAAATTTACCCAACAAGTTTAATGAAAATTGCCGCGTCAAAGAGCTTTATATCTCCTACTTCAAGTTTTTAAATATATTTTGCGTTGCAGAATTTGTGGACGATCCCTAATGCATAGTGTTTCTAAATTTCTGAAATTTTGTAAAGGACATCGTTTAACATATTTATATACCAAATATATGCTCATATTATTTTAATATACTTTTTACTAAACAATATCAGATATTGTCCGCTAATATTTTTCGATCAAAAAATTTTCTTTTTTAATTTCTTATTTTATTTTATTCATTTTTTTATTGCAAGTTTATTTTTTATTTCTTAATATTACAAATTCGTAATTACATAGTAAAGTTTCGTTTTAAGTGAATTTATAAATAAAAACAAAATATTACAAAGTGATTTTACAAAAATAATAAATTTACTCGAACACTGTAAAAAGAACGCGAAAAACAGAAAACCAAAAGGTCTTATCATCGAGCACCGCTTTAAATTTTTACATAAAACCATGGTATTAAAATGTCTGATAACAAGTAAACAAATATAATTTTGAAAATATCGTTTTTTTTTTAATAATATTTACACATTTATTATTAATGCAATGTTAAAATATATTTATATGTAATAAAAATTAAGAAATTATTGAAGAAGCTTTCAGAAAATAAATTTAGGAAAAATCACTAACTATAGGGATTTTAGGCTACTTAGTTAGCGAATGTAAATATTTTTATTTTAAATGCATTGGATTCCTTAATATATTTCATTTTCAAAAAAAATTGAACAACTTCTGTAGCTTATTTAGTTCCAAAGGTATACGTGTTTTAATATTTTCCATTCATAGACTTTTTATGCATATTTAGTATTTTTATGTATATTATCGTTACATTTTTGGCACCGAAAAAAAAAACTTTTATAACTTTTTTTTCTTGCGTAAAAATTTTTCGCGTTAACAAACTTTAAACAAAATTTTATTAGAAATTAAATCGTTAATCAAAATTATTTGAATAATTTATAAATATATATTTTTTAACAGTAAATTTATGTTTTAAACTTTTTTAATATAACTTAAATTTTTAAATGATTTAATTTATTATACGTTAAGCGGAACAAAACTTTGATGAGAAATATCAATTTAAATTAGCTTTTATATTTGAACAATCTTTTATAAATTATCAAGTGAAAAACGTGGACACAAATAAAACAGGCCGAAAGCGTCGAAATGCGTAAAAAATAAGAATAAATCTCAAGTTTATCTTTACAGAAATAAAAAAAAAAATGTCTGTGCACAGAGTCTGTTGTTTAGACTAATTTTTTATTACAAGAGTTTTTTTTTTTTTTTTTTTTTTTTTTTTTTTTTTTTATAAGGTTTGGGTTTTATTTTATAATTTTAATTTATCAATTTAGAGTTTTAGAAAACTATGAATAAAAAACTCGTTGATATGTTTATTTGATTGCGTTTTGTTTTATTTGATTGTGTACCTAAAATAAAAGATTTAGTCAACACAATACATAGGATATCTATATACCTATATCTGGATTATCTTCAACTTCAAGTTGCAAAAGATGCCTCAAATGTTTTAAAAGATGTCTTAAATCGTTTTATCTTAAAAAAAAAATATCGCACTATAACGTACTAATATTTGTCTAGGGTAATTACACCATTTACTGGCCACACTTTTACATGAAACGCCCGTTTCAGAAAAATACTTAAGTACATGTTACATATCATATATCAATTTTTAGAGAATTAAAAATTGATATATGATTTAAGTAAAAATTTTTGTAATTACAAGATAACTTGTTACATTAGATTAATTATACAATCATTAAAGTGAATTAAGTTTGCTTTCAAAATCTTTTGTTTTTTAATTTTCTTTTTTCACTAACTAATTTTGCAGCCCTATCCTCAAGCTTTGCATTATAAGCCTCCTCTGAGGTCAGAACAAAAATCTTTAAATTAGAGTTTTTTGATTTTTTTTTTTGTTATGTTTAGTTTGTGGAGAAAGATATGCAAGAACGTCTGAATCTGTTTCTAATGGACAAGATGAATTATTAAATGGAAATTGAAAATCTGTTAATTTTTGCAAAAAACTACTTTTTCATCACTTGAATTAAATGTTGATTCAATTACTTCTTCAAGGCTTGTTTCTGCATCAATATTTAAAACAATATTGTCTCGAACAGAAAAATCATCAAACTGATTGTCTTGTACTGGTTTCATTTTTGCATAGCTGTGTTCTGTAAAAATATTTGAATATTTCACAGTATTGCCTTGAATGTAAAAATCATTAAACCTATTTTCTTCTACTGGTTTGGTTAAAGATAATGAGTTGATTGTATAGCTATTCTCTGATAGATCAGGTAATAATGGAAGGTTGTTTACAATTCATTAGTAACATACATTTTGAACTGGGGTAGTATCTGAAAAACGACTATACAAAATATTTAGAATTTATGACTCATTAGGAATATCCTCCGGATTAAACGGATAAACTCTACAAATTCGAAATCCTGGAAGTGAAATTTGCATTAGTCATAGTATGTTTCCACGCTTTTGAAAATAAACCACAAAAGTTAGAATGCGACACTACTGCAACTGGGTAGTCGTTCATCATTGTTTGGCAGACTTCAGAATAAGCAGTTTTCAGTGACTTAAAAATTGTTCTGTCACAAGGCTGCAACCAGTTGCTGGTGTGAGCTTGAAGCTCAACAATTTCAATTTGATTTACAATAGCCAGCTCAATCATTTCAACAAAATTGTGTGAGTCATGCCCATCTAGGATTAAAATCTGTGGTCTTGCTGAGCCAATATTTGGAAGAAATGTTTTCTCAGACCATAATTTTGCAATACCTTGTTTTGTCCAGCCATTTTTAGATACACTCCATGTTGCTCCACTTAAGGCATTTTCTGTATCAAAACCATAAAAGGTACGTACAGTTTTTCCTTTCCCTATTATATGAGGTGGCATGACTAGACCAGCTGCATTTATGTAACATATACCAGTAATTGTCTCTTTGTTGCCACTTGTTCGACTCTATGTATTTTGAGCCTTTCCTAGCAACAACACGATTTTGTTTATTCTCTAGTTGCATCTCTGTTTCGTCCATGTTCCACATACATTCTGGTTTGTCCAGTAAATTCTTGTTTTGTATTAGAACTTCTAAAGAAGTAAAATATTTTGAAACTTTAACCTTATCCATACACATGTGTCGTATAGAAGCTTCTGGTCGACGAAGACTCACTCAGCCATTTCTCTTCTTAAGTAGCTGCCACCACTTTTCACTAGGTTGACCACTTTGAAAACTTATGTTATCTTTTTTAGCAAGCTTAGCAGCATAAATGATAAATGCTTTTTTCCCGAAACCAATTCCCATTTGGGCACGATTGCCAGCATAATCAACTAGTTTTTCTTCAAGGTCACTGAGCATTGGTTTTTTTCCTGGTTATGTTCCTATTTTGGACTATCCAGAGATCATGGTTTGAGAGTCGATCGTGGAACTTTATATGATAAACTTCCTTTCCGTTGACAGGGCCGCCGAGAGCTGTCACGAGCATGAGACAGCAATCCTGATTGGCGCCCTTATTTATCAAATTTTCCCTATATTATATACGAGGATATGAAGAACTTTTTTTTTTAGGTACCTACATTTCATTTTCATTTTTCAAGGATAAATTGAATAATTTTTGAAATTAGAATAAAAGTTTGTAAAAGTTCAAATAAAATAGATTAAATTTTCAGTTAAAATATTTATTTTATTTCAAAATTTAAGGAGTGCTAAGTCACGACAAAATTTTTAAATAAATTTACAAAAACTAATGAAAGTGCAAACTCGCAAATAAATTATTTTTCAAAAACTGTTCTATAATTTCTATAATTATTAATCAAAATAATTATTTAAAATTATTTAACTATTGAAATAAATATATAACTTTGTTAATAAATTTAATATGCGTGAAATCTCGTTTTCATATCGACTGTGAAAACAAGAGTCACTTAGAGCGAACTTACATTTATCTATTTATAAATTTAAGTTGTGATACATATTTGCTCATAATATTGTTATTTAATAAAGTATATCAAAAACTTTTCGTATACTTTAATTTGTTGATTGGCACGTTTAAGCAACTTGTTCGTACTTAAATAAGTTTGCGACTTCCTAGTTTATGCTACTTGTTAATTCCTGTATTAACAACTTTTTATATAAGTTTGTTCTCTGATTTTAAAAAAAAAGGACCTACTTGCTCCATTTTATAGTTAAATGATATTTAACATTAACTATAATTTTATTTAATCAAAGATTTCAAGTTCAATTTAGAGGTCACTTAGAAATGTATTCACGGTGCTCAGGAAGATGCTTTGAGACCTTGCAAGACATCCCCAATTTTTTTTTTTTGTTTGTTTATTATCAGAAGACTCTTCCTTATTTCAAAAATGTAAAAAACAACTTTTTTCACCGGGGGCCAGGGAGAAATCACGTATTTTAGGCAAGTGCCTAGTAATTTTGTTGTTCAAGATAGGTTACTAAGACCTATGTGGCATACTCAAATTTTTAGTATGTTAATAATGGTATCAAATGAGAATAAATTACAAAAAGTTGAGGTAATTGGAGCTAACCCAACCCCGTCCCGACCCCGAATCGCCCCTTCATAGAACTACGTCTCCTAAGCTAACAAAAATTTATCATAAATTAGACTAAAGTTTATCTACAGATTTCAAGTTTCATCAAAAAATATCTTTTCGTTTATGATTTATGACCATAAGAAGTTCAGAATTCCACAAATTTACCCCCTGAAATAACTTTGAATGGTTGTAACTTTAAAACTAGATATTGTTTTCTGATGAAATTTAAAATCTGTCGATGAGTTTTGATTTAGTTTAATATAACACAAAAAAAAAAAAAAAAAATTGAAAAATTCTATGGTTGAACCATACACTAGGGGTGGGATAATAGGGGTGGGATAATTGCCAACTACTTTATGGCCGTAAAAAAAATTTCTGGTCTATTTGGTTAATTTATTATTTATATTTTGCATGTCATATATCATATCATATATTAAGAAATTTAATTGTTGAATGTTAAACACAGAACAAAGACCAGAGAATTACGATACTACGAGAGATTTAATAAAGTAACGATACCAGAAAAGAAATTAAAATATGAATGCGATATCACACAATTAATTTAACTAAAATAACTGTGACGACTGTTACGAAATCAATTCTTTTGAACAATCATTTCTAAAACTCGTTTAGAAAAATAATTAAAGATTGCATCACAACCAATTCCTTTTGGAGAATTATATGAAAAGCTCACTTTAATGATAGTTACAAAACTTTCAACAACCATTTCTAATACTCGTTTAGAATAATCATTAACGATTGCATCTCAAGCAATTTTCTTTGGAAAATTATATGAAAAACACTCTTTAATAGTTGCAAAACTATTCCCTAAGAGATTAATTCCGCACAGAAAATTTTCGCTTGAATGGAGTAAAAATTCGATAGAGTAGGAATAACGATATGGAAAACTACACATTGCAGGGGGTGATCCAGGCCATTGTTCTAGGGGGTATTCGGACCAAAAAATATATAAAAAATGAGATTCGCGTTTTTTCAAAATAAAACAATTGTTTTATTTGATATTTAGAATGATTTTAGAAAGGTTATAAGATAGTCAGTAATAATAAATATATTGAATGGGTATATAAGTTTTTTGTATTTTTTCTTATTTTTTTAATTTTATTAATAATATTTTGAAGTTTGACATTTCTTAGGTCGGGAAAGGTGGTAGTTAACCCGAAACCACCTCCCCTCCCTTATCTTTTTGACCGCCCCTTGCACACTGTTTAACATTATTTAATTATTTGTAAAAATTTAATACAGAAATAAATCTTTTCTTTCCTTTCAATAACGGTAGAGTCCAGTCTTGGAGATCCCTTATCCAAATACATTAATGTACTTAGAGATTTTGAAAAAGTAGTCCATGGTAGTTTTGGAAAATCATTAAGCTCAACTTATATTAAAGATATAGAGCAGCTGTCTACGAACTATAGAAATCTATGGGCTACAATTCCTTTGAAAGTACACATGGTTGAGCAACATATTATCAAACTCGTCAATATGAAAGATGCAGCTTTCGGTATGATAAATAAGTTTTAAGTTTTACAAAAGATTAAATTTGTATCATTTAATTATAATAAAAGTAATTAAATACTTAATATTACAATAATACAACAGTTTATGCAAGTTTAAAGTCGTATAAACTATGACCGTTATTCGTTAAATAGACTAAAACTTATTTTGTGCAATTTATATTCTGCCGGCTTAGGTTACTGGACCAAACAAGCTCTGGAAACCATTCACCAGGACTTCAATCAGTTTAAGCAAAGGAGAAAAGTTAGAGAACACAGCCCAAACTATATTGAAGCGCTAAAAAACGCAGTTGTTGTTTACAACTACAAACACTTTTAAAGTAGCTTTCAACTTGCAGGTAGCTCGTAAAAAGTATAAAATTAACCTCTTATGAATAATTTTTTAACATAATTTCTTAATATATGATATGATTATATATGACATGCAAAATATAAATAATAAATTAACCAAATTGACCAGAAATTTTTTTTACGGCCATAAAGTCGTTGCAGTTAATCCTATTGGAACCCTATTACCCCACCCCTAATGTATGGTTCAATAATAAAATTTTTTGATTTTTTTTTGTGTTATATTAAACTAAATCAAAATTCATCGACAGATTTTAAATTTTATCAAAAAAAAAAATCTAGTTTTAAAGTTACGACCATTCAAAGTTATTTCAGGGGGTAAATTTGTGGAATTCTGAACTTCTTATGGTCATAAATCATAAACGAAAAGATATTTTTGATGACACTTGAAATCTGTCGATAAATTTAGGTCTAATTTATGATAAATTTTTATTAGCTTAGGAGACGTAGTTCTATGAAGGGGGCGATTCGGGGTCGGGACGGGGTTGGGTTAGCTCCAATTACCTCAACTTTTTGTAATTCATCCTCATTTGATACCATTATAAACATACTAAAAATTTGAGTATGCCACATAGGTCTTAGTAACCAGTGGCGGATTAAGACTTCTCGGGGCCCGAGGCTATTTTTGTTTTTGGAGGCTTTTTTATGGGTCAGAGCCTAAAAATGACTTAAAAAAAAAAAGGTACTCTAAAATTTTTGAGGGCCCCTAAATTTGCGGGGCCCGGGGCTATAGTCCCTCATAGCCCCCCCCCTTGATCCGGCACTTTTAGTAACCTATCTTGAACAACAAAGTTACTTGCCACTTGCCTAAAATACGTGATTTCTCCCTAGGCCCCGGTGAAAAAGTTTTTTTTTCTACATTTTTGAAATAACGAAGATTCTTCTGATAATCAAAAAAAAAAAAAAAAAAATTATGGGGATGTGTTGCAAGGTCTCAGAGCATATTCCTAAGCACCGTGTATTGTCTTATTGGGATTAACAATTAAATACCAAACAATTTTTAATTTTAACTTTGAATATTTGAAATCTCTATAGTATAGTATTTAGAAACTTAATTGGACATTAGTTAAGTCAAAAAATTTATAAACAAAAATAAAACTGATAAAATGTTGTAATTTAAACTAATTTGTCTTTAGAACGTAAAATATATAAACCGAATATATTTATGACAATGTGTCATATTTATGTATATATTTATGACAATGTGTCGTAAATTTTATTTGTCATATGTTAATATGTTATAAGAATTCAAATGTCAAAGCATTAACTTTAAGTAGTATTTAATTGTTGTTTAAATTTTAATAGCATTTAAAGTTTTTATTACCAATCAATAAAACCCTTTTTATTCACTTGTATAATTAGCTATTTAGATATTTTTCTATTACTTTTACAATTATTTAAAAATGTGTCACTTGGGAATCGATTTTAAGACTTAAAAATGTATAAATACTTGAAGTTGTAATAATAATTTGAAAAAACTTGGATGAACTAACGTTATATTTGGGATATTTTGAAGCACTAAGAATTAAGTAAACATGTTTATGAAAATTATTTTTATTTCTTCCGTTATCATTTTGGCCGCTGCTGATGAGTTCATAGAATCTGAAGATCAATACGATTTGAACATAAATCCGCCTAAAGAAGAATACAAGAATCAATACGAGTCAAATAATGAGTACCAACCTACAAGTGAATACAACAACAATAAGAAACCATCAAAGACTGACTATGAGAATCAATATAAATCTAGCAATAAGTATCAACCTAAGAGTGGATACAAACCCAAGAAGGTTGTTTGCTTAGGTAAGTTACATACAACAAACCTATTAATAGACGTAAAGCATATATTTGTTACAAACAAATTCTACTTTGATTATAAAATTAAGCTAACATCTATCTATAACTTTTTATTGATTTTTCAGATTTTTATATGTTTTTCTTCAGTTTTTATTAATTTTTTTTCAGATTTGTATATATTTTTGTTTAGTCTTTATATTCTTTTACGTTTTTATTTAGATATTTTTATATCTTATTAATCATTTAGATATTGATGTCACAAAGCAATGTAAAAATCGCGCTGATGGCAACTACGCTATTGATAACAAGCCCAGAGCTGGTTATATAGCTTGTGTAAACAAAAGTCCTATATGTATGCCATGCCCATACGGATTAACATTTTGTGCTAAGACCGGCTATAAGGGGCTCGGACATTGTCTTGGAGAGTACGATGAATGTCCATCTCGTTCATACTGAAGATCGCCTAAAAGAAGCAAACTTAAACTAACTTTAAAGTTTTTTTAATTTACGAATAATTTGTATAAATAAATTGTTTTTAAAACATAAAACAAGTAATCTGTAATACTTAGATTAATTTAAATTAAAAAAAAATTCACCTAAATATTATTATTATTACAATTTTGTTCCTATAATTGGCTGATTTATACCCGATCGTCTAAACAATCTAGCTTAAGCTTGAACTCTTCCCCTCCCCATCTTCTCTTTATGTTTTTTGATATTTATGCATAAAAAAAAAAAAATTGAATGCACGTATTGTACTTGAAAAGTAACCGTATTGGCATTCTTATAATGTAACAAAAATAAAATCTGGTAATAAAAATGTGTTTACACTCTTCTTTTTTTAGAGATTTTCAATTAAAAATATTTTTTTAAATGAATTAAATTTTTTTTTTGGGTCTTTATTACTTTATTGATAATTTTCCAACTAAACTTTGTACGTAACAGACATATATTAATGATTACTTTTGTAATACTGCATTTAAGTATTGCATTTCGTAATATTGCATCTTATGAGGTTTGCTATCAAATTAGTACTTTATGAATTTAGCAGCTATTAATACAAAAGTCATATATTTTTCTCATAGCCTGTCTCAATAGCAAAATAAGTTTTTTTCACTTTTCCCTTGATGTTAGAAAAACATTTTGAGAAATTATTTTTATAAATGAAATAAATTGGTGTCTAAAGAGATGGTTTCTTCGTAAAAACTTGTTTGTTTCAATTTATACGTCAAATGAAAAAAAAAATAATTTGTAACTACCCTCAAAAAAAATTTACGTGTTCCACTTCTCCCCACTCTACCCTACACATATCTTTTGGAGCATCAATTTTCCCATTTCGTAAACACATTCTCCAAATGACCTTCTTTATTTGTGCATTTTTTATCCCCCATATTTGAGCATTTTTCAGCCCTTTTTATAAATAATACCCGATTCCATTGTTGTTTTCTATTTTTTGTTCAAGCGTGTATCCCCATCACATATTAATGTTTTTTTAATATAAAAAAGAATTAATTTTCATAATAAGGCTGTTCGTGTTCTTAAATTTAAGCAGAGTGTAATAGGCTTTTTAATAGAATGTTAAACTATCCTTTTGGACTACCTGCCCAAACCTTAAAACCTGCACTTGCATGTACACTCCACTGTGCATGTCCCTATTTTATTCAGTCGGTATATATGAACACTCCAATGCGCCTCCCTATTGAATACTAGTCGATTTAAATACACTCTACTGCGCCTGTCCTTGATTTTTAGTAAGTCAATATATTTTCACTCTAATGAAAAAGATAAAGTCTTATGATGGATCCGCATCATAAGACTTTATCTTTTTCTAGGTCTGGTTTGTTATTTTCTGTTGTTGTTACGGGTTCGTATTCCACCACTGCACATATTTTTTCTGTTTTTAATTTTTTTATCTTTGCGCTTTTATATCGGTTTTGATGCCATTTACTTTGATTCTCTTATAATAAATTTTTCATCTGGATTAAGCACAATACTGTTGTAATTGACATCTTCCTATATTATTTCTATGTTAGATTTACACACATGACATATTTGTTCACCTTCAATACAGCATGCCACTCACACAACTCTTATTTCCCTTTATCATTTGTTATATATTTTTAGGTACCTTCTATTGGTTAGTACCCGATTCCTAATACTTATTATTACTTGGCGTTAGCATTTTTAGTCTTACTCTCTTCTCTTTATGAATCCAGCATCCTAATAAAGATATATACATAAACAATGAAAATGAGTAATTTTAAGAGTTAGTTTAATTTTTTGCTTTTATACTGGACATTTGTCCTAACATTTTTCAATAACCTTTTTAGCTAACTCTTACTCTAATATAATTCTTGTTCTTTCTTCACTGAGGCGTCCACGGCTGCATGTGTTCCATTAAAGTAACTGGTTTTTGAGTCCGGTCATGAGTTATAAACATTTTTAGGTATCTTTTTTTTTATGCTCTTAATCCTAGATATTTTTTTAAAAATTGATTTACGTATATGTCTCTTACACGCATGCACACTTGTCAGTTGGTGTATGATATTTTTCTGTACCTATCCCTATTGTAGCTAATCGATACCAGTTCTTTACACTAATTAATCAACACTTTTTAATCCATATTGTTCTCATGTCTCTATATCAGTAAGTGGACCTGCAAGGAGCTATAACCTTTGTTTTATTTAAATTGTTAATAAACCTCCTCCTTTTTTATTCTTTACAAGTGGCCTCTTTATTATAATAATTTTTATTTCCAGAATTTTCAAAAAATAAAGTTATCCAAATAGATTTAACTGTAAGCGATGATGAGGATGTTAAGGATTACCGTTTCAACAAAACTAGACCGATGCATAACGAAAACACCAAGAAATCACCACAGGGCTCAATTGAATGTATTATTAAAGAAAACAGACAATCTGACAACGACATCGATTTTTCAATAACTACAACTAGTACTCCTACAGAAGTACTACTATAACAGAAATCTCCATTACCATTTACATCAAGGCAACTCCACTTCTCCTATCACAAAAACGATGATAATAAAAGATACGAGTAAAGAGCAAAGAAGAAAAATTCACACGCATAAAGATTGACGTTTTAACAAAAAAACAGTGATTGAACTTATTAAATATCTAAAGGGTAACACAAACCAGGATTACACCTACTCCAGACAATAAATTGTTAAATTTCTCTTACAAATTAAGGCTGCTTAACAACACGATCGAGAAACGTAGGCGATAAGATGGTAACGCAGCTTGTACTAAATGTGAAAGCATTCACTAATATATTAAGGATTATTATATTTGTGAATTTATTATTATTTTTTACAAATACATTAGCTGAAGTATTTTAGATTTATTGTTTTTCTATAATAAATCCTTATTATTTAAACCTTGTATTTCTTGTCGAGAGTATCTGTCGTACAATAATATTACCATTATAAGCCGTTGTCCAAGAACTTTTTTATATTTTGTTGCCTGTTTATCCTGCAGTCCTCATCCATACATTTTATCATGAAAATTCTTATATCGTCTTTATTTATTATCATTCCTAACTCAATTCTTACTTCATTTAAATTGTTTCCTAAGAAAGATATATACACACACACACACACATATATATTTGTCATTTAAACCACATTTTTTTTTAAATATTTATTTTGTTGATCATTTGTTAGCGCTTCTTAATGTAGAGATCAGTACGCTAATTGAGTAAATATACGTAAATAATTAGTAATTATTATTAAGTTTTGCTCGTGAACTTTTTACTTTTATACTGGACATCTGTCCAAAAATGTTTTGAGTAATTTTTAACTAACCATGACTCTAATATAATCCTGATTCCTTCTTTTTGTTGTTGTTATTTAGGTGCCCAGGAAAACCTAACCATCTTGTCACACGGTTTTCCCTGAGGTTTCCACCGTTACATGTGTTCCATTAAAGTAACTGGTTTCCGAGTCCGGTTATGAATGATAAACATTTATCGGGCCATGATAGGTCTGACTATACCTAACATTTATTTAAAATGGTAGAAAGTAATGATCTTGGCTTCATTAGAAATCTAGTATAATGTTTTCTTTTGCGTTGCTTGAGCATTTTATGCATACCGCATAACAAGGTTTTTTTTTTTTTTCTTATTACAATATATTATGGTATAAATATCGTTGTACATTAAATATCAGAACACGGAGACTCAAGGAGGATTGTAAGATCCTGTCATTGAGAACCGTTTAACAATGCAGTAAAAATATAACCAAACAAATAATAATTATAATTGACGTTTAGAAAGAAAACTTAAATCTAACCAGATATTTCAAAACATAAAATAACGTTTAACAACATAAAGAATATATATAAAACTAAATAATTCAAAATAAAACAATACATTCAGGAATCACACACTTTTTTGAAAGGTATAAACTCAAAAGATCTCAAAGATATTATCAATTGACAAGATAAATTTTTTCAGCTTAATTTTGAAAGTAAGAAAATTCGAACTTTGAGAAAAATTAGAATTTTTCACAACTATTTTGATCCACAGAAGAGCTTAACAATATGTTAAAAGAGATCTTCTAAAACTTGTATGTCAATAATGCTGATGAATAAGATTGTTATTTCTTAAGCCATATTTGTTTTTTGCTTTATTACATATAAATTTTGAAAGGATATATGGGTTAGGTTCATCTTACATTTGTACCTAAATAAAAGAATATTAAAAACATTTTGCTGGTATATATTAAGAACATTCATTTATAATAAGAGGTCTGGCATGAGTATAATGATCTTTAAAGTTTATTAGACGTGCTATATGCTTCAATGCCAATATAGAGGATCTAATTGAATTTTTTTAGCACTACCCCATACGATGTTTGCATACTTTATATGGCATTGGGTTATTAGTAATAAAGTTGAATTAATGAATGTATATTAACAAAATTTCTCGCTTTATACATTACTCCAATATTTTTTGAAACTTTATTGCGCAAAGTTTTGATATGGTTTTTTCATGTTAGATTTTTATTAATGAAAACGCCAAGGAAATGTATAACTATTGATTTTTTTATTTGAACATTGTCAACATATATTTGAGGTATATCATTTGGTAAAGTTTTTTTTTTGGGATTTTGGATGAAATAAAGTCTATTTAGTTTTTTCTAAGTTAAGTGATAGTTTATTTGACTTAAACCAATTTGAAATTTTAATTAGCTCTATGTTGATATCATCAAATAGTGTAATGATATTTTTACCGGATAGAAAAAGATTTGCATCATCAGCAAACATTACTGTTTTCAAATTTGAGGCATTGTGCAGATTATTAACATAAATGAGAAAAAGCAAGTTGATATATAACAAAATTGATATATTACAAGGTTGATATATATAAATGTTAAACTCGATCTTTTGGCTCTTATATCACCAAAGCCTTTGTTTTCACGCGAGTGTGTGTGTGTGTGTGTTTGTGTTAATTAATTAAAAGCTTTGAAACTTCGTTCTGTTTTATTACTTCTCATTTTTATTACTATAAAGAAAACCATATTATCATATTAATTATTATATTTAGAAAACCATATAATAATAATTGTAAATATTTATTTCTGACAGGGACAATAACTTAACATGTTTTAAATAAATTACGTAACTCCATAGTAGTGAAAAACTGTTAACAAAAAAAAATAAATTTAAAACAAATAAAACAGATTTAAAAAAATTACTTTATAATGAATATATTTTGGCATCAAGATCAATGAAACTACAATAGACACTAACTGAAAGGTAAGCCAAGCTATCTATCAGCACAAAATATTGCAGCAAAGTACAACACGACAATTAAGAAGAGCATTTGCAAATGGCATAACATATTTGTACAATCACATTACGTTACACTAAATATTAATATACATGTGTTTTTTTATACAATTATGAAAGACTAGACAACAGAACCTAGATATACAACAGTAACACCTCTGTTCAGCTGACTACCTGATGTCACACCTCTACTAAGTACACCGCTTGGCTAGCAAAGGTGGCAATCTTGCTCTACAACATTTTAATTTTTTTAAAAAAAAATAATTTTAATTATAAAATATAACCGGCTAGTAAAACAGTCTGGCTCTACACACACTGTAAGTCACAACACTTGCTTGACTAGTTTAACAGCCTAGCTCTACTCGTAATGTATGTCACAACACTTGATTGGCTAGTTTAACAGCTTAGTTCTACACGCACTGTAAGTCACAATACTTATTTGGCTAGTTTTACGACCTAGCTTAACACGATTAGCCATTAGTTTTAATACTAATAACTATTTAAAATCAGTTATAAAAGAAGGTAAAGTAAAAAAAGGAGCTAATATGAAAAAACGAAACATAAACATGATTTCTAACCAGTGTTGCATGTTTAGGGTTGTGCACCAATTGACAATGCCAACCAACATTACTTCTTGGAAAAAAAAGCGGATAAACCATAGGATCTAAGTTGGATGAAATACTCGATATAATGTTTAGAAAATAATCTCTTGGGTAAATAAAATCTTCTCTATAAACAAGTGGAGAACCATCTTCACCAACAAATACAATTGCAACTTTATAATTTGAAAGCAGATTATAAAGACTTCTATCCTGCCCTTCAAGTAAAGACATTTTTAAAACTGAGACTGAGCAACCTTCTATAGCTGCTTGATGAATTTCTTCATCATCTGTTTTATGTATACCATGTTTTTAAATGCAAAACAAATGGGTTCACTTCACTTACTATAGTTTGCAAATGAAACATTAAATCACGTAAGCAAAGGTCATTACTGCGTTGTTGCATTATAAAGTTTACTGCTGCAAGTGAGTCATAGATACACAGTGGAAAATATGTTGAGGAAATATCTTGATCTGGTCAAAGATTACCTACATGGTGGAAAACTTGACCACATACTCTAAAACATGATGGCCCATGATCATTATGTTGAACCACATTAGCTGTAAATATGGCAAAAGAAAAGCACGCATTATAATTTATTAAACTAAAAAAAAAAATTCAAATTGAAATTATGATTTATATGACTCCCTGTAAAAAAGTCGTGTAAAGCTTGCGTAAGTGGTGGAGGCAAAACTACCTTTTCATTATGACAACATAGAAATCGTGTTTTATTAGGAAACTTTTCACCACCACAATGCTGACACATATTTTTAACATACTCATAGGTGCTTGATAAACAGGAGGGGATGTTTATTAATTTTGGAAGTTTTTTTTTCCCAGACTAAGTTTATTAAGACCCCCCACCATGTTTACAAATTATCAAATAAAAAAGACGTAATATACCTCTACAATTCAACTCATTAGATTAACAATAAATTGAGTAAGAAAATAAACCATTTTTTAAAAAATTTTAAAGATAACACTTTTAGAAATAAAAAATTATTATATTTTAGTTTAAGATTTATCTAAATTTATATCTTTTTATAAATTTATTTACAAATTAGTATGACAAAAAATATAAAAATAAACTGATGTATGTATGTATATATACAACAAATATATACAACTATAAATTGTTTCTCCATCAGTAGGTTCATCAGGAGGCTTCCTGATAAACTACTGATGGAGAAACAACTTGTTGAAGATAAATATAGATAAATGTTTTTACTAATTTATATATATATATAAATTGTCTGCACAAGAGTTGATACATCTCAGTATGTCTGATGTAATTTTTCCACAGATTAAAAAAAATGCTTATTTTAGGATCAGGATTACGGTTAGATTTTAGGGATAACATCAAGTTATAATAACTTGATCCTTGGCTCAAACCAATTTGAACCAGCCATGACATGACATTTGACCCTAATTACTCTAAACATTGCTCTCACTAGATCTATTTTTTAATTATTGAAGAGTAATATCTTCAGAGTTTTCACATCTTCACAGTTTTATGCCTCCTATTTTTGAATTAATTTCCGTTACATATTGTTTTGATAGCTTTTGCGTTTTTGCATTCTCCATTAAATCCAGCTCGCTTCTACTGAAGCTTTATAATCGTCATTAAGAAAAAGAAGTTTATTATTATGTTTGACTAAATATTATAAATACTTGAGAGTTATAATGGTCTGTAAATGTTGTTGGTTTAAAAAAGGTTTCTAAATTTTGTCTACATTTTTTGCCTACGTAAAAGCGGTCTAGTCTAGAATGCGATAACACATTTGTGGCAGCAAAAATATATTCCTGTTTTTTAGGGTTAAGTTTTCCAAATATCTTCTATTTCTAAAAGATTTAGTAAATTTTTTAAAGCTATGTTTGATAATCATTTCTATCGAAATATTTTGGACCGGACCTAAAAAAGACGTCTTTCCAACGTTCAAAAGACGTCCAAAACGTTCAAAAGACGTTCAAAAGACACCCAAAACGTATATAATACGTTTAAAAGACGTCTTTTTTACGTCCGTGCCCACTGGGTATGGTTTATCCTTCTCCGGCTAATCGTCGTATAAAGGCCAGATACTAAGGCACGTGAAGACAAGCTCAGTTGACTAATGAGCATCATAACCTCCTTCTACGGACCAAGAGTAAGTGAGTTAAAGAAAAAAGAAAAATTTTAGATTGACTAATTGAAGAAGTCAAGTTAGATAGATATCATCAAGTTAGCTGACAGATATTGCACTGGATGTTAGAATGTGCAGTTATACATTAATCGGTTAAAACTAATTAATCTATAATATTATTAAACAATCTACATTATAAGTCAATTTTTTTTAAATTTTGTATTGTGATTTACTTGGTCATCCGGTTAATTACTATACTGACCTTTTATAAGTAAATAAAAATAGAAGTAAAAAAAAAATTATATGTATATATAGTTTAGGGTGGTTATTAAAACAACCTTTTTGAGAAAAACCTGCTTCCTCTCCTTTTAATTTGTTCTATATAATACTAACCCACTAGGTTTAAAATTGTTTTTGATTAAAAAATATTTTTAGGGGTAGCTTAGGACTCTTAAAAATTTGACGGGTCTCTAATATTAAAAAAAAAAAAAACTTCTTCTAAACTATGTCAACCTGGTACTCAAAATAAGCAAAATTATATCAAAAAATTGTTTTAAGAGCTACCTTAATATATATATTATTATTTTTTATTTTTTTATTTTTTTATTATTTATTTATTTTGCCGTTGATAAATATCACAAAAAAAAAATTACAATAAAAGAAAATCCTGGCCGGAGCAAGAAGACGACAGGTTGTGTCTTATCACCGAGCTCCGTCACACAAAAATTTACATGCACAATAAATGATAAAAGATAAAAAGACAGTATAAATACAAAAGCAAAAACAAATCAAAAACTTCAGCAATAAAATAATTTGTTGCTAACAATCTTCCAGCAGAATAATTTTAAATAAAATAAAAAAGTAAAAACGACAGAAAATCATGAAAGTTATAAAAACACAAAAAAAAAATGCGTTGTTTACTTAAAAAAAAAGAAATACATGTAAGCAATATATGTAAACATAAGTATTTGGGCTGATTATTTAATATCATCAAAAATAGTTATCTTTTATACTAATGGTTTGAAACCATTTTAATAAAAGCCAAAGAAAGTGATAAAGATTTAATTTATTTTTAAGGGATTTAGTTTAAACCTTTAAATTGTTTTCAAAAAAGGTATTTGAAAATTAATATATCGAATTCCATGTTCAGTAAATGCCGTTTTGAATCATCCTTAAAACTTTGCAAAGTGCAGTTTAAAACGAAGTTTTGTTTTTTACTAAAGATTCGAAAAAATTTTTTCCAAACTAAAGGTCCCCGATATTGAATTTGGTACGAACTTAAATTAAGAAGGTTTATGGGAACCATAAAGTTATTCACTGAAAATTTGGTTGGATATTTATGGGAGATTTCATTAAAGTAAGACTGAAATGTTGCTGGAGAAAACCCAAGTTCTGCTTTAAACATAAATAACATTACTTGATGAATATTAAGCTTATAAATATTTAAAGCTCCAAGCTGACGTAAGAGAGGTTCGCATTGTGTTTTTCTATTTGCCCCAAATACTATTTGAGTTTAGTGTGATTAGTGCTACCCTAGGAAATGTTACAGTATGAAAGATAGCTGTGTATAAACGAAAAATATAAATTTTTTAAAGACTCGTTATTAAGAAAAGGTTTTGTTCGGTATAACATGGCAATATTTTTTGAGATCTTACCTTCAATATATTTAATATGAAATCTCCATGACAATTTTTCATCTAAGAGCACTCCCAGAAAGTTTGTAGTCAATTCCCTTTTAGTTATTTTATTATTGATTAAAAGATTGGGTAGTTTAAGAGGAATATTCTCGGCTTTACTAGGTTTATGGAATAGGATAAATTTTGTTTTCTCTACATTTAATGATAGTCGGTTACTTATAAACCACTCGTTGATCTTATCTAATTCTTCGTTAAATATTTTAAAAAGAACAGTAACATCTTTGTGAGAATAAAACAAATTAGTGTCATCTGCAAATAAGATAGTATTTAATACTTTTGATGATAAATATAAGTCATTTATATAAAGTAAAAACAATAATGGCCCAAAAATAGAACCTTGGGGTACTCCGCAAGTTATTAAGTTGTTTTTTGAGTCTTTTGATTCTTTAAGTATAAATTGCTTTCTGTTAGTTAAGTATAATTTAAACCAAAGTAAACTTTGATTTTTAATACCATAGTTTTCTTTAATTTTTTCAAAAGAATTTCATGATTTACAGTGTCGAAAGCTTTGGATAAATCAATAAAAACCCCTATTGTATATATATATATATATATATATATATATATATATATATATATATATATATATATATATATATATATATATATATATATATCAAAAATTCAAAAATGATATTCATTACAAAAAATATTTCTTATTTCTGCCTTGTGTTTTTCTTATTTATTTTTGTTGAATTATTATTTGTAACTCGTTTTTTCAATTTTTACATTAATTTTTTAAATATATATATTTTTTCGTAAATATTTCATTTTCAAAATGACTTCTCATTCTGTTGTAAAAAAACTTTCTATTAATGTTTCTAATAAAATATTGTCGAGCTCTCTCTCTGGATTGCGATTTTTTAGTAACCAAATAAAATACATTTAAAATTGTTACCGTGAGGAGTTGATCTAAAATGTTTTTTTTTTTTTTTTTTTTTTTTTTTGCCGTTACATATATTCACAATAAAGATATATTACAAATATAATTAGTGGACGGAGCAAGGATAAGACACTGACTGTCTTTTCACCGAGTTCCGTTTACATGTTTTCTGTGTTTATAAACAAAAAAATAAAAAAATAAAAAATACACAAAATGTTAAAAATACATAACTTTTGTCAAAGGTGTCATCCGTAAATTATACCACGCAATTTTCGACCATAAAAAAGGTCCTCGATATAACAACTCTTTTTTAAATTAATTCTCGGAACAATAAAGTTATTCTAATTTTTACTATGCCTAAAACATAAACAAGTAAAAGATGCACTTTCTCACATTGATAATGAGGGCAGTACTTGCACATAGTTGATCTTTTCTTCACTGCAAAAAATTAATTCTTATTTTAAACAAAAAAAAAAACGTTTTAAGAAATTTTTTACTTTAAACAAGCAGTTTTTTTACTTGTCAGTATGGTAAGCAATGTTTTACTAACCAAGAATTCTTTTAATTAAGAAAAAAAAATTTTCTAAGCAAGAATTTTTTTACTAAGCAAGAACTTTTTTACTAAGAAGAACTTTTTATTAAGTAAGACTTTTTTTTAATTCTTGCCCCGTGAAAAAATCTTGCTTAGTAAAACACTCTTCCTCAGTAAAAAATTGCTTACCATATGACAAGTAAAAAATTGCTTACCATATGACAAGTAAAAAATTGCTTACCATATGACAAGTAAAAAATTGCTTACCATATGACAAGTAAAAAATTGCTTACCATATGACAAGTAAAAAATTGCTTTTTTAAAAGTTTTGTTCTTCCTGACCTTATTTTTTAAATTGCCTGACTTATCTTTGATTTTCAAAGTGTGCTGTGCACAATAAGTATATAAAACTCTAAAACTTACCTCAAGGACAAAGTTAAGAGGAACCACTCTCTAATTGCTATTTTAGTTTTGGTGGAAAAATCAGATTTAAATACTGAAGAATTGAGATGATTTTTGAATCTCAAAAGTAATAAATAAAGAGTTTATTTTACATTTACTAAAGTTGCTAATCTAAATAAACAATTCTTTAAGAAGGGAAAGGACTAGTACATTTATGTTCAGTTTAACACTCTGCTAGTAGTATATATTGCTTTTTACAATTAGTATTACATTAAAAATACTCTTAATCCTTAAGATAGGTTAATGCCAGGAAAAGTTCTGTAAATTGAATTCTGTTCTATAATGTCATATTTAAGTAAGAAAATGTGATTAACCTTTTTTATCCACGTGCCCATCCATGGAACATTTCAAAAAGAGAACAAAATTCTTACAAAAACTAAATAAAATTTTTATAACCATTTATAAACTTACATAATTTTGTAAATTTTAGAACCGTTAGATTTTTCAGAGAAACTCCATGCTAAACCACAGTAACAATTTTTTTTCTAAGCGCTTAATCACTCATAAAACTGTTAGGCTCAGCACCTTCAGGGAGCCTCAATATTCTTCTCATTTCTTCTAATATCTGAAAAATGAAAAAAAAAAGTGTTTATAAATATTGTACACAGCCCTCGGAACTAGGATCAGCATTAGACCTAAAGCAGATTGCTGACCTCGTGCGGCGCACGACCTCGCCACCTTTAATAGCCAGTCCTGTGTAGAATTTATTCGGGGGAGTTTTTAATCCAATGCATTGTAATATATGTGGATTTGTTAACTTTCATTTTTATTTGAGTTATTACACCGTTTCAAAGTTTCCGTTGAGACCTAATTCTATAATATTTACATTATATTTTATAAAAACTACGATATTTTTGAAAGTAGAAGTAATTAATTTTTTTAATGGATAACTTTGCACTTATTTTAATATTACTATTACGGAGACAACACTTTTTCTATATAAAACTCCAAGTATATTATTTAAATGCTTTGGAGCCTACTAAAGTTAGATTTTTCTTGTATGAAAACACAGAAGTTAGCCGCAAAAGAGTCACAAAATTTTATTTTCAAGTAAAAATTTGCTTAAGTTCTTATTTTAAGTAAACTTTTACTTGAAACAAGTTTTTTTTTATTCTTACTAAGTAAAAATTTGCTTAAAACAAGAAAAAAATGCTTTAGGTAAGAATCTGATTTTTTGCAGTGTAACTTTTAAATAAAATTTTTTTTTATTTGTTGCTTTGTAGTAGGGATGTTACGGATTAAAAATCTTGAATGACGGCCGGAACCGGATTTGACGGAATTGATGAATAAATTCCGACCGGATTTCCAGCCGGAACAACATTTATATTTATGTACACAGCAAACACAAAACGTTCAACGAACGTTAAAGAACAATCTACGAATGTTCCTAGAACGTTCTACAAACGTTCCTAGAATGTTCTATGACCGTTCATAGAACGTTCTACGAACGTTCACAGAAGGTTCTATGAACGTTTATAAAACGTGCTTTTTTTCGTTTCTTCGAACGTTTTGTGTTTGATGGGGTAGTTTTTTATCTTCAAGATTGAAAGTAAAATCCTGGACCTCAGCATCGCAGCTACATAATATATATTTATAACCTATATATATATAACCTATAATATATATAACCTATAATATATATAACCTATAATATATATATATATATATATATATATATATATATATATATATATATATATATATATATATATATATATATATATATATATATATATACATATATACATTTATTTGAAATATTTACTGTATTAGGCATCCTATACTTTTTAACTATTTAAAAGTTAAGAAACATCAAAAATGAGACTATTGTCAGAAGCAGTAACATTTTTGATAAAAAAAGAACTTGTTTCTTGCCAAAAATTGAATAGCAACTCTTTTTGCACAACAATATTCCTTAACTTTTAGAAATCTTTACATAGGTAATTACTGCAAATAAAATTAAACAAAGCTACATATTTTTGGTCTAAAATAATTTTATTTTATTGTTTGTTGCGCTTTCGTGTGGAGACTTGTTCAAATGGTGACTTTTTAATATAAACAGAAAATTTATTTGCTTTAGTACATACATCAACTATCTTATAGCCTGCTGCTACAAGAGAGTACTTCTACAAAGGAGTGCTACATCCATTTTCCTATAGCCTGCCGCTACAAGAAAGCGTTGCTACATCTTAAAGCCTACTTCTACAAGAAAGCATTGCTGCATTGACTGGGAATTTGGCATAGTACAGCAATCTTTTTTTTCTTTTATTATTTCAATAAAAATTTCAAATTTCTAAAAACTCTCCACTAAAAAGAGCGCAAGAGGCGAAAAAAATATTTTAGAGCGCTAAACTATAGCTTTTCCTAGATTTACATTGTATTTGTTAAGAATTTTGTATTTTTTACCTTTTTTTACCCATAGTTTACCCATAGTTCTTTATTGCCCTGTAGGACAATAATTTTTTGATTTAATTTACACAGTCTGTTGTCAAATGTCTTATATAAATATAGTAAAAAATAAATTCCGGCATTCCGACCTGAATTGTTATAATTCCGGCCGAAATTGAAATAACCCAAAAGTCGCATCCCTACTTTGTAGCAAATTTCGCTCACTTTATTGTTAGTATTTCTTTTAAAAGATAATTCCCTAGGTAGGGCTTTGATAATTTTATCTAAATTAATTTCAGTCAAATATACGCTTATATAATGCAACAAACTTTGTTAAAATGTTTTAGCAATATCAGCTATAAGCACAACACCTGTGTAAACCTTTTCTGGAATTAAAAACCTTTTCAATAAATTTTAAATCATTTTGTTATAAAAAAGAGGCTGATTTAAAATTTCTTCAATTTCCATTAATGGTTATTTATGCCAATTAGTATTAGCTGAGCATAGAAGGGTGGAAGTTGGGTAGGGTTAGTTATAAAAATGTGAATATTTTGGTTGGCGTTTCTATGTGGATTTAAAACATGTATCGTTGCATTTTTCTATGGTCCATCTATATTTTTGTTGTGAATTTTGCTGATCTATTGCAATTGAATAGCTTTAAGTTTTGTTCGTTAGGTTGTTTAAACCTGAGCCACAGTTTTTTTTTTTTTTTTTTGCACTTTTAATTTGTTTAGTTGGCAGACTTTACTATTCCAAAAAAATAATTAATCTTTGTTTCCAATTTGTTTAAAAATCCTTTGCTTGGAAGGGGAACTATAAACGTAGCACTTGCGGAATTATTAGCGTGTTTCTTTATAGTTAATTTTTTTTTAATCTTTAGTTAATTTATTTTTGTCCTACTTTCGGAGTGAGTGAGCCTTCCATTTTATCAAAATGCTCGTTCCAGTGGTTTTATAAACAAACTTCCCATTGTTAGAGTAGACTGTTACCAAACTTTTAAAAATAATCTCTTCCTAATTAAAACTTAAATAATTGTTTTTGTCTTTAAATATGTTTTTTCGTAACCATATTCCTTGGCATTTGGCTAGGTTTATTTTGGCTCCCGTTTGCTTTTTTAATTAGTTTTAAAGCTTCACCTACTTCTTTAATAGAATTATCTCCAGTTAGCAAAAAACTAGTGTCATCAGCGTATTGCTGTATTTTTGTTCCATTTCTTTCTACAATTATACCTTTAATTGTTAATAAGTGTCGTCTTTACATCAGAATCCCTAATAAGTACTTTGAAATGTGCTTCTTTAATTTACAAATCTATGCTTTCAACCTTTTAAGCACTAATTTTAAAAAATAACACTAATTTAACTGAAAAACACATAAATATATAATGTTATTTAAATAAAATTTAATTGATCTTAAATAAATTTTCAGTTTTAATTTACTACCCAGCTAAAGAAATTGACAGGATTGGTCAAACATTTGACCATGATACGTAAACATTATACGTAAAATTTTGCACGAGTTTGAAATGCCATGCAACCAACGTAGTCATTGAAATAATTGTTAGTGTGAATCGTGTACTGGAAAACGATAAACGAAATAAGTTTTTTTTGTTGCAACTCTATATAAAATGTTGCTTTTAAGAATTACATATATGAAAAAGGTATGTTATGTATGTAACGTTTTGTTATGTATGTAATTGTTTTAAAACATCTTAACTATTTTTATAAGCATTTTGTTTTGAAAAAACAGTATGTTAGAAAAACGTTTCTTTAGTCTTCCCATACTCCAGTTACTTACACTACAGATATTCTATTACATAAGTGAACAATTGCATTGTTTTGTCTCGTTTTATCAAGTTCTGCCTCGTTTTGTTTTGTTATTCTTATTTTTTTGTTGCTTTTATTACAATTGTGTAGCTTGTTATTGTTTGTATGTTTAATACTTTTCGTCAACTAATTAAAAGTGCTCATACTAGCCAGTGCTCTAGGTAATGTGAACACATTCAATGTTTTTTTAAAACCTTTTTGTATAACAAAAATTATTTTGAGTACCTAAAAATCAAAGTGGATCATGATTAGTGATTCCTAAAGATTGTTTATTCTTAAGAAACTTGGTCACAACATAATTGCTTTTAATACCTTATTGTACTCTAATAACCAAAAAAAAAGATAATTCTAATAATAACTGATCCAACAATAACACAAATTACATGTTAGTCTGAAAATCAATATAATACAAGGCAAAAACAAAATAATAAACAGATTAATATACATCATAGATTTCTGTTTGCGTTGCTTGGTCTGATTGGATCGTTTTACTGAAACACAAAACACCCAAAAAATGAAAACCTTCAAAAAGCATGATAATAAAAATGTTGCATAAATGGGCGGTATAGACATAAAATGTATCGCTACAATAAACTTCATCGTAAATATTGTATAAAATATCTATGCGTTTCTTTCCAACCAGGGGCTTTGCTAATGACAATGCGACTAAATTAAAAAAATAATAATGTCAGATGAAAATTTTTTTTTTGTATTCTTAGTAGAATTGGTGTACTTGCGTCTACTGAAATAGAGATAGCGCCATTGAGTGCATTCTCATCAATTAAAGTACAACATTAAATGCGACGTTAAAGATACATAGACCTACTACAATTATACTTAAATCATAAACTAACAAAAGTTTCTTACCAAACCCCTTTAGTAGCATTGTAAGCATATAATTATAATTTAAGCAAGTAAATTAAGTAAAAAATGAAATTTAATTCAAAAAATTTATTGGTATTCTTCATTATTAATCTTTTGTTTTATTCAATTATTTTGCTTTTACCTAAAAAAAATCGAAATTTTTATAAAGAACACAAGAAAATATACACCATCCTGAAGCTTTTTCTTTTTACCAATATATCTTGAAATGTCTGAAGCACATGAATTTTATATATCATTAATTTTTAAAAAAGAAGAAACTGAAGCAATAAAAAATGGCGTGATTATTCAAAGGATCGCCATGTTGATTATACCAAACTTCCGAATGTTGACCAAGTTTATTAGTAGCATTCTGTATAACAGAAAAAACTTTGCACTACATCGCTCATCAATAGTTTCTGCCTCATTAAGTTATTCAACTTTTTCTGCGCTGGAGCTCATTAATAGCGATCGACCGAAATTCGGTTTGGTTTCGGTTCAGGTCACAACTCTGACCGGACTTTTCGGTTCCAGTACCGGTTCCGGTATTATTTAAGATTTCGGTTCCGGCCGGAATTTCGGTTCAAAATGGTACCAAAAATGGATAATTTAAAGCTTTATTAAGTATCATCATTTTGATAAAATAATTAAAAAAAATAATTTTTAATTAAATTATAAGCTTGAGTATCAACGGAAATAAGATTTTGTTTTGTTTAAAAACGAAATAATTTTTTTGTTTAAATTAATATTCATATCTTGTAAAGTTCTTTATCGTTAGGGGAGAGCGGGGCTAAAAGTCATAAGGGTTAGTTGTCATAGTCGCTATTTCGGAATGTTATAGCTGGATTGATGCTGCGATTTTTTTATATTATATAAATGGTGCCGAAAGATGACTGCTCATTTGATTTCATGAAATTCGCACGAATAGTTTTTCTACAAATCCAAAAAAAGTAAAAATTTCGTTGGTAAGTAACTTTTTAACTTTTTTGTTCAAATGTTCAATACAGTAACAATATGCAATATTTGTGTTTAACACATTAAAATGTTTATAGTTTTAGAAATTCTTTTTTTGGTGTGCTAGTCATTTTTTAGATTCACCGCAAGGATAAAAAGTTATTTAGGTCAAACCTTCCTCTACCCCCTGTGGGGCAAGTTGTCCTATTTTAAAGGGGGCAAGTTGTTATATAAAAAAAATTGCCTCCATACTTTCATATAGTTGTAAAAGTCTTAAATGAATGTTAATAATACATACAATGCTTATTATAAGTAATAAACATCAATAAAATGAATTCGGCATAATATTTAAGATTAATAATAAGCCTTAGTAAACATTAATAAATGATAGTGATAGTTATAGACATTAGACAGTTATAAAGTTTTACTTACTTGGACTTTTATCCTAACATTTTTTTTGCTTTATTAGATTTTAAATCATGGTTCGCAATTGTCAAAGGAAAACCAGTAGAGGTACCACTGCTAAATGTACAAACCTTGTAGCAGTGAAAGCTGTAAAGTTACATGGCAGAAGCATAGCCCAGGTGTCTCTAGATTTTTAACATCAACTATAGAAGCCTACAGCGCTATTTGTCAAAAGCCTCTACAGAAGATCTTCAAGAAAAATCGACAATGCCTTCATTTCACACTGGCTACGTACAACCTAGGTTTGTAGAATGTTAATATGCTTAAGGATTATAATATTTGTTATTATAAGTGACTCCGTAAAATAAGTATTTATACTGGTATATAATTTATATATTTTCAGGCAAGTGTTGACACAGGAGCTTCATTTTGAACTCTGTAGCTACTTGCAAAGAGCTTCAGATATTTACTTTGGCCTTACACCAAAAGATGTTAGGAAACTAGCATATCAATTAGGAGATGCTAATAAATTGGCTAAGCCAAAATCATGGATGGAAAATCATTGTGCTGGGAGAGATTGGTTTACGTCTTTCCTACAAAAAAATCCAACATTGTCTTTAAGAGCTCCAGAGGCCACAAGCATTGCACGTGCCATAAGTTTCAACAAATACAATATTGAAATGTTTTTCAATAATCTTCAGGTGTGTCTTCAACGTCACCAATTCGCACCAGCAGATATTTGGAACATGGACAAAACAGGAGTAACTACAGTTCAAAAGCCTGATAAAGTGATCTCAAGAAAGGGCTAAAAGCAAATTGGGGCAATAACCTCAGCAGAAAGAGGTGCTTTAGTTACCTTGGCATGTGCTGCCTCTGCTATTGGTAACAGTATTCCACCTTTTTTCGTATTTCCGAGAGTCAATTTTAGGGACCACCTTTTAACTTCTGCACCACCTGGCAGTGATGGGGACGCAAATCCATCTGATTGGATGAAGGAAGACACTTTTTGTAAATTTCTTACTCATTTTGTAAAGAATGCACGGCCTTCAAAGGAGCATCCAGTTTTGCTACTGGTTGACAATCACTTTTCGCACTTTTCATTGAATGCACTAGACTATGTGACAGCAAATGGAACTATTATGTTAAGTTTTCCACCCCATTGCACCCACAAGTTGCAGCCACTAGATAGAACAGTCTATGGCCCTTTTAAAAAGGCTGTAAATACAGCCATCAACAGTTGGATGGTCAGTAACCCTGGAAAGAGTATGATAATTTACAATATTCCAGAGATAGTGAAGGTTGCTTTTCTATTGAGCATGACACCAAATAACATACTGAGCGGATTTTCATCCTGTAGCATCCACCCATTTAACCCTCAAATATTTACAGATTTGGACTTCGCTCCAAGTTCAGTAACAGAAATGCCTATGCCAGTTAAAACCAATCCTCAATTAAAAATGCCTCAAGAGGAGACTGTAACCTCTGCCCTTCAGAGGTTACAGTCTCACCAAAACAATCCAATTGTGCTTCAACTTCAAGTTTGACTTTTTCATCACAGGAGCCTTCAACATCTCAAGCCAAATCAATTTCTGAATGCTTTGAGCTTGCATCTCCAGATAAAGTAAGGCCATTACCAAAGGCACTAGAAAGAAAGCTTTCCAAAAACACACGCAAAAAGAGAACTTCGTCTATATTGACTGATTCCCCTTTCAAAAATTCTATGAGATCAGCACAGCCACTGCCAAAAAAAATGCAAAAGTTCTGCTAAGGGAAAGGGAAAAGGCAAAGCAACAAAAAAGCATACACAAGACTCATCATCATCATCAGAAAATGAAATCTACTGTATTATTTGCATGGATACTTGGGCTAATAGCAAAGATGCTGAAAAATAGATCAAATGCTGTGTGTGCTCAAGCTGGGCACATAAAGAATGTACAGCAGGAGGGTCCAGCTACATTTGCCATAACTGTGACTCTAATGATGATTTTTAATGGTCACTTTCAAAGTGTTTTAAAGTATAAATTATAATATAATTTATATGTTATTTTTAATAATTTATAAATGATTAATATAATACTTGTTTTCTATTTGAAAATATTTTTTTTTTCCATTTAGACCTACACTTGTGATAAAATATAATTATGACAACTTGCCCCGACGGTGGAGCAAGTTGTCATACCATGGAGCCTTCTTTAAAAATGGTGGCATGTTATACTCAAATGGTCTGAAGCTTTCCAAAGTTGTTTTTTAAATAACTATAATGATAAACTACCATATAAAATAGTTTTTATGAAAATTGACCAATTGATTTTTGAAATATCTTGAAAAATATAAAAAGTATGACAACGTGCACCGCTCTCCCCTATTTCAAAGTTAATATTTTTGTTATTAGTATAACTTTTATACATATATATATATATATATATATATATATATATATATATATATATATATATATATATATATATATATATATATATATATATATATATATATATATATATATATATATATATATATATATTTCTTATTTTAAAATCTTTTTATTCACGAGACAGATTGATGATGGTTAAAGCCTACTGTACTTATGTACGACCTATGCTTGAATATTGCTTTTCAGTATGGTCACCTTACACTATTTGCCTGATTAATAAAGTTAAGAAAGTGCAGCGTTTCTTCACTAAAAGAATTGCTGGTCTGTGGTCAGTTTCCTATGATAAGCGTCTAGCCATACTAAAGCTTAACACGTTAGAATATCGACGAGTATATATATATATATATATATATATATATATATATATATATATATATATATATATATATATATATATATATATATATATATATATATATATATATATATATATATATATATATATATATATATATATATATATATATTAAATATTGCAATTAATTTAAAAAATCCAACTTTTATCCTATTTTTATATAATCTGTAGAGCGTTAAATAATTTATTATTCAATTAACTCTTTTTTAAGGTTAGTACAACAGTTTTTAATTGCATTCACGCGAGAATTTCCCATTGGACAACTACTTCAATTGGACGATAATTTCAACACTATAAATTTCTTAAGGGAATTGTAATGTTGAAATCGTTAATATTTCCAAAAGAAATTTTTGTGTAGCAATCATTACAATAAATATTGGAAATACAGAAAACTTGTCAATTATATTTTTAACGTTTTTATTTTACAGAAACCAGCATCATTGAAAAGCCGTCTTAGTTCATTCTAACAAAATGAATTCATAAAGAAAAACAAGTTTAGCATGAAAATACTACATAATTGAAACAAACAATCTAAGAATAGTTCAGTGCAAAATATGCAACAGCAAAGTTTTAAGAGGATCAGAAGCTTAAAGTGTGTCAGTTTGTCTTGATGCATGGTCATCATTTCATCATGGCTACCTAGGAATGACGGTTCACTTTATTTCCAAAGATTGGAACCGTGTCAAATTCTGATTCTCTTGTTCTCAATTTTATGAAAGGCATAAAACATTTTCAACAAGATCAAAACAACAGGAGTAAGAAATTTTTTTAAAAATTGAAGTTTACTTTAGAGACAATGCAGCAAATATAAAGGCAGTTTTTAATGAACCAAGCTGTAATTATGTGTCAGCTGGATGCCTTGACCATTCCCTTCAATTTGTCATCTAAAAAGAACTATTTTTACATCAAATTATAGACGGACTGGTCGCAAAGTGTCGAAAACTCTGTTTTTACGCATCATATTCTACTGCTTTCTACACCGAACTTTACAGACAGCAAGAAATCCGAATGGATACAAAAGTCAGACTTGGCTTAAAAAGCAATGTTGCTACAAGATGGAACTTTACATATTATATGCTTGAGCGAACTTTACACCTAAAGCCAGACGTTGCTGCCACCTTAATCATATTTTTTTTCAGTGGGAATTGAATTTTCAGTCCAAGATTGGAGCCTCTGTAAACAAGTGGTGAACGTTTTAAGTGTTTTTCAGGAAGCAACAAAAATGTCAATACTTAAAGCTTTGAATATAACCTCTAGCAATATCAGTGTTCATGATATTGCTATGAAAATTGCTATGAAAAATGCAATGGAAAAACGTTTTTCGGCAGTTGAAAAAACAGAACGTTATTCAGTTACTATTTTACTCAATCCCAGATACAAATGGTATTTTTCAGATCTCAAGGTGCTTTGCGAAATGCTAAACACGTTGTCATGTCCCAAATGGGCATTTTTGAACCTCTAGATGAATTGTCTCCTGAAACTCAAATTCTTTCTGGCGACAATGAAAAAAACGCATTGCTTGTTCTTATAATATCAAAAATTATTGCGCAATCTCAAACTCAAATAGGACCAAATGCACGTTCATCTTCCAAAACGATAAAATAATGATTTTTTGGATAGTCCAATGGCTTCTCAAAGTCTTGAGTTTTGAAAAAGCTATGAAAAAAATGCAAATTCCAAAATCAAGTTAGGGTTGACTAAGGTGGCGAAAAAGTACCTCACACCAACTCCAACATCTACAGATGTTGAAATATTTTTTTCTACAGCTGGAAATATTATCTCAAACAAAAGAAACAAAATCCATTTAGTAAATTTGGAAAAACTTTTTTTTTGTCAAGAAAATCTTCTAGTTGTTGGGTTCTGTTATTAGTTATTTTTATTAATTTAATATTTTATTGAAATTAAAAACTAACTTTAAAAAAATATATTACAGATTTTCGGTTCCGGTTCCGGTCCGGTTTGGGTTAATTTTCTGTTACGGTTCCGGTTGTGGATAATAAAAAGCAATTCTCGGTTCGGTTCCGGTAAAATATTAGTTCCGGTCGATCACTACTCACTACTCAGTTTTTTATTCCACAATTTTAGTCTCCTATTAGAAATTCATTAGTCAAACAATGTTGCGGGCTTTAAATACTTTTAGCATCTATAATCTAATGCAATCTTTTATACATATTGCGCTCTAATATCTTCGAAAAGCTTGATAATATGCTTTGCTACGTAAAGCATACTATCAATCTTTCTCTACTGACAAAATATTTTATTAACTTTTACATTTTTTGCTGTTGTTATTGTTAGAGTCGCTTTAGTTGCTTGAATTATTTGTTTTCATTATTTCTTAGCTTATTTTGCTGCTATTTTGCTGTCAGCATCTTTCAATCTCTCATCTATTTCAACTTTATTGAGACAGTTCCCTTCGAATCTTATCATTTCTATATTTTATTGTGTTTTTGTAGCAACGTATTGTTTTGTCGCGGGTGCGATAACAGCAACTGTTTTTCAACTGACTTTAGAGATGATGCTTTATTATATGCATACGCTAGTTGTTGTAGGTTCAGGGGCTGAGATAATGTAGTTACTAATGTAGGTGTTGGTAGAAATAACTTTGTCTCTACTTAAAACGAAGCGAATTGCTCTAAATACTTTTGAAATGGCATAAAACAACATCTAGTGGCTACTGAATGTCTTAAGAATATACTAGTAAATATATTAAGAAGATATATTCTTTTGAAAATACGTACGATTCGATAGAGAAAATGTTTATAGATCTAAGACTAAAATAGGAATATTTTTGTAATCATCTGGCTAACAATGCGCTCCAAAAATTCCTTACGGTCTTGTTATAGAGTACTGCTGAGGGGCATTTAATGAAGAAGGTCAACCTCTTTTTTCACTGAGTTTGCAAATATGTTCAGAACTGCCATTGAACCTCGGACTTCTTAATTTCAACGTAAGAACTCTAACCACTACGAAACTACTGCTCTTCTATAATACAATAACTACAGTTATAGCCCAAAAAATTTTAATAAATAATAAATTGGGTGAATTGCCAGGTAACGGGGCAAAAACATTATAAGCATTTTCTTAAAGCTATGTTTTGACAGTTTTTGCCTGATAGCAAGTTGCCTCATCATGCATTAAAATATCAATTTCTAATTTAAAAGTAATGATACCTATTGTCTCATCTTTTTATAAAAAGTAACTAATCTGAATAGATAAACAAGCACGACAGTAATTAGTGATTGCATCCCAAACCATAAGTGTTGTAACTTCAAACTGTTTAACGATCGCTTCTTTTCAGAACACCACACGTTATCATATTTTAACAGTTCAATCATTAAGTTCTTAGAGAAGACGATCAAAAAATATTTTAAGAACGGCATTGTTTTTATGCAACACGGTACGATTAACGATTAAAGTTATAGGAAAAGGAGGGCAGTACAGTTTAAGGTGGTACTTCAAGAAAGATTTGAGAGCTTCAAACCTGTATGTTCTTTAAAATCAAACCTAGTTTCATGCTACTGGTTTCTAATGAGGTAATTCTGGTATTCAACAGGCTTTTTCTGGAATGTCATATGTTGAACTAATGCGTCGAATGATGTTATGAACAGTTGGCTCAAATATCTTCAAACATGCAGCAATCAATTTTTCAGATATGCTAAGAGTGGGGGTATTGGCAAACAGCTAAGCAGGAAAACAAATTAAAAACATTCTTTATTCGAAATAAATTATACTACTTGCTTATCATTTAGTTTATCTATTCAGCCATAAACTCATAAAAGCAATTTTTAAAAATATTAATATAAAATAAAAATTTAGGGCAAAAATAAAACCATTGGTGGTTAGAATTACTCTAATAACGTAGGGTAATTCCATAAACAACGCGGGGAAATCAGAAAAACTATCGTGTTATAACGAACTATTGTGTTATAACGAACAAAATGTAATAATTAAGTACAAAAATCACAGAAAAAATATTGTGATATACTTTCGCCTGGCCAAACAATTGTAAGACATTATCCAATCTTCCATGGAGAGATCACGGACATTTCATTGCAACTTAATACATTAATAGTCTTTTAAAATCAATCTTTTATTTTTTTATTATAAATTTTTTTTAAATTTACTAAAAAATATCACAAACAAAACCCTGGGACATTCTTTCGCCAATTGCGCACTTCTTGTTCAACCAGGACTTCTATTTATGACACATGATAAAGTGTTCTGGGGGCGGATCCTGATATTTTTCTTCGCAAATTAAATAACATAATTTCTATATCACCTCGGGCACTATTTTCTTCACATGATGGTAAATTATCTCTAAGTAAGTTCTTCTTTCTCTTTCTACTTTTACAAGTAGTATTATTTGCTCTTTGTTTCTTCCTATCTTTTTTTTGCTCTAAAATATTTCTCATTGGCGAATTAGTAATAGTAGTGGAGTTTTTCTTTCTTAAACATTCTCTTTTTTTTAGCAAATTATGTACAGAGATAATACTTAAACAATTAATCTTTTAATTTTAAAACTACCCCACTTAGATTGTTAAAAACAATAATGTCAAAATCTAAGATCATCTAAGATTTTTCACGAGGACATAAAATATCGAAAAACAATTTATTTATTTAAAATATTTTCTTTTTGGTTTACCGTTAGAAAACAAATGAGAATAACCATACTATATCAAAAATAGTCGGCAATTAGTGTGTTATTAGTTATTATAAGTTCTACCTTACAATTAGGTTATCTCATTAGTTACCGACGTTACTAGCCTAATCGAATAATTTGATGTTAGATTAAATCATAATATTAAACATCGATGTTAATTTAAATTATGATTACAATTGGGTTTTGACCTTTTTTTGCGAACTTAATCTAAGTCATTTACTAGATATGTGGTGATGGTGTAGTGGTAGAGCGTTCGCCTCATAAACGAGAAATTCCTTCGATTCCTCCGGGCAGCGGCCTTGATTGTCAAGGTTCGTGTTTCGGAGTTATAGAGTTGAGAGAGGGTTGTAACCACAACTAAAGCAGCCTTCTCACTGTAGTGGCCTTCGTGGCCTTGGGGAGGTGAATTAAAATTAAAGAAAGAAAAAAAAGACTGTCCATTTGTCGAGACCAAACCGTTACTAAAGATAGTTGTGATTAGATAAAAAGGAAGATCCAAACATTTAGAACCACTTTCACACAAAGGCTATGCAAGGATTTTTTTCGGAATAGTTTCCTTCCCAAGCTCTAATTACCACTGACGTCAAAAAAGAAATGTAAAACAACCTTATATGTATTCTGTATAAATTTAATAAAAAATTTATAGTTTGAACCATGCCTAAAGTTACATCGTTAAAAACCAAGAAATTCTGCACTTTGTTTTTGCTACAAGACCTTTCTTTAGAGATCACAAGTTTCCTTTTAAGACACAAATAAAACATTATATTTATTCACCACACCGGCTATAAGATATCGTTTTACAAGTCAAAATATACACAATAAAACTAACATTTAAAGTAAACATATTAAACTACTTACAAATGCAAGGTAATATCGTAAGTTTTTTATATTGCATTCGATAAGAAATTTCCTTTATGCAATCTACGTAGTTGATTATAAAAAGACAAACATAAAGTAGTATGGAAAAGCCAGTAAAAATATATACTTTAATAGGAGTAATTCCGTTTTCACTATATTGCTCAGATGTTGCTGAAAAGTAGACAACAAGTTAAATGCAATTTAAAAACAAAAGCGATTATAAAAAAAATTAAATGCTTAATATTTTTAGCAAAATTATTAGAAAGTGACGTTTATGTATATTGATTTTAGTTTAGTAAAAACCCTACTATAGATTTATATACATGGAGTGACAATGTTTTTAAGAAAAACTGTCTGCTTCAAAAAATGTTGCAACAACATTTAAATGGTCTATTAGTCTGTTATTACTTTGACAGGTTTGTAATGTTTTAAAAAATTTTTATAAATAAGTTTGTCTCCAATCGTCCACCGATTGATTATTAATGAACATTCAATGGCAATAAATGAAACAGAAAAATACCAATAAAATAAAAACTCATTAAAATTATTATACTTTTTTTAGAATTAGTTTTTTAGGTACTCTAAGAAGACATAATGGTCTAATCACAGAGCACCACGGAACAGATTTTAATCCTAACGTACTTAAATGAAATATTGGGCAAAAATATCGTAAAAAGAAAAAATAACTTCGTAAATTGGTAAAAAGAACAAATAAATTTATAAATTCGTAAAAATGACATGATTAGTAATTATAATAAATAAATTTAAGTTTTGTACATATTGTACAAAAACATTTCCCCATTCAAATGTAAAATATTATTTTTGAACACCTGGAGACTTTTTGAGTACATGGTTTTATTGTCAAGGGAATTCCAGAGTGAGGTAGCTCTAATTAAAACATTACTTGTACATTTAAGAGCCTTTGGGCGTTAGCATCAACTTGTTGCAACATCTAATTTAAAGTGGTAAAGTTTTCTTTATAAATAACCCCTTTATAAAATTAAGACTTAAACCATCAAGGGATTTAAAAACTTCACTAATTGAAAATTGCTAATTTTAAAGATGGATTCTTGGGTTATAATCTAATCTTAACATTTCATCCCAAGACAAATCAAATCTTTTATGGAATATGTGGAGTACTTTTTTATTAATTTTATTAATAAGGTTGTCATTTTATGTATTTTGAGCAAAACATCAAAATCCAAAAGACAATATGAAAAATTAGATAAAATATACACGTTAAATAATAGAGTAGCTTGTTTATAAGATGGAAAACGACTTATTAGAGAAAGGGCAAAGCACTTACTATTAGCCTTTCCGCATGGAGCTTTAATGTGATGAAAAAACTTTAAATTCTTATCAATTGTAACCCCAAGTAGCTTAACTTTACCTGAAGCGAAAATATTGTCAACCATTATAAATTGGCTCTTTGAATATTTTTGACCAACTACAGTATGTGCCAAAGTTGTCACCATCTTTGAACAGAGGAATATTTTATATTTTTTTTAATAGAATAGCTGTGAAGAAAGTTGTAGACCCGTTATTTAACTATCGCCCATAAATTTTCGAGTTGCATAAGATCAGGGCTTTGTGCTGGCCAGTCAACGACTTTCGCTTTCTTCTCGTGAAGGAATTTAATGATCTTATCAGCCTTATGCTTGGGGTCGTTGTCTTGCATGAAAATCGTGTTACATACAGTTCTGCCCCATTTTCGAAGAGACTTGAAATATTATTGAAACCTTAAGGATGATGATATAGTCCTCATCGTTCATTATTCCATTAATTTTTACTAATTCACCGACTCTACGAGCACAGAAACATCCTCAAAACAAGAGTTTTTTTCCGCCATATTTAATGGTTGATGTAAAATTTCGCGCACTTAATGGTGAATTAGGCTTTCTCCAAGTATGTCTTATACCATCTGATCCAAACATATTAGTTTTACTTTCATCTGTCCAAATCCAGTCATAAAAATCATCAAAAGTCATGTGTGCATGAAGTTTAGCATAATTTAAACGAGCTTGTCGGTGACGAGAAACTAACAATGGCTCCTTGATCTTCCTTCTGGAATTGGAAAACCAATTCTTTTGAGGTCTTTATTGACTGTCCGCACTGAAGCATGAGTCCCATAGCTGTTATTCATTAAATTAGTAACATCCTTTGCAGTTTTAGACCCTCCAGAAACAATTAAACGAGCGATTGTTTTTTGGTCTATTGGTGTAAAAATTTTCTTTCCACCACTTTTAGACTTATTTAGTTCTAAATTATTGCGCAATTTAATTTTATATATGAGATTATGAGACTTTTCCTACTCAGCAACGATTTCACGATAAGATTGTCCGGATTTAAGCCTTTCCACAATATTTTTTTCTAGTTCAAGATTTATTTTCCTCGTGATGATAATAACAATACTTTTTTTTATGTTTTGTAAACAAAATCATTTGTAAACAAAGTCTGTGAAAAGTTGATAACTCAATCATTTTAGTCATAAGGGTATTAATTTATGTCGTATGCGTGTGTGTCGTATAACTGTGGACAAATATGTTATTTGCTTTCATTCGCGACAAAATTGTCACCATTAGCTTTTCACATAAAAGCTTTTTAAAAAATTCAATATCTTCTAAATTTAACAAAAAGCAATATTTTTAGTTAGCCAAGTCTTAAATTTAATTAATAAAACTAAAATTTTATTTTTCTTCACAGCTTTTTTTATTAAAACATATATAAAATGTTTTTTTGCTCAAACATGATGACAATTTTGACACATACTGTATAAGAAATTGAAATTTTTTGAGATTTACAATCATATAGTTGAATTTAAACCATTCAATGTTATTTAGTGTTTTGTTATGCAATCGAAGAATAACACTCTCCAAGTTATCATCACAAACATAGAGAGTATTATCGTCAGCAAAACTGCAAGTATCAGAGTCTTTAATAAATATAAAAAGGTCATTTATAAATATATTTAAGAATATTGGCCCAAGGATTGATCCTTGAGACACTCCTATTGAAACTCCTAACCACTCAGAAAATTAGGAACCCAATTTAATCCTTTGTTTACGATCGCTTAGATTTTTTTTTGCTTTATATATAATTTCTTCATATTAATAATAAATTATTTACAATATATTGTTAAGTTTGTTTGAGTTAAGATATGACAGAAGCAGGCAGAAGAAAAAAGCCTTATCATTCAGCCCAGTTGTATCACTAACATAATATACAAAAAAAAAATCCATTATATAAGATATATATATATATATATATATATATATATATATATATATATATATATATATATATATTTATAAATATATATAAATATATATATATATATATATATATATATATATATATATATATATATATATATATATATATATATATATATATATATATGTATATATATATATATATATATATATATATATATATATATATATATATATATATATATATATATATATATATATATATATATATATATATATATATATATATATATATATATATATATATATATATATATATATATATATATATATATATATAAGATCATTTTAAATTTGCTCTTTATAATTTTGATATTAGGATGGTCTCTCAACAGCCGTTTTGTGAAATTGTCGAATAATAAGAGATCTTTTTTTTTCTTTAAATTTTCACAACTACATATTACAAACTTTTTTACACTGCGATAACATAAACAAAATATACTTCCAATACAAAAAAATATTATTTTACAAAATATCGTTAAGATAAACATAGAAAGCAATAATTAAATATGCTACGACTTGATAGGGTTTTGACTGTTGTATGAAACTCGTAGAAGACTGAGATTAGTCTTACCATCGAGAACCTTTGGGTATTGCGTAAAATATAAACATTATGATTCTCATAAAACAAATATTTTTAATGTTATTGATGCAGACTTTTTTTTTCTTTTTATTATACTATGTATGGTGTTAGTGTTGTGGTTTATAATAATAGTATTAGCTTTATTTTTTAAATAAAAAAAATACATTTTCATTTTTGTTTGATTGCTGATTGTTTGAACTAAAGATTGGAACTAAAACATTTCTAAGACTTAGAAATGTTTTAGTTCTAATAATAAATTAATATTTACGCTCACATTCAAACAATCAGCAATCAAACAATAATGTACTTTTTTATTTAAAAGACTAAGTAATTATCTGTATTGAGAACATGATTTTTGAGTTTTGACTTTAAAGGAGTTATATTGTCAGGAAGAGAAATTGAGGTATAGTTCGGAATTAATGTGTTATATAAGTAAGGGCAAAATGTGGTGTGCAAAATGATGCATCCAAAATACGTTCGCGATTATACTTTTCCGATTAAAGTTAACCGCAACATTTCTTTGTTTTTTATATAATAAGTAAGAAATTTCAGATTTATCAGCCTGATATTTGTTTTTTAAGTATGAACGAAGCATAACTACTTTTCTAAATGTTTTAGTGACAAATCCTCTGAGGATTTTAGTCTTTAATGATGCATGTAAATTCAAAACTCTAATAAATATTTCATTAAATTTACAGATATCCTCACAAGATTTTAAATCATTAAGTGTTTCAGAAAGAATATCGCTTGAGAAGTTTTTGAAAGATCTATATAATAGTTTTTTGGACGGAAGCTTGCAAGTAGATCTTAACATGGTAAAGACAAGCTGGTGATAATTGCTCACACTCGTACAAACAGCATTTATATGTTGAAAACAAAACTTTATGTTTTAAAGGATGAGATCGATACAAGATGGGTTTAACCCATCTTGTATCGATTTCATCCTTTGAAACCGATTTAAAACAAGTTGGCGATTAAATTACTGCATTAATAGAGTTTTAAGAATCCATTCATTGAACTAAATAACCGATTTAAAACAAGGTGGTGATTAAATTACTGCATTAATAGAGTTTTATGAATTCATTTATTGAACTATTATGCTGTTCAAAGTAAAGTCGCCTATTATAATAAAATCATTGAATGATTGCAAATAAAAGTCAAGCACTTCTTTAAGGTGAATGAAGAAATAATCATTTATCTGAAATGGAGGCTTAAAATTAGCTAGTATTAGCCATTTCCGAATTTTTAATATAATTTCAAAAGTAATGATTTGCACGTTATTAGGTATAACTACTTTATTTAACCTTTTGAAGGGATGTTTTCATTAATATAAACAAAAAGACCTCCACTTAAATTAGAAAGACCGTAAGGAGTTTTACAACCTGTTAATAAGAACTGATTGGTTAAAAAGGTTTATCTACCTTGGTTTCTCCAATAATAAAAATATCAACAGTTTAATTTATAAAGGAAGTAATGTCTGTAAATTTTTTTTGTATAGAATTTATGTTTATGAATGCTATACTTAAATTATTTAGGGAATTTTAGTTTAAGTTTATCCAAAACAGGCTTATGACTATTTTCTTCATTGGGGTTATACAAAGGTGTTTGGTAATCATTGAGGTTTTTGGGAGTAAGAGATGTCAAGAAGACTTAAAATACACAATAAAACTCAGGGCTAACCTTTCTGTTCCTCGCGTGTTTAAATGTAGACCCTGAAGCCCAAGGTGTTTTTTTGTTAAGTTTGAATTATCAACCACATTTCAATCAGATTAATTTAAAATTAGGCCCGTGGCAAGCTTCTAGTTTTTGTTTGAGAATTTAACTTCATGTAACGACACGGAGCATACGGCAACCGTTTAAATATTTATTTAAAATTAAAACTTTTCAAAAAAATTGCGATAAACTGGAGTCTGGAAACAATATAACCCTTAAATATTAACCTTTCTCCCATGTCATTAGCGTGAGAGCAAAAAGTTTATAAAAAGCTTTTTTTAACATTTTAAACTAAATTTAAGTTCAATGACAAGTCGTGACGTTACAAATTATCTTGCTATAGGTATTATGAGCACCTTAAGCAAAAATTGGAATATTAAAAAAAAATTTTTTGTTAGATTCAAAATTTTTGCGAATAAAAACATTATAGGGATCACAACTCATGATCTACTTAGAAGGCACGCCAGAAAGAGGTAGCCTATGGTAGCAACTGTTACTCCTGCCCTTTTGGCTTAGGTGGCAAGGGTAGCATGAGTGTGCCCTTTCTAGGAAATAGGTATGGTAAATTTTTGTGCTTTAAAAGAATTTCATTATCCAACATTTCATTATCAATATTTTATTATCAATATTTACCAACTGGAACTGGTAATAGGTGGGATAGATGGTAATAAATTATTTTTTTTTTCAAATTTTTTAAAGAGAAAAACAGTTTAGAATTGATTTAAATGAACCTTTAAAAAATATTTTATTAAAGAGAAAAAAAAAAGGCCCAGAATTAATAAGCAGCAGTGGCGCAACTCAGAAACAACTCAGATAAATAAACCGACGTTAAAGAATTTTTTGCAAATCGCAATCAATCAAGTTTTGGAACTAATATGTTTCCTAAAATCAATTCAAAATTGAATAAAAAATGTTATATTAAATTTTATTTTTCTGTCGACAACTTTTTGTTATTATGCTTTAACTCTTTATATACATTCCAAATGTTGATTGAGTTACACTATCTCTGACAGTATGGCTGTTGCTAACATTTTTAACAAATACTATGAAACAATACAACATCCACCCAAAAGTAAAATGATTTCTTCTAAAATTATCTTCTCTGACTATTTAAAAAATGCTAATTCAAATTCTTTCTTTCTTAATCCAGTGACTGAAAATGAGTTGTCTAATTTAATATAAAATAGTTTACAAAATGGTAAAAGTTTTGGACCAAATAGTATCCCCACACACCTTCTTAAACTTATTTCTCATGTTATTTGCAAGCCTCTCTGTACCATATTAAATAATCCTTTTAATAAAGGTCTTTTTCCAGATGTTTTTAAGATATATAAAACTATCGACCGATTTCTCTTCTATCTAACATTAGTAAAATATTTGAAAAAGCCATGTACAACAGACTTTATAGCTTTCTTGACAAAAACCAATGTCTTTACAGACATCAGTATGGGTTTCGTAACAAACACTCCACGACTCATGCACTTATTAAAATAACTGAAACTATTAGAAATGCTCTTGACAATAAGCTTTTTGCATGTGGAGTGTTTCTTGACTTAGAGAAAGCCTTTGATTCTGTTGATCACTCCATCCTCTTAAGTAAATTGGAACACTACGGTGTTCGAGGTAACACTTTCCAATGGTTTTCATCATATCTTTTTAATAGATCGCAATTTGTCTCCATTAATGATGCCAAATCTTTTCCAATAAAATGCTCCACGGGTGTACCCCAAGGTTCTGTATTAGGACCACTGCTTTTCCTTATTTTTATAAGTGATCTTAATATCTCTCTAAAATTTTCAACGGCTTACCATTTTGCTGACGACACCAACTTACTCATAACTAACAAATCATTAAAAAAAATTAACAAACATATTAACCATGATTTATCTAATCTTCTTCAATGGCTGCGCTCTAACAAACTAAGTCTTAATACCAACAAAACTGAACTCATTATTTTCAAATCTAATCAATCTAAAATGTGTAAAAACCTAAACTTTAGACTAAGTGGACAAAAAATTTTTCCCTTACTTTCATTAAAATATCTTGGAATCCAAATTGACTCAGATCTATCCTTTTCCTCTCATCTTAAAAACTTGGCAGTAAAATTGTGTAGATCAAATGGGATGCTAGCCAAAATTCGCCACTATGTCAATTATGAAACACTACTTAATATATACCATGTAATTTTTGGATCTCATCTTAGATACGCTTGTCAGGTTTGGGGACAATGCAAGTCTAATGCTTTTTTAAGGTTATGTAACCTACAAAACAAAGCTTTAAAAATTATATTCTTTCAACAGTATCATTCTAACTCTGACATCCTTTACTTTCTATCAAAAATACTCAAATTATGTGATCTTGTTTATCTATTAAATTGTCTATTTGTCTGGAATCATAAACAAGTAAACCTCCCTCCGTCATTCTCCAATTTTTTTACCACTAAAAAAAGTTCTCGTTATTACCTTCGATCTTTGAGTAACTTTAAATTATCTATCCCAAATCGCTGTTCGGTAAAATACGGTGATAATTCTATTACAAACCAATGCGTAAAATCATGGAATAATTTACCTTTTCATTTTCAATCCCTCAACACTTTTTCACAATTTAAAACCCGTCTTTTTGACTTATTGATAGAAAAATACGCAAATTAAAATCTTAGGCTTATAATAGATTGTTATTAGTATTATTATTATATGTGATGTTAACATTACTTACATTTTATTTGCATTTTTATTACCGTCATTATTACTTATTGGAATTGTTTAATATATGAATGTGATATTTGTTAATATTATTATTGTTGTTACTATTGTTGTTAACTTCATTGCTGTTATCATTATTATTATTATTATTATATGATTGCTATTATTATTTAATTGGTGTTTACCTTTGATTAGTACTCGTACTATTAGTAAACTACCATGAAATGTAAACTTTTATTTCAGAATATATATATTGTTATTATTATTGTTATTGTTGTTATTGATTTAGTTGATGTTTTGCAAAAAAGTTTTTTTAGTTTATTTTTATTTTCGAGAAAAAGAGAAAAAAAAAAGGAACACATTTTAAAGACAATATTCAGTTATAAAACAAGTGTAATTTTTTCAATTAGAATTTTTATTTTCGATGATTATTTTTGAGTAGTGATTATTTTTGACGATTATTTGCGTACATGTTTTTATCTCTTAGTACTTTATTTCTTAATTATTTAATTTTATTTCGTAATCTTAACGTAAATTTTAAACACTGAACAGTCATGCCGAAGGCCGAAAGAAAAAAACTAAGGAATTATTGAAAGCAATAAACCAGGGTTCTCTGGCTCCACCTTATAAACCGGTGAAGTCAGAGAACCCTCACGATGAACTACAGAATCAGGATAAAGTTGACATAGGCAGTCAAAAAAATAGACAATACAGAAAAACAGAAGTCCGATGCAAAATATGGTGAAATTCTAACGGAAAATCTTGTTAGAAAAACGGATGATTTCAGTGATTGATAAAAAAAACAGTGACAAAAATGGAAGAACTTGTATTAAGACTTGGTTTAAAGAGTTTAGTCGGTTATTTTATGATCGATCACTGAAAGCTCTCTTTTGTGAAACCTGTACAAAATATGATTCATGTTCTGCATGGAGTCGAGTAAGGATTTAGAACATGGAGCAAATCTGCAGCAGCACTATAAGATCACGAGGGCTCTAGTGTTCATAAAGCTACAAGTGCTCTAAAGATTGAGAAAGAAAATAAAAAGTTTACAACAATTAATGTACACTTTGACCAAATGTACATGGAGAAGCAAGCAGTTTGAAAAAAAGGCTTGCTAGCTCATTTTGGAACATTGAAAAGATTGCTTTGACAGGATGTAGCTATAAGAGGTGATAATGATGAAAAATCCAATATTTACCAGTTTAATTTGGGTAAGAGTAAAAGTGACAAGGCATTAGAGATGTTGATGGATGAAAACCATTATGTTTTATCAGGGCCGTATTATGGCGGGGGCGGATAGGGCTGCAGCCCCAGGCCCTTACAAAAAAATAGGCCCTAGGGCCCGTTTTTTTTTTTTTAAAGGGAACCAGATAATTTCTATGTTTCTCAGTTTTTTTAATTCAACTTATTGGGAGCTTCGGAGGCGTTGTGAATAAATAAATGAATAAAGATATAGTATTTTGTTTAAGGTGGTCCCAAGAGCAAGAACAACTTTTTGCTCTTGCAAGATGTTGTTCTTGCTCTTGCGAAACCTTAGAAGCACGAAGGCAGATTGATGAAACTGATCAAAGATAAATATTTCTATTAAGTACGTGCAGATGAATCCTCAGATATTACTAAGAAGGAACAAATGTCGTTTAATATAAGAACTTGCAGTGACAACTATGATGTGAATAAAGATTTTATCAGAGAACATGAATGCGTCAATGGTCTTTCTTCAGATGCCTTTGTGACATATATTGAAGATATCCTTTTAAGGTGCAACATGGAATATACAAAAGTTGCCGGAATTAGCTTTGATGGAGCATCAGTTATGAAATGCTTGGCAACAAAATTAAAAATAATTTTTGGACAGCAAGCACAATATTTTCATTGCATGGCACATTGCAGCGAGCTGATTGTTAAGGATACATATGCAATATCATCACTACTGTCAGATTCTCTCAATATTGTCCAGTCAATTTATGCAATTGTTGGGGCATATCCAAAGCGTGTTGCCTTTTTAGAACAAATCCAAAAGGATATATTGCATGAGTCTGAATCAGATGAATACAGAATATTGTGACTGAAGTCTATGTCAATGATTTGATAGATAACACGAACAAAAGCAGTACAAGTGGTTTTGGAGAAGATTGCAGAACTCCGTTTAATATTGAACAGTCTTCAGAGAGACAGGACTATTGCTGCAGAAACAAGAGCAAAATTTAAAGGTTTATTATCTCAGCTTTCATCAGTAAAAACACTATTTTGAACTACAAAGTACTTTTGAATTTTTTGCTATTTTAGTAAATCTATCAAAGCAGTTACAAAAAAGTAATCTGACAAGTGATGTCGTAGTATTCTGCATTCGAAATGCGTCTCAGGGATTTGCAGAACTTAGATCAGATAAAGAATTAAATAGAATTTTAAAAGGGACAAAAAAAATACCTGGAATTAAGCAAGACAATGAGTCTGAAACCAAAGTTATGCAGAGACAAATAATAATACCTGAAATATTACGTGATTCAGTAATCACTGAGAAGCTTACATTGGGCGGTTTAATGATTGTTCCTGTCAAATCAGAGCAAAAACAAAGGGAATCTTATTTTGAAACAATTGATGCTATTCAGAACAGTTTGAGTTAGAGATTTGAACAGAATGGATTAAAAGCTGTAAAAAATATTGAATAAGTTTTGATTTCATCGGCGAATAAACAAGATTCCCCATCATTTTTATTTGGAACGCCATTTTTTAATGATGTTGACATTAATAATTGACAAAGTTGAGTCAAAAGGACTGCCAACAATTAATAACCTGTACAATCCTATTGCATCAATCAAAATACAGAGGGTTTCCAGAAAAACAACAATTGCAGATATTTTCAATGCCATGCCAGCTGAAAAAGTCGCCAATAAACAAACACACAAATTAATGAAGCTTTACTACATCATGCCTCTATCGACATCATCATGTGAAAGAAGTTTTAGTGCAATAAGGAGAGGAGAACATGGGTTAGGTCACAAACTGGAGGCAATTACTTGAGCAACATCATGTTTGCTTAGGCACACAAAAAAAAAAATTTACAAAATTAACATTAAAAAAATTGCCAAACAGTTCTTGAAATTACTCTAGCACCTTGTAAAGCTAAGAATTGTATAGGATTAAATATACTCTTGACATCTAGAAAGCAGCTAAGAAACAGTTTATTTATTTAGTAGACTGTTTAATAGCATGTTATAATATTTAGTGTTGATTGCACTGTACACGCGATTCGTAATATTAAAAGTAGTAGAAAAAGTGACATTTCTTGCTTATTTTCGGTAGGGTTAATTAAAAAGTTTATTTATATTAGATATTATATATAGTAAAACATTGTGTTGATATTTTGGTAAAGGCCCTTGTGTTTTGGTTTGCCACCTATGCCCTTAGACCGTTCCGGCGGTTTTAAAATAGAGGTTTTAAATATATATATATATATATATATATATATATATATATATATATATATATATATATATATATATATATATATATATATATATATATATATATATATATATATATATATATATATATATTGTTTAATATCTAAAAAAAAAAAGTGTAATAACCTTTATAACAAATAAAAGCGTCTTTTAAGTTAATTTAAAACGTTTTAAAACTTCTGCTTACTTTTAAGTTGGCGTTGATCTGCGAAACTCCGCAAGAGTAATGAGGTAAAAAACTACACAACAACCCTGTCGTAATTAAATAGATAACAAACAGACCAAAAACATAACTCTTTGATATTGGTGACATTTTTCGAAATCTCAAATATCTTTTTATGTGTCAAATTTTAAATCTTGAATATATATTTTTAAACGTTCACAAATTGTTCAACTAATAATTTTTTGTCAATAAAAATATTTATTTGTCACGCATAATTGATTTTCGGAACAATCATGATGTTCTACAGCGTTAAACAAAAATGATTCAATATATATATATATATATATATATATATATATATATGTATATATATATATATATATATATATATATATATATATATATATATATATATATATATATATATATATATATATATATGTATATATATATATATATATATATATATATATATATATATATATATATATATATATATATATATATATATATATATATATATATATATATATATATATAGGTGAGAACGGGAAAAGGTGGCGAACGCTTTGAAAGCCTTGAGTTATTGCAAAACTATCAGTTATGTAGCAGTAATACTTTTTCAGTATATTCATGTTATCATAATGATTCATTTCCCAGATGAATTTTTAGTTTGAAAGTAGAAAAATTTGAAACGTAAAATTAAAATAAAAAGTTGATAAATTTGTTATCTGGTCACGTGACTGGTGCAAGATGAATTATTATGCAATCTCCATTTTTATAAAAATTTAAAAACTACCACTACTCTAACTAAAGTAACATAAAATAAACACGTTTTGCAAAAAAATATTCCTAAATAAGTTACACCCGAAGGACACTGTTTATTATGAATTACCTCTGACAACAAAACCTTGTTATGAAGAACCTCTGGCGCGGTGTTAACTCACTTGCAAGTCGCACATTCCAAATTAGAATGTGCAACTTGTGAGTGAGTTAACATCGCGCCAGAGGTTTCTCATTATGAGGTTTTGTTGTCAGAGGACAGATAATTGCACTAGAAATTAGAATTTCTAATATCTAGTGCAATTATCTGTCTGCTTTAGCCAGGGGAGGTTAAACCACAATACCCATTTATTATAAATAACCGAAAGCAAGGTATTTTTTTAAAGTGCAAAAAGTAAACTTATAAGTATAAAATTGCGTTAATAATATTTAAAAAAAACCGATTGGTATTTTAAAATACAAGTTGTAAATACAGTTTTGTTTTCACCCATTTTTTGAGTTTTTTTGTTGACTTGTTATATGGAAAGCTATCTTGCCCCATTCGCCATCTTACCCTGTTTTTCCTTATATATATATATATATATATATATATATATATATATATATATATATATATATATATATATATATATATATATATATATATATATATATATATATATATATATATATATATATATATATATTTATGTATCTTCGTCCGCGGAAAATAATTTAATTTGAATGTTTAAACTAAATCAAATTTTGACTTCATAGTGCGCCAATAAAAACACTTGTAGAATTTAAACCACTCAATATAATTTGAGAAAAATTCGTGCAAATGTAGCCAATAGTCATACCAAACTCTGGACAAATTTCAGCCTGATTGGATGACTGGTGTAGAATTTATTGCAGTTTTAGTTGAAGTTTTGTCAGTTTTTTGATACTTATATCTCTAAGCGTTACCGATTACTTTGAAATCCGGTCAATATTTTTAAAATAACGGTTACAAGAGTGTTCTACTATGTAATACCAATAATTTATTATAGTTATTTTATTGGTATATGTGCAGTTCTCATTTCATAGACCAAAATAGTGATTTGCTACCTAAAGCGTGATTTGAATTAAATTATGCCAATGACGTTGACACGGCTTTCAAAGTGTATTGGGTCAACCCCCCATAATTTCTAAAATAATTGCCTATATTTCTAAAACAAAAGTTCCTTGCAAAAAAAAAAAAGAGCAGGCCATGGCTCCATTGACGGCCATGTATGCTTCGCTTAATATACCAACATTACCTAAGGTATAAACTACTGCCAGAATACAAAATGATTTTAAAAAAATGGTTAAGAAGGATTTCTAGGGATACCTGCATAGAAAATAAAAATATTTATTTATCTGGTAACAAAACAACTTTGAAAAAACCAAATATTTTTTATATTGACAAAGATAATTGGCTTAAAAAATTTAGATAAGTTAACTAAGATATCTGTAAATAAAAATTTAAAGGGCCACTCCGAGAAAAATTACTCTAACTGAATAACTAATTAGATTGAAGGGTTATTTTGAAATAAAACAACGCATGTGACAAGTATCATTAGTTTAATAAGTGTGACAATTTTCAATAATGTAATTTCCTTACAAGTAAATAATTTAAAAAATTGTTGCCTGGTAAGGATAGAACTATTCAAGAATTATTTCCTTATAATTTAATATTACCTCAATTAAATCAAGTAAATATTTCCTTTATTTTAATAGTTTTTAATTAATAATATGTGTAACTATGTTAAGCGGATTGTTATCAAATATAAATTTAGGTCAAATTTTGTAAAAGGCAGAGTTTAGTTTAATGAAGTCAAATTTAGTGAATTGCCACGATGCCAAATCAAGCAAAGAATCATGATAAAAATCGAAAGTTTGTGTGCTTGCTCTGTCTGAAAAAATGTTTAAGACAATTTACTATTTTTCAAGCAGATCGAGTATGCCAACTGTACAAGACCAAGATCAATATCAGTGATTCTTGGGTACCAAAAGGATTCTGCGAATTGTGTAGAATTACTTTGCACAGTAAACAAGAGGGGAAAGAAGTTGCACTCCCTCCTTTGTTTGATTGAAGTCAATACAAGTGAGACCTGAAACAAGAAGCAGGATGTGTTGTTGCCTTTGTGCCGAATTGGTTGTTCAAAGCTGCAAGAAAAACATCCTCTTATAGAGCAAACCACTATTGAGTAAAAACCAAAAGTGCGTTGCAGCAAATGTCTCAGCCCTTTAGGAAATAGTTTGCCCCACCAATGCTCTCAAATAATGTTGAGGGAAGACATTCAATCTTTAGCAGCAAAAGATGCCAAATCATCCGAACAAATCGCATCTCGAGTTATTTCCAATAAAGAATTATCTCCGGATAATTCTACTGGCTAAAGCATCCGGCGGGCCTCCGTTTACAGAGACCCCTGGTAAATATTTATACTAAAATAATTTTAACATATATATTGAAATAAAGTCTTGATTATTTAGAAATAACACTAGATAGATTTTAAGAAATATATTTTTGACAAGTTTTTAATTTCTTTAAAAACAAATAATTTCAAAGTTTAACACAAACTTACTAAACAAATTTTATTGTAACTACAAAATATGTATGTTTTGGTTTTAGGTCAAAGTAGTGCGCAGACACCATCAAGTGCTCCAAAATTGACAACTGTAGTCCTTGTAAATGTGCAATTAAATATGGGCCTGTCAAACAACGGATTAAAGAAACTTGTTAGAACTGTAAACAAAACATCAAGCAGCAAGATGATAGAGCGAAATTTCTAAATGAATTTTCTAAGACTAGGTCAATAATTGAGCAATTTCTTCACCTGCAGCAATTTAAATATCACAGACGAAAAAACAAATTCTTTTACAGTTCATGTTGTTGCTCACTGCAATGATTTATCAAGTCTTGTGAATCATGTTATTCAGTACAGCAAAATTTCTGGTGGCTATTTTGTTAAGCTCGGAATTGATGGTGGCAAAGGTTTTCTCAAGTTTTGCCTAAACATTGTTGATACTGCATTAAAAGATAAAACCAGCTCACCGCACCAACAACAACCTCTCACTAAAAGGACTGGTTAAGACACTGGAATCAAAAGACAAATTATTGTTAGGGTTTCAGAAGATTTGCCAGAAACATACTCCAATATTGAATAAATCTGGTCACTGAATAATGCAAATGGAGTTAAACTAATTTTGGCTTGTGATATCAAAGTTACAAATATAATTTATGTTCTTCAAACTCATTCAAGTACGCACCCTTGCACCTGGTGTGACGTCAAATCCAATTGTCTTGCCAAATCAGGAAACTTAAGAACACTGGGTTCAATTAATTCAAGTCTTGGGTCTTTTCAGCAACCTGGCGGGGTTGTTGCTAATGCAAAGCTGTTTGGAAATATCATTCGAAAGCTCATCATCTGCGGGTCTGTCAATGTTCTAATTTTGGAAATCATTTCACAGATGAAATTGTATTTTCTCTTAGGAGTTATCAACCATCTTTTCAAAATACTTAAAACTGCTTGGATAGAAGATGTTAAGTGACCAGCCGCCCTCCACATTTAACTGAGCCCGTATCACGGGGGCCAGTTTCAGGGAAATGAAAGCGGGAAGCTTCTTAAAAATGTGGATATTCTGCAGCAACTTGCTGAGACAAACAGGGTTCCCAATATTGTGTGCATAATTAAAGCATTCAAAAGCTTCAATTTAGTTATCAAGGCTTGCGTTGGATACATCTTTCAGCTGGATTTCGCTGAAAAAATTGAAAATTTCAAAAAGTGTTACCTAATGATAACTGGTGCATACGTAACAACCAAAATTCACGTCGTCTTCTACCATATCAAGGATTTTATCAGTCACAAAGGATCCCCTTTGGGGCCCTATAGTGAACAAACTGTCGAAACTTCTCATCAAGATTTTTATCAACATTGGTCGAGGTATAAGCAAAATAATAATCATCTAGAGTACAAAGAAAGATTATTGCGCTGCATCATTGATCTAAACAGTAAGCATCTTTAAAGAACATCATTTGAATTATTAGAAATTAGGCTGCTGAAATTCATATTTCACAACGTATAATGAATATTTTCACTATCTTTAAAAGTAGTATTTGTATTAAAAAGAGTATTTGTATTAAAAGAGTAGATTGAGCTATTTATTAACAATCTTTTTGTGGAGAAAATCAAAAAAACATTTCTTAAAATGTAATTAGATATTTGATGGTAATACAATGTAAAAAATAGGGTTTAAATAGTTTTCACTTCATTTTAAAAGTAAAAATATTTAAGGAGGTCAATACAAAATATTTTTGGCAGCAGTTTATACCTTGGGAAATGTTGGTATATTCAAGCGAAGCATACATGGCTGTCAACGCCGTGGAGGCTAGGGGATCATGTTCTTCTCTCCTTTTTTTTGCGACGATCTTTTGTTTTTGAAATATAGACAATTACTTTAGAAATTGAGGATTTTATTTTAGAAATTGTAGGGTTGACCTCCTCCCGTTTGAAAGCTTATTTTAAAAATAGTGACCGAATTTCAAAGTAATCGGTAACGCTTTTAGGTATAAGTAGCAAAAAACTGACAAAACTGCAATAAATCCTACACCAGTCGTCCAATCAGGCTAAAATTTTGTCTAATGTTTGGTGTGACTATTGGCTGCATTTGCACGAATTTTTCTCAAATTATATTGAGTGGTTCAAATTCTACAAATTTTTTATTGGCGTACTATGAAGTCAAAATATGACTTAATTTGAACATCTAAATTAAACAATTTTCCCCGGACAAAATTAAATGATTTTAAAATTTGCATCACAGGGTACCTTATTGTGTACACTAACTTTCCGTATAAGTGGCATTATAAGAATTCGTGCTGACCGTGATTGTATCAATGTTGAAAATTTGTTTAAAACTATCAATTAATATTGACGTTGATTCCACGTTAATTCAACGTCTATTTTACGAGTTCGACCGTTCGTATTGCATTTTGAAAACTCAAATACGTATGCGTAACTTTACTAGTTATTTATAAGGCCTTCTGTTGGCTTTTTGTAAGGTTTTGAATTTGACAGTTTATCAGTATCACATGGCTTAACTTGTGATGCAGTTAGTTAAATAAATATTAAATAGATACTTTTTTATGACAATAATAGTTCATGAGTGTGGATTACAAGTAGACTTTCCTTATTTTTCATACAGTTTTTTAAGTAAGTTATTTTTTTTTTAGAGTTTGATTAAATGGTTTTACAATGTATGTTAGTATATTTAACTATACTAATTTTATATTGTATAAATACAAAATATATATTATCAATGTATATATATATATATATATATATATATATATATATATATATATATATATATATATATATATATATATATATATATATATATATATATAATAATAATAATAATAATAATAATAATAATAATAATAAAAAATAATAATAATAATAAAAATACTATATGATATATGATTATTCTATCATAAATAATATGCAAATATATACCGTCAACGGGGTAATTCCGGACGATTTTATAAAATGTTTGACTGATATAAAATTTTTTATATCAGTCAAACATTATATATAAAATGTTTGACTGTTTCTTTAAAAGCAATTCAAAATGCTTCATTTTGTGTTAATCGAACACTCTTATAATGATGAACATAAAGACACTATACTTGTTTTAAGCTCTTCTATGGATTATAACCGTAAATAAGCAGTTTGAAAATCAAAAAATCAAATTCGGAAAACGGGGTAACTCCGGACGCTTAATGATAGGATTTTAAAAGTTGAATTTCTAACTTCATTGAGTTCAGCATTATCTTAGTAACATGTAGCTTAGAAGCATGTCTCTTACTATGGAAAAAAGCTGTTTCATTTAAAGAGAACAGTCCTATTTTATATAACAGAACAAAAACAAAACTATTGATAAACTAACTATTTCAAATATACTTATATATAATAAATAATAATTAAGAATCAATATTTTTTATTAGGATTATACATTTAAATTACTCATTACTGTAAAGTGAATAATACAGAAGTCACTTTGTCTTTAAAAAAATACAAGGCAAATTATTGTTTTTGGCATGCAATGCACTCAATCGACATAGCATCTTCCAAACACTTTGAATGATACCAACGACCGCAACTTTCACAGCCAGTCCAATCAACTGAAACTTCCTCTTCTTCTTCAATGATTTCACCGGTTTCTTCGTCGTCTTCTTTTCCACAGATGAAACAAATATCAGTGTTAATATCTGCAACAACATTTAAAACTGCCCCTGATGCAATGTTTAACTTATTACCTCTGGGGTTTTTTGTTTCATCTGCGCCACAATTAGACATTGTTACTGAATCGTTTAAAATATTTTTTTTTGATGCTCCTAGTGTCTGGAACTCTAGCATCTTTTTTATATGATCATACGATTTATTGGATATATTCCACATGTATGAAATCCAGAAACTAAATTTTGGCATATAGTGCCTTGCAACTTAAAAGATAAACTTTTCAATAGACCTGGAAAATGTTCTTTAGAAAAACATTCAGATTTTCTGCTTTTTTTCTTCCATTCAATTAATACTTACCTCCAACAACGCTTCATAGGATCATAGACAGATACATCTAATGGCTGCATTATATGTGTGGCATTTGGTGGCAACATAACAAAGTAAACATTATGCTCCTTGGCTAGTTTTATAATGTCTGCATTAAAATGAGAGGCCAAATTATCTCCTAAAAGTAGTTTGGGCCCATTTAAATGCTGAACGTTTGGCAAGAAGCATGCTTTAAACCATTTATCGAAGGTTTCCATATCAAACCAACCTTGAAAACTTTTGTACAACTGTAGGCTGTTCCCTGTGGCCCTCCTGTCACCCAACCTTGATATACATTCAATGCTTTGTAAACTACCATAGGTGGTTGCATTACTCCAGAAGTAGAGCCACACCACATAATAGATATCAAAGTTTTACTATGTTTTGAATATTTTCAACACGTTGTCTTCTTTGTCGAACTAAATCAACCTTTTTTTTAGGATCATCTGTAAGATTTGTCTCGTCGAAATTAAATTTATTTGATGGTGGAATATCACCAAATAGTTCATAAGTTTTTTCAAGTTCACCAAAGAAATCTGTTATAATTTCAGCTCCTAACTTTGATCTTGAACGTTTAATATTTGAAGCATTTCGGCCAGTAATTTTATTTTGTTTCATAAAAGAATTTAACCAGTCATCTCCTTTAAGTTTTGCTTACGTTTGTAGGTTCGCGGCATTACTACAAGATACAGAAAAGGAAGAAGAAGAAACGTTCTGTCCGGAGTTACACTCCAGTCCGAGGTTACCCCGGTTGACGGTACATACTATTATATATATACATATATATATATATATATATATATATATATATATATATATATATATATATATATATATATATATATATATATATATATATATATATATATATATATATATATATATATATATATATATATATATATATATATATATATATATATATATATATATATATATATATATATATATATATTGAATAATAGTGGCTTCTATTATTTAGGGAAATCCTCAAAAAAAATTATTTAGGGAAAACCCTCAGTTTCTATTATTTAGGGAAAACCCTCAGTTGATGTGGCAGCACTTCTTATTAGCAGCAGGCTATAAGATAGTTGATGTATGTAGTGAAGCCAATAAATATTCTCTGTTTATATTAAAGAGTCACTATTTTAAGGATGTCTCCACGCGAGATCGCAACAAGTGAAAAAATAAAATAATTTTAGGCTGCTCAACTGCAGATTTACCGCTTTTTAACAATCCATGTGATTCAAAAGGTTTGAATATTGTTCATATTAAAAAAAAATATATCTTCTGACAAATGTAAAAAAAATGAAGCAGATTTTTCCTGTAAAGTTGTATGCAAATAGATTTGTTCTCGAACTTTTACTCCATGATATTGTTTGATAGAAAGATCAACATAAAATTTTGCATAATTTTCATTATATATATATATATATATATATATATATATATATATATATATATATATATATATATATATATATATATATATATATATATATATATATATATATATATATATGTATATATATATATATATATATGTATATATATATATTCTTATAGTGTAGCCGAAAGAGACTTTTATCGTAAAAAAAGTCTCTTTCGATACAATTTTTTTACCTTGTGTCTTAAGCTGCATTTTATTGTCGTCGAAATGTCAAAGCAATTAAATTAATGCGAATTAACGGAAAATTGTTTAGGAAATACGTTGATGATTATGTTGAGGAATATGTTGATGATATTCATATATCTAATCTTAATTATGAAGTAAGTTACCAATAACAGCAGAGAAAAGTGTATCAGCCACTGAGGTAGATACATATAAGTTACATACTATAAGTTAAGAGACAATAAAAAAAAAAATCAAGATAATATTTTCCATGATCATGATTATTCAATGAACGAGTTAGTTGTGATTCAAGACTTAAATAATGTAATATTTAGTTTAATAGTCACAGGTGTTTATTTGTGTAGAATTATAAAGAAATGATGTCTTATTTTTTATTTCATAACCTTAAAAATTGATCAGTAAGTATATTTTGTGATTTGTAATATTTTATCGAAAAACTTGTTTGTTTATTCTCGATATAGTTTGATTAGATTTTTTCAAATTAATTTGATCTAATACAACGAAATTTAAACTTTTTAGATTTAACTGATTAAAATTGACATTTAACTTAATAGTGTTCAAAATTACCCTAAATGCAAGTGTAACTTTGAATCCCTACTTGAACCTTTTTTTTTAACAAAATAACTAGCAAATTTAAACTAATGATAACAAACTATAAAAAAAAAATCATCAGAACACTTTTTATGTAAAAATATTTGTCATCTAGTTTGTAAAAAAAATTGTGTTGAGATAAACCTAGCGCAAAGCGTTCAAAGTTACCCGGAATGACTATATGATAGGAGAATCTTTTTATTAACCAATCAATTTTGTAGAAAGTTTAGAACAATTGCATCAGTTGCTTCAAATCGTTCAAAACTTACAAAATTCTGATATGCCGCTTGATACACGTACTTAATTCAAACGTTCATAATTTTTGTCGTAGGACTTTGCTAGTAAATTAAAGTTTAAAAGCAAAGATGAGTTTTTTAGTTTCAAATGCAATTAAGGCTAGGTATTTGCAAAATATTCGCAAATGTAAAAATCAGTTAACTAAAGAGTTGAAAATTTTAAATAAGTAGTGTCCAGTGTAGCCATAGAGTTAGTCTTGAATATTCTGAAAGGGATTGTTTTATCCGGAAGACATACAATAGTAAAGATTATGGTGCTTTAAGGTAAAACTCTATTACTAAAGTTAATGGTGTTATATATTTCCAGCTAGAAAATAAAATAAACTGATCTTGTTTGCATACTTTTTTTATTTATTTTTACTTATCCTTTACACTTTATTAGTCCTAAAAATAAAACAAATAAAAAGCAACTCTCTGATGATTCTTTTACAGAAAAGTTAATTCTGCAAAACATGTCAAAATCCAATCTAAAATTAACTTTAAAAAAGGCAATGCTTTTATAAATTTTTTTTTTGAAATTTCTGTAGATTTTAAAATATTTGAGTGATTAGATTCCAACTGTAAACTTGTAACCGCTGGCAAAGACGATGCAATTTTGATAGATATGGTAAACAAAGTATTTCGTCCAAATTCTATATTTATTTTTCCAATATCTATTTAATAGATATTTAATAGACTATTAATACAAAAAAATCATTTAAAAGTAAATGACTAGGCCACTATTTTTGGTTAGCTTATTCTAACAAAGAAAATTGAGTTTACTGTTTTCCTTTTACTTTGCTATGTGCTAGTATTTCAAATAAGCCTGGAATACTAAATTTAGTTTTCAAGCCTCATTAAGAATGAGGTAATGCTGTTCATGAATAAAAACATGACAAAAGTTGTGTTTTACAATGCATTACGCTTTTGTTGCAACCCCAAAAGTAATGTTATTGAGGTTGATTTAAACAGTTCTTGTTTAAACACATTTTTCTGATCTCTGAAAACATTTTGTTCCTTTTATTAAAACAATAATATTTCTTGGTTGGAAGAGGTACCCAGTAAGCACAGATCGTTTTTAAAACGTTTAAAAAACGTTAAAAACCGTTTTTATAGGTTTTTTAAACGTTTTAAAAACGTTCTGTGCTTACTGGGTAACTTCATACAGCTTTTAAAAATTCGAGTTGATGCTGATGATCAAATATTAGCTAATCTTTTTTTTTTCTAGTCCAAAAAATGCAACCTTTATGTCAAAAACTACCCAAAACCAACTTATTGATTTTTGTGGGAAAACAATTGAGGTAGCGCTAATAAAAAATGTTAAGCATTCAAATTTTAAGTTCTTTTGTTTTTTTTTAATTTTTTGTGATGAAGCAGTTAACTGTTCAAATGTCAATTTTTTTTAATATATGTAAATTCAAATAATGTGATTGGCGTGGATTTCTTAACATTTATTGGTTGTAAGACTGGTACATCTGATCTTAGTCTACCTCTAACTTTACTTTCTATCTCTAAATTTACTAAAGTTAATTACTAAAATTACTTAATACATTTCAATAGAATTTTTGGACTTGATATTCGAAACTGTAGAGGCCAAGGGAATGATGAACAGGATTTATGGGAGGTGAATTTAAAGGAGTTGCTTTTTGAATTAAAGCTCTTAATCATAATGCTGTTTTTGTTCATTGTACAAGCCATAAACTATGTTTAGTTGTATATTACTTAGCTATTACTTTTAGTTTGGCTTTTGGTTTTAGTCTTGATATCCAAGAAGTGGGACCTAGATTGTGTACTTTTCAGGTTTACCAGTATAATTATCCAACAAATACAGTTTGTGACTATTTTAAACATAGCATTATTTCTTCATTAATTGAACATCTTGTTAATGAGCTAGATAACAGGTTTCCAGAAAATGGTATGTTTGATTATAAAGGTTTAGCAGCAATTTCTTCAACAATTGTCCAGTATACAAGTTAAGAAACCATGGAAATCTGATTTTTGTGAATTTTTAAATTTCTATTTATCTGAATATGCCTCATTTTACTTCAATAAATGCTGAGTTAGATTTATGGGAATTAATTTTCAAAAACCAATCAAATGTTCCTTTAGAGAGAGGGGAGCCAATCAAATATTTCTTTAACTGTTGCTTGTATTTTAAAGACCGTTGACATAAGAAGTTTTCCAAATATAAAAAAAGCGTTTATTTATATATTAGAAACAATTCCAATAACAACTTGTGAATGTGAAAGAAGTATTTCAGTTGGAGGGTTAACCTTAAATAAGATCACTAATACTTTACTTAAACTGCCATGAAGAAAAGGATAGAATCTAGAAATGGAGGGCTAACTTTATAATTATTATATTAATTAATTAATTTAATATTATTTTACATTACCAAATAACCTAATAGTACTTTATATTACGTGCTTATCAAGAAAAGGTAAGAATCCAGAAATGGAGGGCTAACCTTAGGCAATATTACTTTGCATTACGTGCCTCTCAAGAAAAGGAAAGAACCCAGAAATAGAGAGCTAACCTTTGCAGAATGATAGACACAGATGAAGTGCAAAGTCCTATGGCTTACCTTTTCGTTGGTGCACTTTGTTAAGTAAATTAGACTTAAAACTACATGTCTAATTTATGAACTAAATAGCCAAGGCAATATTTGTGAAAATTTCTATAAAAAATAAATACTACAAAAACAATACAAAACAAGTTTAGCTATTATTTAATGACATAAAGAGCGGCGTCACTCGTAAAAAAAAACCGTCCGTGACATGTCTTCCTCACTCTTGCTGCAAGCATTTTTCTGTCCCTCTACTTTTGAAATTGACTATACTTAAACCCTAGGGATGTTAGGGGGGGGGGTATTATAAAAAAAAGCTCACATCACCTTTTTGAATTGCTACATCCGCTCCTGTAAGGAGTGACTTAAGCATTGCTGTTTTATTAAATTTTGGTTTTTAAGATATTGCATTTCTTAAAAACTAAAATTTGCCTTTTTAAACTCCAACTTTTTGTGTGTTTCGCTTATTTTCAACTTTTACTATTATATATTTTTAAAAAGTAAAATTTAATCTTTTTTTATATAATTTATTATTTTTTCATAAATCTTTTTTCAATCAAAGTTTAAAACAAAATAAAACAACCACTAAAATTCATGAAACGCGAGCATGGGGCAGCGTCATGAAAACAGGTGAAACAAATGTGTTAATTTTTTACATTCCAAAAGTATCTCTTTTATAATAAAAAAAAAGCTACCATGTTTACAGCATCATATTATTCAATAAATGGCTAAAAACCTCAATGGCTAAAAACCTCATATTTTATATTTTCGTAAACAGTAAAAACGTTAAAGTTTTTCACATTAGTTTTCTCTCATAGCAATTTACTTTTATAATGTCTTTATAGTCGTTTGAAAAAGTTACCTTATGAAAAGGCTTCAGCTTTTATATAACTGCTGCCCCAAGTTAATTAGTTAAAATCTTAAACTCGTAGATTTTATATTACCGATTATTTGTAAACAAAATAAAACAACGAGCATCGTGATTTCTTTTTTTAAATAAACCAATCAAAATGCACACAAAATAAAACGGCGTTTTTTGAAAACAAAAGAGCCTAAACGCCATTGCACACACACAGTTGCATTTTTTTTTTGTTTTTTTTGTTTTTATTTTTGTTATTGCCAGGTTAAGGTATAAAAAGCAATTATGTTATTACCGATATTCTTGAGAATAAACAATCAATATTAGAGATCAATACTCATGATCCACTCTGATTTTTCGGCACTCAAAATATTTTGTGTAAACGCAGAGGTTATTACTGGGGTTACGCATATTACTGGGATAGTGTGAGCATTTTCAATTAGTTGACGAAAAAATTTCAGACACTTATAGAATAACAACCCTAATAAACAAAAAAACTGATTCTAATAATAACTGATCCAACGTAACACACAATACATTTTAGTCTGAAAATTAATATGATGCAAATAAAACCAAAATAATAAACATATCAGCATATATTTAAATATAATTCTGTTTGGATCTGATTAGTTCTTTGGACCTAAACACTAAACACTCAAAAATTCAAAAACATCGTAAAGTAAAAATAAGTGTTCATAAATGAACATTATACCCTAATAAATAAAAAAAAACAGATTCTTATAACCACTGATTCAACATAACACGCATCTTAGTCATAAAAAAAACTATAATACAAATAAAACCAAAATAATACACAGATTAGCATATGTCATAAAATTCTGTTTGGGTCGCTTGGTCTGATTTAATCGTTTGAGTGAAACACAAAACACTCAAAAAATAAAAACCTTGATAAAGCAAAACAATAAAAATGTTGCATAAATGCGCGGTATAGCCGTAAAATGTATCTCCATAGTACACTTCTTCGTTTATATCGTATATTACATCGATACGTTTTGCTCCAACCAAGTACTTCGCTAATGACAATGCAACTAAATTAAAAAAAACTAATATCAGATGAAAATTTATTTTTTGTATTCTTAATAAAGTTGTTGTACTTGCGTCTATTGAATTAGTGACATTGAGTGCATTCTCATCAATTAAAGTACAACATTAATGCGATATTAATGCTACATAAACCAACATATATTAAGTGTACAAAAATTGACAATAGTTTGCGACCAAATCACTTTAGTTTTGTTGTAAACAATAAATTAGGCAAATAAATTAAGTAAAAAATGAAATTATAATTCGAAAAACCTCTTTCTATGTTCTACTTTTGATTTTTAACAGGGCTGCCGAGAGCATTCATGACGCCTGGGGTATAGCAGCAATTAGGCGCCCCTCTATAATAATACAATTTAACGACTGTTTTTCTAATACAGTTAGTTAACATTTATATTTTTAAGAAAACCATCTGGATTAATTTTTGCAACTCATTCGATTAGGATTAATAAACAGACTCAATAAAATTAATATTGGAAAAACTCTTTTATTCTTTTTTACAAGTTAAGTTGAATTCGAATGCATATAGATTGAACAACAAGCTAAAGACCCTAACAACAAGCTAAAGACCCTAACAACAAGCTAAAGAGTATAGTTGGTTGAGTAACCCTAAAGTGTTTCCACAAGTAAAAAATGAAGACATCTTCAAACTAACAAGATGTGAAATATCTTCCATAAATTTGTTTTTTACTTCACAAGGTTTAACTTTTACCGGTTCTTGATCTTTCAACCAGAATAATGAGAATCTTAAAGAACAGTTTTTAAAGTCTAAATTTTAAATGATAAGCAGTTTTGTATTGTAGTATAAAGTCGTTGCGTTCTTTGAGAATATGTACGCCTTGTATTTTTAGTTTCTGATTATAACTAAAATGTTTAATAAACAATGTTACGCGTTATTAGGCGCGTTTGAGTAGAGAAATTTATAATTTCAAAACTCTAGATGCGGACTAATTTACAGCTCGTATAGTTTTTTTCAAAGCTAGAGAGCTCTGACACCAAAATGACTTCTTGAGACAATCAAGCATTCAACTTTATGTACCATTAATTTTTATAAAAGTAAAAACTGATGTAATAACAAATAACGTAATCGTTAATAGTTTATGCTTTATTTTGGGATTATAATTTATAATCGTTGCAAGTGTTTTAAGCTCGTTAATATTTTATTTGACAAATTCAAAAAGTTTAACAGTTTTATGGATATACTTTTCCATGGTGATGTTTAATTGTGACTGAGTCATTACAAACTGGAAAATGATAATTCCGCTGTTGCTTTTTATTCATTTTATTTATTTACACTTTTGCCGATAAAAAAAAAATTTACAGTCGTAACTTATAAAAAAAAATAATTACATGACCGGGGCTAGAAGAAGACAAATTTAGTCTTATCATTAAGCCCCAAAAAATGCGTCATCACTAGACAAAATATAGTTTGACAATAAAATATAGTTTCAATGTATATATCTCTGATTTAAATTATAAAAGAAAATTTAAATATATCGCATATCGTTTAAAATTTATAGTTTTTCAAAGAATAAGATTTAACAATTGTTTTGTAAAATAAAAGAAACAAAATTTAATAAAATATTAAAATGACAAAAATAACATTTAAGACTTGGTTTGAAAAAATAAGAAGATATGATTTTATATAAAAACACTTTATTGGTAGAGCATTTTATAGTTTAACTTATTTAATTATATTTATAATACTTTTCATTGCCAATTAAGTAAAAGCAAATAAACAGTATAAAATAAAAGTAAAAGATTAATAAATAACGCAAAAATAAAAAATAAATTTCTCAAAAAGAAGATTATCATTTAAAATAATAAAAAAATATGTACAATTGTTGATTAATTATGTAATAATAATCTAAAGTAATTAATTAATTAACTATTAATTATTGATTTCTAATATAAAGAAGTTTTATTAGAAAAAATTTAATTCATTTTCAGTTAACAAAAGTAATTGCTTAAGTTTTATTTTGTATTGGTTTAGAGAATAATTAGTTTTCATTTCATTATTTAATATTATGTTCCACAACTTTGGTCCTCGGTATACAATAGAGAATTTAGTAGCGGAATAATAAGTTTTGGATTGAATGTAGTTGTATTTTGAAAATCTTGTAGGGCATATGTGATTTATTTTTTCAAAAATTGAATAAAATTGAATAAAAAGATTGGTGATATATTTTTCTCAAGTTTGAACATGAAAATAAGAACTTGATAGAGGTTTAGTTTATATACATTTAGGATATTGAGTTCATTAAAAAGTGTTTGTGTGTGTGAAAAACGATCTACGTTTGAAATTATCCTTATAGCCTGTTTTTGTTTGCTAAGCAATTTTCTTATTTTTGTCGCGTTAGTGCTACACCAAGCAATGTTCGTATAACTTAAGTAGCAATGAATAAAAGAAAAGTAAATGTTTTTTAAACAAGATCGATGTAATAACTGCTTTGCTTTGTACATTATTCCTAAATTTTTTGATATTTTATCTTCAACTACACCCATGTGTTCCCTCCAGGTTACATTTTCGTCTAGAAACACGCCTAAAAACTTTATTGATTGCTCTCTCTTTATTAATTGATTGTCAATAAAAAGGTCTGGGAGTTCTAAGGGAATATCTGATTTTTTATGTAGGCGATGGAATAAAGTGTATTTTGTTTTAGTAATATTTAAAGATAATTTGTTTGATTTAAACCATTGGGTTAGTTTGCCTAGTTCTTTGTTTAATGTTTGGAATAATATATTGATATCTTTATTGGAATAAAACAAGCTGGTATCATCTGCAAATAAAATTGTATTTAAAATGTTAGAAAATTTATTTAAATCGTTTATATAAACAAGAAATAGAAGTGGCCCTAAAATTGATCCTTGAGGAACACCACATTTAATTGTCTCATAATTAGTTTTTCCTTCATCATAAACTATATACTGCTTCCTATTGGTCAAATAACTCTCGAACCAGGACAAGTTAGTATTTTTTATACCATAACTTTTGAGTTTTGATAGAAGAATTTGATGATTGACTGTATCGAAAGCTTTACTTAAATCGATAAAAAGACCTAGGGTATACTTGCCTTCATCAAACGATTTAAATATGTCCTGAACAAGGTGAATGATTGCATGATCGGTGGAATGGCCAGATTTGAATCCAAATTGTTTATGGTAAAGAATATTATTTACATTTAAAAAAGAATAAAGCCTATTATACATAACTCGCTCTAATATTTTAGAAAAACAGTTAAAAATTGAGATTGGACGATAATTTGCAACTTCAGAAGGATCGCCTGACTTAAAAATTGGAATGATTTTTGCAATTTTTAGGTTTTCTGGAAAAACACCATGTTTTAAAGATAAATTAAAAATATGTAATAACGGAATTGTTATGTATTTTATCGATTTAATAACGACATTACTACTTATAGAATCGAAACCTACACTTTTTTTGGGCTTTAACAAAGAGACTGCGTCTAATAATTCATTTTCCGTAATTTTAGGATTAGACATAACACTAATGTTGTTTGAGGTTACGTAAGACTTAAAGTCTATTTGAGAAGTTGCTATATTTGATGATAAAATAGGACCTATATTTACAAAAAACTGATTAAGTGTTTCGGCCACTAAGGACTTATTTACAATACAATTGTTATTAACTTTAAGATTTTTCGGAAGTAAATTACCGTGTAAACGTTTTTTACCGATTACCTCCTTAATAATTTGCCATGTTTTTTTCGAATCATTTTTGTGTTTAAATAATTGTTCCGAATAGTAATGTTTCTTTGAGCGTTTTAAAACTGATTCATATAGCCGTTTATAGGTTTTGTAATTAGTTTCATTTTTGAGAGTTTTTTTTTAAAAAAAACTCTCAAAAATAAACGTTGTTTTTTTTTTGAGGATTTAAAAATGCCCCTCGTGATCCAAGGGTTTAAAAGTGTTTTTGTTTTGATAACTTTAGTAACTTCCGGGAATGCTTTATTATAAAAATTAAGAAATTCAGTTAAAAAGATATCATATGCTTTATCGGCATTTAGATTTAGTTGTAGGGTGTCCCAGTTAACACCAGTAAGAAGTTTATGAAAATTTTTGATGGAAGCGTCGTTGTAATTAATTTTTTTCTATCACTAAAAGCATAATAGTCGATGCATTTTTGCGATAGAATAAAAATAGGGAAGTGATCAGAAATGTCAGATTTAAATATACCTGTCCTTATTTTAATATTTACGAAATCATTTGTAATAATTTGATCTAAAGATGTTGCACTTTCTCTAGTTACTCGCGTTGGTTTATTGACTAGTGGAATATAACTATTTTGAAAAATTGTGTTAAAAAAGTTCTTAATGTTTTTATTTTTGTCGTATTCTAATATATTAAGATAAATGTCACCAACAATATAAACCGATTTATTTATAGATGATTTTTTTTTAATTATACTTTTAATGTGATTTTCAAATGCCTTAATACTTCCTGAGGGCGGTCTATATAAAGCATGGATGACGATATTTTTTGAAGTTTTATTAATAATTTCAACACATAAAGATTCATAATCATTAGTGGTTGAACTTAACTGTGGTTTCCTTTTGAATAAAATTGAAGTTTTTATGTATATACACAAACCTCCACCTTCCTTATTTGATGCTCTAACTTGATGAATTACTTTATAATTAGGTAATTGAAAATTGGAGTTGTTTTCAATGCTTACATCGTGACACCATGTCTCGCTGAGACAAATTACCTGAAATCTAATGTCAATTTTATGTAAAAATTGTTTCAAAGACTCAAATTTTTTTTGAATACTTCTAATATTAATGTGAAGCATTAAAAACGAATTATCTTCCATTCCTTTATCAATATTTTTTTAATTTGGGTTATAGTATATCGGGCTAGTATTTTTAATTACTTGACTATCGTTAAAAAAATTATAATCGGGATCCGAATAGTTGTTTAAAATTATTGGCTTTTTCTGTGAATTAAAATTTATGTTTGATAAAACAATATTATCAGCCATTTTAAATAAAAAATAAATCAATATAAAAATAAAAATAAAAAAGAAATAAAAAAAAATCATTTAACATGGTTTTTTTTTCTAAATTCTTTAACAATGAGCTTATCATATATAACAACAGAATATTTACCGTTTATCCTATGCGTTTTGCTTTCTTCAAGAAGTTTCTTTCTTATTATAGTAGTTTCTAGCGAAAATCCTCGTTAATATAAATTCCAGAACCTTTTAGTTTGTTGGCGTTTTTTAAAATTTTTACTTTGTCTTTATAATTTAGTAACTTAATTACAATTGTTCTAGGCTTTTTATTATCGATAAAACCAGTTCTGTGCGCTCTTTCTATGATTACATCTTTTACATTGAGGTTATTTTCAAGAAGGTTTATTATTTTTACTTCCGTATCATCCCAGTTTTCGTTATCATTTTCTTTGACTCCTTCGATTCGAAGATTGTTTCTCCTTTGACGATCTTCTAGTTGTCTAAATCTATTTTTTTCATTCTCCCCTATGGTTGCATTCGACCATATTTTTTTTTCCACATCACTGACTTTTTTATCATTTATCAATTTTTTTTCCAAATCGCTGACTTTTTTATCATGGCAATCCTGATAGAACGTTAGACTTTCTTCAATGTCTTTTTGTATTTTTTCATACTTTATCATCTGCTTGTTTGTTTTTTTAAGATCGGTATTTCGGTTTTCGTTTTCCTTTTTTAAAACTTCACAAGAGTTCTTTAATGTATTAATTTCTTTTAGCAATCCATCAATTCGATCGTTAGCCAGTTTTAAATTTGCACTTATTAACGCTAAAATATCTTTTTGTTGTTTTTGGAACATTTCTTGAAATATTTCACGAACTAATTTTATTGAGACTTCAGTGTTAAGTTTTGAACTCATTATTGATAAGATTTGAAAAATAAATAAACAAATAAATAAAAATTGCAATATCAATTTTATTATTTTATTTCTTTCGCAGCAAAAGCACGTCCGTTCACTACAGAACCGCAATGAATTATGTTGCTATCCTAAAAGTTTTTTTAAAACTGTTTAGGAAATGGGAGGAAGCGCCTAATGTAATGCCCCCCTCCCCTAGTGTTTTAGTTAGGGCTATCCACCCCCTCCAACCCCTAAACCTACGTGATCTTGAAACTTTTTTTTTATACCAATCTGGAAATATCTAGAGTACATAAGCTTTATATATCATAACTTTTTTATAAAAAAAGAAGTTGAAGCAATAGCAAATGTTATGATCATTCAAAAGTTCTCCAGGTTGATTATAAAAAACTGCCAAGTATTGAGCAAGTTAATTCGTAGCAATCTATAAAGCAGATAAATGATAGAATGAAAAAAAATCTCCAGAACAGAAAAAAACTTTGCACTATATTGCTCATTAATAGTTTTTATCGTCAGTATCTATAGTCTAATACAATCTTTTATACATATTGTGCTCTAACAATTTTGAAAGCTTGATAGTATGCTTTATGGGTCGTCCGTAAAGTACGTTCGTCAGAAATTCAGAAATTTGACAACCACTTTCCCTCTTTTGCAATGCATACTTTTTAGTCCTACCCCCTCCCCCTCCTGAAAAATACGTACGTTTTTTAAACATAATGCTTATGCTCAAAAAACGTACGAAAGCTTAATGCAGGAATTGCAGAAGTATCCTGTGCTGTACTACAAATACGATACTAAATTTTAGAACAATAATAAAGAAAAAATGCTTGGATATTTATTTGGTTTAACTGACCAAGAATGTGAATCATAATAAAAAAATATATACTTGACTATGGACACTTTTTAAGTGGAATAAAAAAAGTACACCTTCTGATTCAGAGTGAATTGTTATCAGTAAAGAGTACAATTTTTTGCAGTGGTTAAATGTTTACATTGACCATAAAGATACCACAACTAATGTTGGAGATAAAGCAACAACAACAGAATCACTAACAAAATCACCTATGTCTTGTATAAGTTATGATACTATGAACTATGACGAAGTAGTTACTTATCCGGCAGAAGTAGAAAATGAAACTTTAAGTAAAATACAAGTGTGTTAAATTTTTAATACACAGAAAACAATTACATTCAGTAATTAACAAAAATCGCTAAGTTAAATAAAATCTCCTATAAATATGAGAAAAAAGCTTTATAGCTTTAAAGTTTATCTATGAAAGAACAAAAAGCATACCAAAGATGTAAACAGACTATATGTGCATAAGGGTGTATAGGTGTAATGTGTAAGTCTGTGCTGTTTATGTCGTTCAGTAGAGTCTTGTATTGTTTGTAACCAGCGTAAAAGATTTGTCTCTGAACCAAACCAAGCTAGCCCAGCCATACTCCAGAAAACCATGATGGATTAAACACCTATGCATGGATTTATAACTGACTTATGACTAAAAAGCCAGCCCAGGCATCTTCCACAGACAAAAATCCTCTTTCGCGGTGACAGTAATTGCGATTAGGAAAATAGTCGTGCTCGATGACCGTAACACTAACCCTTACGGGCTAGGCCCAATATTATTTAAAAACTTTGGCATATAAAATAAGATCTCTATCTGATGAAAATACAAAAATACAAGATGCACTACTTAGTACTATGAACAGTATTAATGCAACACTAGGAGTTAGAGCACATAAAAAAGCGACAATATTACACATTTTTGTACATCTATTTGTACTAAAACCACAAGACTATCTCCTAAAAACACAAGCAGTTGCTAAAATAAACATACAGCAATATATAGCTGCTCTGGAATTTCCAGATATTGTCGACTGATATACAATATGTTTGTTATTATTGACAATTGTTTAACATTTTGTTATACATAACTTAGAGCATTATTTTAATATATTAATAATACAAACAAAAGATTGTTTTTTTGTTATTGTTCCGAAAAAATTATATTTTCTGCTAAATTGCGTCCATAAATAGTTACATTGTTATGTTGCCTTGACAATTATCCACTTGAATGATTAAAATATTTTGTTAGCATTCATCTTACAGAATTTGTTTTTAAATCAAAAAATATAGATGGTAGATAGTTAATGCTGTCATTGATTCTTAAATAGTTATTTAAATGCAGCTTTTATAATGTTTTCAATATTTTCTAGGGTTGCTTTTATTGGACATCTAAATACTCTCCATTTAGCTATTATAATTCCACATGTGTTTTCAATTATTCATTTAGTCCTAGATATTTGATAGTTAAAAATACGTTATTTGTTGTTTCATCTATAATGTTGCATACTGTTGCTATGCCCAGTCTAAAGTGTTCATACCTTTAAGCCGGTTAAAACTATTGTCACTTTTTTAACCTGTATATATAGAAAGAAGATTTTTTTGTAATGTTAGTAAGGTAAAAAGAAAACTATAAAAAAAATTTGTTTTAATTAAATTTCCGGACGCGACGATTTAACAAGCCTTTTTGGCTATTATGCCACCAGTATTCAATGACCACTATCAGCGGTTCGTCCGCTAACTATGAACATGCATAAATGCAATGGAAGCATCCGAATTCAAGAGAAAAATAATAATGTTAACATGTTTGCCACCACAGATCTATTTTGCACTGGAAGGTCTATGCTTGCTTGCATACCCAGAAATCGACTCAGTTACCAGTTACCGTAGACATCGAAGAAATGTGATGCAAATTTCACGACAGATTGCAAGAGCTGAAGGATTCAAATTTAAGGATAGAAATGACCGAATGCGCATAAATTCATCACGAGTTTTAACGATGACGTTACTATTTACTTATTTCTTATTTTTTGTTTATATTTTAATTTTGCCGTAGAAAGTAACAGTTTATCAAATAACATAAATAATAAAACAAATGGCTGGAGCAAGAAGAAGACATCAGTTTGTCTTATCAACGAGCCCCATTGTGACGTTATTACAGGTCGTTTTTTACAATAAATATATAAAATTATGATAAATTGTTTGTGAAAAAATATGTAAAAATGTGTAAAACTACGTTTTACAATTGATATAACTATTTATATATAAATTCGTTCAGTAAAATAAATTTAGAGCAAGTAAAAGTTAAAGCAATTAAAATAAATAAATTGTGCTAGTTTATATTATTTTACTAAAAAAGAAAAAGAAAATTTAAGTCCGTAAATAATATAAAAACGCTTTGATTCAGATTTCAACTGTTCAAGTTTTCTTTTGATGGTAACAATCTGAGGAAAAATATTTCCACAAGGTCCGCGGTGTTGGATTTAGTATGAATTTAACTTTAATGTAAATTTTGGGATGACAAAGTTGTTATACGAGAATCTAGTAGGGTATTAATGACTTATTTCGCTAAAATAGGGTTGAAATATTGGCGGAGATAGTCCATATTTTATTTTGTACATAAACTGTAAAACATGATGTATGTTCATTTTGTATATATTCAATGCTTCAAGTTTGAATAAGAGAGGTTCACAAGACACTTTTTTAATTACTCCAAAAACAGTTCTACAGGCATGCTTTTGTTTACAGTAGAGTTTTTTAAGCTTAGTATAATTTGTACTTGCCCAGGTCTTGTTACCATAGCTTAGGTGACTATGTATTAATAAAAAATATAACCCTTTAAAGAAAATGATATTTAGGAATGGTTTTTCTTTATTTATTAATTGATAATTGAAATATTTCTTGAGAGCTTTCTCTCTAAAGTGTTTATATGGAGCTTCTACGACAAATTTTCATCTAAGATCACGCCTAGAAAGTTTATGAAAGTTTCTCTTTTTATATTAGTATTGTTTATTTTTAGATCAGGTAGTTAAAGTTTAAGGAATACTTTCGGTTTTTTTTTGTTACAACTGAACCACTCGTTTATTTTATGTAATTTTTTTGTTAACTATGTTAAAATGTGTCTTAATGTCTTTTTTTTTTTTTTTTTTTTTTTTTGTTCTTATTACAACTTTGTTTGGTATAATATCGTTTTACATAAAATAAAAAGAACACGGAAACTCGAAGAGGATGGCAAGATCCTGTCACCAAGAACCGTTTAACAATGCGATACAAAATAAATAAAAACAAAATACCGATATTTACAATACAGGATTTTTAATAAGCCAAAACCAAACATAAAATACCGTTAAAAAATGTCAAAATATATAATAAAACTAAATATTTAAATAAAATATCAAAAAAACTCGAAGATGTTATCAATTGTCAAAATAACTTTTTTCAGTTTATTTTTGAAAGTAAGAAGACTACAATTTTTAAAAAAATCCAAGTTTTTTAACACTATTTGGTTCCACAGAAAAGCTCCGCGATATGATATAAGAGATCTTCCAAAATTTGTGTGCGAATAATGTTGATGAATAAGATTGTCATTTCTTAATTCATATTTGTTTCTTGGCTTTATTGCGTATAAATTTTGAAAAAATATTGGGGTTAAGTTTATCTTACATTTGTACATAAAGCAAAGAACATTAAAAACATTTAGTTGATATATATTAAGAATATTCATGTCTATTAAAAGAGGTTTTGCATGAGTATAACGATCTTTAAAATTTATTAGACGTGCTAGAAGCTTCTGTTGCCGATAAAGAGGTTCTAATTGACTATTATTAGCATTACCCCACGCAATGTTAGCATAGTTTACATGACATTGGATTAGCGAGTAATAAAGTTGAATTAATGCATGTTTATTTACAAAATTTCTCGCTTTATACAACACTCCAATATTTTTTGAGACTTTATTGCATAATGTTTCGATATGATTTTTCCATGTTAAGTTTTCATCAATGAAAACACCAAGGAAATGTATAACTTTTGATTGCTTTATTTGAACATTGTCAATATATATTTGAGACATATCATTTGGTAAAAGTTTTTTTTTGGATTTAGGATGAAATAGAGTCCATTGAGTTTTTTCTAAGTTAATTGATAATTTATTTGTCTTAAACCAATTTGAAATTTTAACTAACTCTATGTTTATGTCATTAAAAAGTGTAACAATATCACTACTGGACAGAAAAAGTTACACTGTCATCGGCAAACATCACTGTCGTTAAATTTGAGGCATTATGCAGATCCTTAACATAGACGATAAAAAGGAGTGGCCCCAGTATAGACCCCTGTGTGTGGAACGCCACATGTTATATCTAGCAAATTTGTAGAGGAGGATATATCAATTTGCACAAACTGTTTACGATTGCTTAAGTAGCTTTTTAGCAAATTTAGAAAATTTCCGCTGATTCCATAGTTTTTAAGTTTTTGAATAAGAATCTCATGATCTATCGTATCAAAAGCTTTTGATAGATCAATGAAAACGCCAAGAGTAAATTGTGATTTTTCAAACAAATCTGCAATATTTCTAGTTAAATGAAGTATTGCGTGTTCAGTGGAACTATTATTTTTAAATCCATATTGACTGGTATTTAATATTTTATTTTTAGAAAGATGATCATATATTTTATTGTAAAGAATCCTTTCAAAAACTTTTGAAAAACCAGAGAGTACAGAAATTGGACAATAATTAGATATTTAATATTTGATAGTTGCCCTCCTTTAAAAATTGGTGAAACTTTAGCGATCTTTAGTTGGTCAGGTAATGTGAATGAAACAAATTGGAGTCATCTCTATGTTAAGATACTTATTAAATTTAATCAAACTTATTAAATTTAATCTACAAGATTAAATTTAATAAGTTTGATGTTGAATATAAATTATTTATATAGAGTAAAAATAATAATAGTCCCAATATCGATCCTTGGGGAACCCAAGGATCGATATTGTTTTTGTTGTTTCATACTGAATATATTGTTTTCGGTTTGATAAATAATCTTTAAAGCAAAGTAAGTTTTTTACTCGATACAGTTCGAGTTTTTTACTCGATACAGTTCGAGTTTTTTACTCGATACAGTTCGAGTTTTTTACTCGATACAGTTCGAGTATTTTTAGAAGAATGTCGTGATTTACGGTGTCAAAAGCTTTAGAAAGATCAATAAAAACTTTTAACGTAAAGCAATCATTACTAAAAGCATTAGATATTTGATTAACTTGCTCAATTATAACATGGTCGGTTGAGTGGTTTTTTTTTTAAATCTAAATTGTTTACCATATAAAAAATTGTTTTCTGTCAAATAATTGTAAAGTTTATTATACATGACGCGTTCTAATAATTTGGAAAAACATGGTTACAATAAAGCGGTTACTACTAGAACCTAAAAAACAAACGTTTGCAAAAGCTGTGGAGGTTGCTGTTATCCTTGAACGAATAATTCAGGAAGTGCGACAATTAAATGTTTTTAATAATGTATTGATTGCTGAAACATCGTTACTTCCACGGACATCTGGTATGCCGGGCACAAACAAAGTTACATGTTTCACTGGTGGAAAATTCGGAAATTTTGCACAGGACTGTGAAGCAAAATGCAAGACTTATTAACACGATTATCAAGCTAAAGATTGCTTCAAAATGAAAATAAACGGAATGCTCAGAACAGAATTAACTGATTCTGAATGCTCCATCACTGTGGTTCATGCTAAATCCACACATGGTCTTGTTTTATAAAGCCAAAACCTCAGCACAGTTTTGGGAAGAAGTGTGCAAGTGTTGGGTAAATTAAATGGTAACCAAAGTGGAAATTAATGGAATACAACGGACGGGTAATTCTCTAAACTATTAAAAAAAAACATTTTGATTTGATTTTTGAAACAAATGTGATTAAAAATTTGGAGGAGTCATCATTTATGGCGATAAAAACTGTACTGCCCGATTGTTAGTATGTGACACATTGAAATGTGGTGCCGTTACTACCACGAGAATCTCTAACTCTTTCAAAAATTCACAATTCACTTTAGGTATTTTTTTGGATTTATCAAAAGCATTTGATACAGTAAATCATATCATTTTGATTCATAAACTTGAATATTATGGAGTGGATGGTGTAATTTTGAAATGGTTTAAAAGTTATTTAACAAACCGAAAACAATTTGTTTCTTTTAACAATCCTTATCAAAAAAATATTATAGATATTTCATGTGGTGCTCCGCAAGAATCAATTTTAATACCACTTCTTTTTTTAATATACATTAATGATTTGCATAAAGCTTCTAATCTTTTAAGTATTATGTTTGCGAATGTTACTAATTTATTTTTATCTGATAAAAATATTAATAAACATTTAATAATTATTAATAAATTATTTTGAGTTCTTCACTACATTGAATGAAGAACTCAAAATAATTTCTAGCTGGTTCAAATGCAATAAACTTACCCTAAATATTAAAAAAACAAAATGGATTCTTTTTCATTCGATAACTAAAAAACGTTATCTACCCCTAACTCTACCTGATATTTTTATTGACCAAATTAAAATAAAAAGAAATTGTATCACAAAAATTTTTAGGCATATTCCTTGATGAGAACATCACATGGAAGTAACATATTAGTTATGTTGGTACTAAAGTTTCTGAAAATATAGGAATTCTTTATAAGACCAGAGTCTATATAAATAAAAAAGTTTTATCCCAAGTTTATTATGCATTCATAGCTATATGAATTATGCAAATATTGTTTGGACAAGCACTGAAAAAAGTAAATTACTATCTTTCTATCGACGTCAGAAACATGCAATACGTGTAATTTTATCCTTCCGTTTTTAATGATTTAATTGCCTTGAAACTACCAATAAATACTCTTTAAGAAAAAACAACCTTTTATATGAGTTTTTTTGTCGAACAAATTTTAACCAATTTTGCATTGATTATCGTGCACCCCATCTCTAGAACAAAATTGTTTTGCCTAATTTTAATTTTGATCTACCTACTTTTTTACATCTTTTTAAAGTTAAGCTGAAAAATCTTTTTCTCTCCCGTATTATCAAAATTTGACAATAATACTTATATTATGGAAATATTTGTGAAACTTTATTATCTATACTACAAGGTGATATATGTATGTATATTTTATTTTTATTTTGTTGTTGTTATAGTTACTTTATAACTTAATATTTTGTTTACACTAGTATAAGGTTCTGACGATAAGATCTTACTGATCTTCTTTCAGATAGTTTTTTAAATGTTACTAGTATTTGCTTACTTTTTAATTTTTATTAATTTTTTAATTACTCATTATATTGTAAAAACGAACTAACAAATGTAAACTAAAATATTTAATAAAAAATATATATATATTTTTTTTTGTTACACCAACAATTGCTTTGTTGCAAAGAAAATGAGGTTAATGCAGTGTTTCATTTTTTAAAATTTTATTTCATTAAAAAATAAAACGATAAATTTTATGTTATATAAATACACCTATCCGATCGAAAAAAACGCGAAAAAATAGTGAGGTCTGGATCCAAATTGTGCGAGTAAAATAAAAATAAACTTTTACGTACAAAGAATTTTTAAGCAAACATCGAGCTTTCCTTTTGTTTAGATTATTTATCCTAAGATAAACTCATAATGGATTTAGATTTAATTAATAAAATGAAAGTTTATGAGTTGAAGTAGTAATTAAAACAAGGAGGGAATTGGTTGCTCGTGTATTTTCTGCAATGAAAAACTATATTGAGTCTGTACTAACTGCTACCGAGGCAGTCAAAGAACTTAAAGATGAATATCAAAAAAAAAATTTAATTGACAATGTTAAATGCAGGGATCCGTTTATCTTATTAAATGGTTGGTTATCTGAAGAGGACAGTATTAAACAATGGCCAATGGTTTTGTATCCAGATATTTTTAATTATTTGATGTTTAACCCATCTGAATTAGGCAGCAATGACTTAAATGATTATAAAAATTTGAAAGCTTTTAGTTTTTATAAAACAGGCTGGCTTCAAAAACTTGCATATCACTGTATAAGTGAGGAAAGTCGATTTTCTACAATAAAAGGTAAATGCAGACATTCACAACGTATTAATGACACAAGCCATAAACTGTGATTGATTATAAAAAAGAAAATGCAAAAATCCGATCTTGTCACTGAACATGTATGGCAGGAATGAGCCAAACATGTAACCATGATTTTTTAAGCCCATTCGTACAGCAGATATCCCAATGACTGGCTAGCATATGAATGTTCACAGCTTGGAGATGGTAAATAAATTGCATTATCGTTATTATTACTGCATAACTCATTGGTATTATCTTCAGTTGTATTCTTATTAGTGTCATAACATTCTGTGCCAATACCTTTCAAATTTAAAAAGTTCGATTTTGGACAACGTTTATTTAAACTCTTTTTTGGCTTAATATTAGAATTATATCCCATATTTAAAGTAGAATCTGGATTAGCAATGGTAGATGTTTCATCTACATAATGCATCGAACATACACGATCACTGTCGCATCACATCGAACATACACGATCACTGTCGCATCACATCGAACATACACGATCACTGTCGCATCACATCGAGCATACACGATCACTGTCGCATGGATTCCATTTTTTCTTATTTTTACCTTTCCTTTTTAATAAAATTTTCCACTTTTCTCTTTCTCTAGAATTTCTTAAAGAACGTGGAAAACAGTAAAGACTGAAAGAACAATTACAACTACATCGTTTTTTTCATGAACATTACATTTTTGTTTTTTCCACTTCAAAAGTTTATAATGGCTATTCGAACACCCTATTACAGTACAGTTACCTCTTGCCATCGTGTTGAATTTAAAAGATGAGACAAATACAAATAAATACTAATTCAAATATAGATATTTAGGAAGTTTTTTCGACTTTTACCCACACAATTAGAGTTCAGTCTCCGCCGCGCAAAATGGTAGAATTTAAGTTGGATAGGTGTATTGTCCATTAATTCTAAACAGAGTTAAAAATAGACGGAAATAAAAAATTAATGGCTAATGAAGATCAGGGAGATGTTTTAAAAAATTTGATGCATTTTCTAATGCATCAATTCTTTGTCTATTTTTATATATCTGATATGGACAAAGCAAGAAACAAGCATAGTGTTGATGCTTCTATCCTTGAAAAAACAATCACTGGGCACACAATAACATCTTTTTTTAAGTGTTTCATTAAGATTCTGATAAACCACTAATAGATGAAAAGTCGTTTGGCTGTTTTCCTAGTAAAACCATTGAACTTAATCTTACACAACAAAAAAATTGTTTTCAGAAAATTCCATTAAAATGATCAACTCATTTAAATTCAGTTTATTACTCAATGATCGCAAATAGTTGTTTTGATTTTATATAGCAATAAAATTTTGCTTAGATAAAACTGATACTTTTAAAATTACTTTATCCATGAAGTGATCTACTGGTAAATGCATTCTAAAGTTTCACGATCTACTTTTATCCTTTGCTTGAATGTTATAGTTTTATCGAACTCAAAGTCTTCTAACTCCTCTTCAAGATAAGCCTTTAACATTTCAGTCTCTAAAAACTTTTCGCAACGATGAAGCATACATTCTTTAGATTCAATGTCACAAACTATTTTTCAATCAAACATTTATAGTCCACTAGGCTACTTGCAAAGCATTAATTTTATATTCTGGTAAATAGTACTAACATAAATACAATTGGTGATGATGAGTGCTTGACGATCCAACAGTTATACACCATTTTGAACTTAACTCAATCCAACTTCAGCACCATTTTCTTAATGTTATGTTAAAAACTTTGTGTTTGTAAAATTTTAATATATTTTGGCAAAATCTTTGTCTCATTTCTTTCTGGAAGAGCTAAGTTTCCACTTTTCGCCTTTAACTTTTTTGCTGCTCTAGCCATACTCTCTAATAATTTAAACTCACTTTATATTTTTATTTTTGACCAACTGTTCGGAATAAGAGTTGAAATTTGATATTTTTTATATTTTTGGATTTTTGCTTATTGTTATTTTTTCTTTCAAAATTAATATCAAATCTGACCACTCAATGCAATCCTCACACTACACACTGGCACTGCTTAATGGTAAGGCATTATTATTTGGTGATAAACCACTAACAGCAGCTACATATACAGCAACTGTTATTTGCATTTTCTGATTTTTTTCTATTAAATAGCTAACATCTTTCTTACATGTTTTATTCTTAAAGGTGAAAATCCAATCTCAGAATAGCTAGTATTAATAGTGGCAGCTGAATATAATATATCATCTATGTCATCAGTATCGCCAATTTTTTCTCTTGAAAGGTTTGTGGTTGAATACGCCTGGAAAAATGACTTTACTTGTTAACTTTGAAGACAGTCTGCGGTCTCTAAATCAATACATCACTTTTAACTAAGCAACGATTGGCCGTACCAACAGGATTTGAATAATAGCGCTACAAATGCGGGTATTTAAAAAACATCAACGATTCGTGGTTGAAACAAATTAAATTAATACTTTTGATTAAGATTTATTTTCGCTTGACAATCAAACTCTGTTAGCGATTTCAGAGCGCAACGAAAAACATTTGATTATCGACTAAAAAAAAAAAACTTATTTTCGTTTTTACTTTACTTTTACTTTACTCTTTTATATCTTTTTCTAAATAAAGCTAGAACCTTGAAGTTTTTTGGATTAATTAGTTTGACTCACTTATTTCCAACCATGTGGTGCAACCAACCATGTGGTGCTACCAACCATGAGGCGCATTCCATAAAAACTTTGAAAGAATCGTGATTTAAAAAATCTTTTTTTGACTGTTTATGTCTATGGATTATTATAATATATACTTTATAAATTCTAAAATTGATAAATATAAATTCAAAATTTAGCTATGAGACATTTTCACTCGCATTTTTTAAAATCAGTAAAGTACATTTAATAATGTTATACTTTCAGTATTTGTGATTGCAATTTTTCAAAAGTGTTTTGATACGTTAAGGGAGAAGGTAAATGCACTATCTCATAACAAAAAAGATTTTTAACCAAAAGTAAATAATTAATAAAAAATATTTGCCGAGAATAGTGAAAAAATATGCGTTTCGTCAGTAAGAAAAAAAATGTATTCTTACAGTAAAAATTTTAAGTTAAAAAATTTTTTTTTTAATTTAAACAAAACTTTATTATTATTTTTTCTATCAAAGCAAAATTGTTTCCAAATTTTATACTTAAAGTTGCGTTACGTCAGTTAACTACTTTGAAAACGCGGTTAAAACGATGTTATTGACCAAACACAACTTTAAATAACAATCAACAGCATTACCACAGAATTTTTATTTTTTCATAATTTGAAAATTGCATTTGCAAGCATTAGATTTACTTTTGAAAAATTAAATTACCATATCGTGAAAATTTGCAGAAAACTTTGAATGCATCACTCAAAACAAACCACAAAGCGCACATTACGGTCAGACTCCGATTTCAATCTTCACTTCAGTTATATATCATCGGTGTTATTTGCAGTCACTTGCAGTTGCATCGGACCATCCAAAAAATTTAAAAGAAACCGTGATTCCTTTTATTGATGTCATAATGGAGCAGCTGCTAAAAACAGTCCAACAAGTCACATTTTAGAGTGATAATGCAACATCTCAGTTCAAAAATAAGTGTATAATGGAGTCTTTAAAAATATTACAAAAACGGCACAAGATGAAAATTAAATGGACTTTTTTTGCATTCATGCACGGCAAATCCTCTGACGGAATTGGAGGATAAGTTAAAAGGTATGTAAAATTCAGAATTTCGGCTCAAAATATCGAAGTAACAACAGTATCAAAATTTGAAATGACAGCAAAAAATATATATTAATAATAATTTATTTAAAACTATAAAACTAAACTAAACAAAAACCCTATAAAGTATTTTGGTTTAGTTTAGAGAGAATAAGTTAACAATAAAAAGATTTTACAAACTCAAAAGAAATGCAGTTAAGTCATTTCTTCAAGAATAGTAAAAACTAAATTACCTTGATGTCAATTTAAATTGATTGATGTCAATTTAAATCATTATATTAAATCAATTACTTTTATGTCAACTTAAATCATGATTATTATTGGGTTTTTACCTATATTCTCGAAATAAAAGTAATTTACTAGACCCAATTGTCGAGACCAAACTGTAACCATTGATACCAAAATGTAACCATGATATTTATGATCAGCTCAAAAGGAAGTTCTTCAGAAGTTTCACACAAATTCTTTGCCAGGGTTTTTGTCGGGATATGTTTGTTCCTAAGCTCAAAAAAGAAATTTAAAACGTCCTCGTTGTAACCAATATGAATATTAAAAAAAGTTAGAGTTTGAACCATGCCTGAAGTTACATTATTTCAACACCAAAAAGTTCTAGACTTTGTTTTTGCTACCAGACCTTTCTTTGGAGTTCACAAGTTTAAGGCACAAAAAAAGCGTTATACTCATTCACCACAGCGGCTATATCGTTTTACAGGTCAAAATATACAAAAAAACTGACATTTAAAGTAATTTATTACAATACTTACAAATGCAAGTTAATATTATAAGTTTTCCATATTGCAGTCCATAAGATTTTTCCTTTATGCAATGTATGTAGTTAATTATAAAAAGACAAATGTAAAGCAGTATGGTAAAAATTGTAAATATAATTTCTTCTAACGGTGTTATTTTGCTTCCAACTACTTGCTCAGATGTTGCTGAAAAGTAAACAATAAGTCAAATACAATTTTTAAAAAAAGCGGATAAAGAAAAGATGAAATGTTTAATATTTTTAGCATCATTATATAAAGGCCGTCATCATTTTCAGTAACATTATATAAAGTTCCGTTAATGTATATTGGTTTTAGTTTAGTAAAAACCTCGACTATAGATTTTTATTTTAAGGAGTTACAATGCTCTTAAGGAAAAATGGCTGCTCTAAAAAATATTGCAATAACATTATAATGGTCTATTTATTCAATTATTATTTTGACTAGTTTTTATAGTTATAACAAATTTTTATAAATAATTTGGTCTCCAAATTTTTAATAATCAAGATTCCCAATAGCAGCAAATGAAATAGAAAACAGTATTATTTTTTTCACGAACAACAGGGAAACTTAATAAACTTCGAACACAAAAAGATTTTTTAATGAAATTCGAAATGTCTCAGTAATTATAAGTTTACTTAAAAATAAATTTCAAGATAAAGTTCAGTAAAGTCATTCTTCTTTTTTTTAATTAGTTATTTAGGTGCTTTAGGATGTTCGATCTAATCACACAGGTACACCACGAAATACTATTAATTAAGAAAGTTATAAAACGCAAAGGTTGTGGACCTTAACACCTGCAGAGTCACTGACACTAAAATCAAGCCATTCATGCTTATATCATAACATCATAAAGTTAACCTCCTTCTATACCAATGAGGCATGATCAGAGCAGGCTTCGAACCATAGACCTTCAGTTCTACAGCCAGAACTCTTGCCCAGATAATACTTAGTCGTTGGCGGTAGTTAAGTACCTTTATTATACATTTCACCATACTTTGAGATTTGGAATAAAAATTTTATATTTATAAAACATTTAGATATAATATGGTGAACAATATTCGCTATAATTTTAATTTTATATTAAGTACAATTAAAATAGAAAAGTTACAATATTCATATTAAATAATTGCTTTTTTTTATCCAGAGAAAACTTTTTAAAGGTGATACTTATCCCTTTCTATAGTGGAGAAAATAGAATTAGCCTCACCTTTATGTTTCGTTTTAATTTAACAAAAATGGCAGTGAAACAATTATTAAATCTACTTTATTTCTTATTATCTTCTACTACAATTCAAATTGGTATGTTTAATTAATTAAAATAGAAAAAAAATTAAAAGTACTCAATTTGCGGAGAAAATAGAATTAGTCTCATTTACGTTATATACAGGAAAGTACAGAAAATATTTTGTTTTTACGCTCATTTAATATTGCTTCCAAAATTTATAATGACTTCAAATATGCGACTTGACATACTAGTCACAAGATTTTCGATTTTTCAGGATTCAAATTGCTTACCATTTTTAAAACCCTTTCTAGAAATATTCCCAATATATTTTCAATTAGGTTAAGATCTGGACTGCCTGCGGGCTATTCCATTACTTGAATTTTTTTTCTCTAATTCAAGCTTTTGTAAGCTTTGAATTATAGATAGCAGCATTTTCTAGTTGAAAAGTGAAACTTTCACCTATCAATTCCTCACCATAATCATGCAAACTTATTACTAATAAGTCAATGTAGTCCTGTGAATTTATTTTTGTTGAAATATATGGCAGTGGAAATTTTCCAGCAAAGCTAAATGTCCCCCACGCCATAACAGCTCCACTACCAAAGTTACAACACATCCGAGTTTCTTTCTTTTTTCGAAGATTGTTCTAGTAATATTGATAGCTATTAGGACCATCTAGATTGAACTTTTTTTCATCACTATAGAGAACTTGATGCCACTCTTCCTGCCAAGACATGTGTTCTTTAGCAAATTGTAACCTAGCTTATTTATGACGAACAGTTTTGGTTTACGCTTTTCTAAACTATATTATGTTCTTTATGAAAGATTTGTCTCACACGTTGAACAGTTACAGTTAATTGTAAATCAGCACGAATTTGAGATGCAGTCATGTGCTGAGCAGCAGCACGACGTACAATAACTCTTTTAGTACAAATATCAATTTTAAGTTTGCCGATACTTCCCCTATGAGCTCCATAATTATAATAAAATAAAACCTCAAATAATAATAAAAACTTAGTCACAAATACTTATCACCAGATAAAAATATACAAGTAAACTGAAAATAATTATTGATGACAATAATTATTTGATTCTGTTTGTTAACGAAAATATCAAGTATTATACTTTTTATGGTTTTACCAATTGTACCGCAATTTAATTATATTAGGGGAAAGGCGCCTATGACGGCATACTTAACTTTGAAGCTTTATTATTCAGTATCCTGAAGACCAAGAACACAAGCTTTGATATGGATATAGACATAGACATATAGAAAAAAATAATCTTGGGAGTTTTCATCAGTTTTATTTTTTTATTAGTTATTTTTATTTTAAAAAAAAAGCACAAGTATGCCATCATAGACAACTACTGCTCCTATGAATGCACAGGGAAGGATGGGGTTGGTTAGCATCAAGGGTAACTTGAGAATTTCATTTGACTTAAAAGTCTTCCCTCAGAAATGCCATAAACTACGCGTAATCATCCTAAATAACCCATTCGTGCTACACAGCAGCAGTGTCAAATTTTGCGCATGCGCATAAGAGGTATTGCGTTTTATGTGTTTTTTGAACAATAAATTTTTTAGTAATATTATTATTGAAGTAAAAATTTCTTTGTACTTCAATAACAAGTATGTTATTTTTATAAAAAAAAAAGAAGGTTTTCTCCACTTCTCAATATTGCAACACACCTAACTCGTCAGTATGCCATCCTAGGAATAAATCATCATTTTCATTAAACAAGCTATTTCTGCCTTGTTCAAAAGATAAAATTAAAGTAAATATTCCACTAAATGCACAAAATTTGGAAATAAAATGCATAAAAACTTTATTTCTGCATAATTAATATTAAAATCACAATTTTTGACCCCCCCCCCAACCTTTGTTACCGGTTGTCCCTATACCCCCATAAAAAAGGACGTCATAAAATCTTATTTTTAAATTTTAATAGGGAGAGAGTCCTTTTTTGACAACCTCCTCCCTCCCCTTGTCCTTTTTTGATGGCCCCTTATTACTTTTTTTGCCATAACCAATATTTATGAAAATATAACCGGTATGTCATCATAGGCGCTATGCCATCGTAGGCGCCTATGATGACGAAACAATCTCGTGAAAAGTGATATTATTGCATCTATATCAACAACATCTATGTATGTATTTGATGTGGATAGAATTCATTAAAAAACTAGCAATGAAGTTAAAGCTATCCTGAAATCACTTTTATATTAAAAATTGACGTTGATTTTTTGTGGTTGGTATCGCAATATAAGAAAATGGGTTTTGAAAGGTATAACAAGAAAATGGGTTTTGAAAGGTATAACAAGAAAATGGGTTTTGAAAGGTATAACAAGAAAATGGGTTTTGAAAGGTATAACAAGAAAATGGGTTTTGAAAGGTATAACAAGAAAATGGGTTTTGAAAGGTATAACAAGAAAATGGGTTTTGAAAGGTATAACAAGAAAATGGGTTTTGAAAGGTATAACATGAAAATGGGTTTTGAAAGGTATAACAAGAAAATGGGTTTTGAAAGGTATAACAAGGCAAGAACTATATTAAAGTATAAGCTTTGTTATTTATTTACCTTTAAATATAATGAATTATATTTATCTAAAAAAAAAAGTTTTATTCTTCACAAATTTATGATTAACTTTTTATATATTTTCTATAAAAGATACGTTGATGACATATGTGCTCCTTTCCAGTCAGAAAATGACACACATCTTTTTCTTAGATATATAAATAGTAGACAATTTCTTTTACTATGGAACAAGAAGTAAATTCAAAAATCTTTTTTAGATGTAACTGTACACAAAACTAATTCTTTAGTTACCACTACCGTTTTTCATAAAAAATCTATTCTGGTCTTCACACTAATTTTTATAGTTTCACTCCATAATAGTAGGTAGTCTAATAAAATGCTTAATTGATAGAACTTTTAAAATTAATAGTACTAAACTTGGGTTACACTCTGACATAAACGACCTCTTGAAAGTATTTCAGAAAAACATGTACCCATCTTGGCTCATTTCAAAAATATATAACTATTTAAACAAGATTAATTCAAATTCTCCACCACAGCCAAAAATCAAAGAATCTTTGTCTATTTGAAGCTATTGTTTTTTGGAAAAATCTCTGATTCAACTAAAAAAACACTGAATTCAATTGCTAAAAGATATTGCAGTTCAGCAAATATTAAGTTAATATTTAACTCACTGAAAATTTCAAAATTTTCTTCTTCTAAAGATCCTATTGTTCAAGAATTCAAATCGTTCGTGGTATATAAATTCGTATGTGCAGGATGTAACTCCTGTTATATAAGCAAAACTACTCGCCATCTCAAGGCCCGAATATCTAAACATTACAAAAGGGATAAAAAGTCTAACATCTATAAACATCTTCATGCTAATGAAAATTGTTTCATGCAAGTAAAGTATTTTTCTGTGTTAGATTCGGAATCTAAAAAATTTAAGCTAAAACTTAAAGAAAGTATATTTATAGAATGATTAAAACCTAGTATGAATAAACAGGTTAACCATGCACAAATGACACTTTCAGTTTAGCTGCTATTTTTTATACATACTGCGTATCTTTTTAACCTATTCTTCTGTTATTTCTTATTTCCTTTGTATAACATGATAAACTTTTTAACTGATTTTATTGTATTTTTGTAATTATATTATTATTCACAGTGTCACGAAATGGCCATCAACCTTAACCTCATGTCCCAAGAAAACCTTTTGGTGGGATGATAGCCCACATATAGTAGATCACTTAGATATAAATTTGGAAATCGAACTATGACGTCCGAGAGAGATATTTTAGTTTTTATTTTCTTCAATTCTGGCATATCAAAATTTAAATGAGATGATAGGAATTTGGCATTTTTACAGCATTTTTGTTGTTACATTGCTTAGAGAACTATTTAAGACATTATATAACTAATTGGAGCAGGTTTTTTGAAATCATTATTATTTTTTGTTTGTTTTTCAATTTTGCTAACTCCGGGAAAAGGGTGCACATTCAGTTTTTTTCAAATAAGACACATAGTTTCATAGACATATGAAAGTTTGATAAAATGCCTAACAAAGCTAAAACTCATGAAGAAAACCGAAAATGTGTTTGTTTCCTATGTTTGAAGAAAGCAAATTGAGAAATCACAAGTTTTTTAGTGGAGAAAATTTGCACAGTCCTCAAAATTGAGCTTGATTTTTCAAACTTTCAAATCCCTTGTGGATGTCGTGTGGCTATTCACAGACGAGAAGAAGGGGAGGATGCACCTATCCCAAGGCTCTTTGATTTCAGCACTATCTCAGTTCAGCGTGCTGCAACAAATATTCCTTGTAATTGTTTGATTTCTCAAACTGCAAGGACAAATATGAATCAGCGTCATCCTTTGGAACCACCGAAACCCAAAGAAAATTCAAGCATAGAAAAAAGGTGCTCTGATTGCTTCTCTGTGATTGGTCGTGGATTGCCTCACAATTGCACAACAGGAACATTAAGGCAAAATTTAGTGGAAGTTGCTTCGAGGGATCGCATTGCGGCAGAGAGGGTAGCATCATTAACAATTGTATGAAGCCGTGAATCATATGCGGACAAATAGGAACAATGTTTTGATATATATAAACATACGTGGCTATAAAAATGTATATTAAAGATGGCTTACTTATAAGAATATATATATTTAAGTGTAGAACAGTGTTTTAATAACGACACAACAATGGCGCTGCGAGTAAGGGACGATTTGACTTTAGATGACCCAGATAATGCAGAAGCATGGATTAGATGCTTTTCAGCTTCCGCACGTTCAAAGAAATTAAAAGATGAGATAAACGGTAGCTACGAGATAACAGATTTATTTATGGCAAAAGCAGGGATTGAAGCAGTTAAAAATATCTCTCTTATGGTATATCCAGAAGAATTAGAAAATATGATGTTCGATGATATTAAAACTGTTGTTATGTCCCATTTGAGACCTCAAAAACGACTAATTATTGCTGAAAGAGTTCGATTTTTAGCATTAAAACAGCAAAACAATGAAAACATCGTATCATATGCACAAAGATTACGCGAAGCTTCACGCTTTTGCAACTTCGAAAAATTGGGAAGAGATGGCCAAAGTGCGGAAGATGATTTGATTCAAATGAGATTGATTGATGGTCTCCAATCTTCTGATCAGAGAGTTAAAGCTCTAGAAATGATACAGAGTGGAGAACCGCCTAAACTAGGAGCATGTATTGATTTTATCAGGCAACTGGAGCAAATATCCTGTTTTAGTATACAAAACAACATCGAAAACAGCATAGACCTTCCTTCAGTTAATTACATTGATAAAAATAAAGAAAGAATGATTAAATGAAAGTATTGTGGCCTTCAACACCCACCTAGGAAATGCCCAGCATTTGGGAAGAGTTGTAAAAAATGTGGAAAGCTGAACCACTTTAAAAACGTATGCAAAGCAAACACTAAATATGAAAAAATAGTAGAGAAAATAGAGAACGATGATGCTAGTGTGTATTCCATTAACATGAATGATACAAACTCAGAGATTAGTGTAAAAATTAATGACTACAATATAAAAATGCAAGTTGACACCGGAAGTCAAGTCACAATTATTCCAAAAAATTTTTGGGAACTAATGTCTAAACCGAAATTACAAAAATGCTACCTTCGCCTGAAACAGTTTGATGGCACAGTTATAAAAGTCCTAGGCGAATTTGAGGCAACTTTGGAAACCGAATCAAAAATGAATATCGTACGAATTATTGTTGCAGACTGTACAAAAAATCATGGTCTAATTGGTATGGATGTATTAAATATCAACGCCACAAAATTAGTAAATAGTATAGAACCTCTTGTTCATGGGCGTTTAATTAATTACAAAGCAAATATTCTGTTGAAAAACGGCGTACAACCAACTTATTTTGAAGCTCGACCTCTTCCTATCCATATAAGACCACTAGTGGTAGATAAACTTAATGGAATGATACAGCAAGGGTTGCTTCAAAGGGTTCCTCCTGGTGGAAGCAGATGGGCTTCACCGCTTGTGGTTGTTAGAAAAACAGACGGAGATTTACGCATTTGTGCGGATTACAAAATAGGTGTTAACCAAAAAATATGCTCAGACTCATATCCCATCCCAAACATTGAGACCGTATTTCATAAAATGGCAGGGATGAAATATTTTGCTAAAATTGATCTCAAGGGAGCTTATCATCAAATTGAGATGGACAAAGAGGCACAAGAAATAACAACAGTTAATACCCCTATTGGATTATTAAGATGGACCTGTTTACCTTTCGGAATTAAGACTGCAAGTGCGATATTTCAAAGAGCGATAGAATCTGTTGTTGGCGATATTATTCCCAATATTATTATATTTCAAGACGATATATGTGTTGGTGCTAAAAATGTTGAAGAACTCAAATCGAATTTAAACAAAATATTGAGCAAATTGAAGGAATCGGGAATGAGCATAAATAAACGAAAGTCAGTGAATGAAACAAAAAGTCTTTCATTTTTAGGATATGAACTGTCAGAAAAAGGAGTTACCCCAGATCGTAATTTAGTCAGCAAAATACTTGGAATAAGTCCTCCTAATAATAAAAAGGAACTCGAGTCATTTATAGGATTAATAAACTTTTATGGTCGACACATTGATAAATATGCTGAAAAAATTTTACCTTTAAACAATTTAAGAAAGAAAGGAGTTACATTCGAATGGAGGAAGGAGCATCAACAGGCATTTGAATTGATAAAAAGAAACCTTTGTGAAGAACCCGTAGTGAAGGTTTATGACATCAACCAAGATCTAGAGTTAACAACAGATGCTAGCGAGAAAGCTATATCTGGAATACTTTCACAGAATGGCCATCCGGTATTGTATCTCTCACGAACTTTATCAGACGCTGAGGCAAGATATTCTAATATTGAGAGAGAAGCTTTAGCTATTGTATAGTCTGCTCACAGAGCTAGGCATTTTCTGTTGGGTAGAAAATTCAAATTAATATCAGATCACAGGCCATTAGAATTTATATTTGATAGTAACAAAGAATTGCCCAAAGTCACATCCGCTAGAATTTTAAGATGGGCCATACAAATGATGGCATTTGACTACGAAATAAGCTACAAGAAGGGAGAAAACATTCCTCATGCTGACGCATTATCGAGATTGTCCTTTCTACCACAAGATGAAAAAAAAGACCAAGAAACATTTATACACTTAGTCGAGTCAGATATAGTGAGCCTTGAGCAAATAATAAAAATAACAGAAAATGATAGGGTATTGATGGACATCAAAACCAGAATTAGGAAGAATAATTGGAGCAGATGCTCGGTAACAGAAAGACACTATAAATCTATTAGGAATAAACTGACTATCGAAAAAGGAATTGTGTGTAATGGTGACCTCATTGTACCTCCTAAGACAATGAGAAAGATCTTCATCAAATCGATCCATGATGATATACATTGTGGCATAATGCAAACGCGATGTAGATTAAAATTAGAAGCCTGGTGGCCTGGCTACTGTCAAGATGTTGAAGATTATGTGAAAAACTGTGAAAAATGTGCCGAAATAAAAGTGAAGAAGGAAAGGACATTACATACATGGCCAAGTGAAAATAAACCTTGGTGTAGAGTACATATGGATCATGCACATGTACAGGGTATCGGACTGTTTTTGATTTTAGTAGATTCTTTTTCTGGATGGCCGGAAGTTATTAAGGTAAATAACCGTGAAGCAACCACTGTAAATCAGTACTACAAAGTGTTTTTTCAAGAAATGGAGTTCCAGAGGTTTTAGTATCCGACAATGCTGCGGAATTTCATGATACCACCTTACACCAGTGGCTAAAGAAAGTAGGTTGCGTACCTTATAAGACTCCACCTTACCATCCTCAATCTAACGGAGCAGCTGAAAGAATGGTAGAGACAGTTAAGATGGGTTTAAGAGCTTATTCACCGGACAAAGGTTTATTATGTGGATATTTAAGCAGAATGCTTTTAAGTTACAGAACAATACCTCATGCAGGAAGATCAAGGAGTCCTTCCGAGATGATGGGAAGGCAGTTGAGATCCCCTCTCACTATGAGTTTCGAAAGTGGGACACCTTTATGGTACCGTCAAAAACCAGATTCCAAACCTGAACCTGCCTCATTCATCTCTCAGGCAGGTCTAAACACTGCGATCATATTAAGGAATAACTCTTCGGGTACGTTAGCACACTGTGACCAAATAAACAAACGCCTAAATGAGCCTAGTATACTTATGAATAATGAAAGCAGTATGCGGTATGATCATACCAATAATGAAAAAATCGATCCATGCAATAGTGATAAATCTGATATGTCCGAACTACGTGTTACTAAAGAAGAACCTAACCAGAATCGAAGAAGTACTCGGTCGACAAGGGGGCAAAAGCCAATACGTTTCAGGGATGTGAAGCCGTGAATCATATGCGGACAAATAGGAACAATGTTTTGATATATATAAACATACGTGGCTATAAAAATGTATATTAAAGATGGCTTACTTATAAGAATATATATATTTAAGTGTAGTACAGTGTTTTAATAACGACACAACAAATTGCTAATAAAACTCCATCACCTCATGGCATTGTTCGGCTAAGTCAACCACTTGGAGGAAATTGTTTTCCTGTTGTTCCAGGTAAAGCAATATAGATTTAAGCATAAACCACTTATAAATTTCTTTTAAAATGTAAATGTAGAAAATTTTAACCTCGGCCATTAAATGTTCTTTAGGACCATTAAGTGCAAGAGAATAGTTTCCTGCTGTGCCCAAGCTCACAACACAAGACATGGTTGGAATCCATATTGGAACTAGATTGTCAAATCGTGGCATGTCCAAATTGGCATCATCTTTGAACCAAGCTACACCTCTCCGGATTGTAGAAAAAAATTTCAGAGAAAAATTCGACAGTTTCGGGAAATCTTTTTCTGAGCATTTTGAGACCAAGGCCATACGAGATTCTACAAAGAATGATGACCAGCACCCTTCACGACTGCTTGTTTTTTGCCCAGATGTAGGAAGTCTTGCAAATCACGTTATCAAAGTAAGGAATGTTTCAGGAGATCCGCTGATGAAGATTGGCATTGATGGAGGTGGTGGGTTTTTGAAAGTATCTCTTGGAATCATTGCCAGAAACACAGATTCAAATTCTTCACCACCAAAACGAGGGCTTAAAGACACAGGAGTCAAACGGCAACTTCTGGTGGCAATTTCAGAAGATCTGCGAGAGAGTTATGACAACTTGAAAAGCATAATTTCTTCTCTTCAACTTCACAAACTTTCCTACATAATCTCTTGTAACATGAAAGTCGCCAATCTTGTTTGTGGTCTTCAGTCCCATGCAAGTGCACATCCTTGTTCATGGTGTGATGCAGAATCAAAATAGATAACATCTTGACAAATGCATTTCAAGATTCCTCTTTAAAAACAGGTATAGTTAAAACCGATATTTCGGATTACTTCCCAATTTACTTTTCTATAAATCAAGATACAAGAATAAACAACAATTCTAAAACCAAAATTTATATAAGAAAAACTAATAAAATTTCTATTCAAAAATTTAAAGACACACTATCAATAGTGAATTGGGATGAAGTATATAAAAAATGCAACCTTGAGGACACAAACTCCGCATATAATACATTTATCGATATTTTTTTTAATCATTATAATAGTTATTTCCCGATCGAAGAAAAAATAGTTAAAGAAAAATATTTGAACTGTCCATGGATTACTAGTGGAATTAAAAAATCCTCTAAAACAAAACAAAAACTCTACATAAAATATTTAAAAAACAGAAATGAAGTCAACTTATCTATCTACAAGCAATACAAAAATCTCTTTGAAAAAATAAGGAAAAACTCTAAAAAAATATACTACTCAAAACTACTTCAAAATACAAATGGCGATATTAAAAAATCATGGAACATCATGAAAGAAATAATCGGGAAAAAAAATACCAAAACAAATACCTTACCTGATAGAATTGTTGTGGATGAAAAAGAATACAACGATAAAAGTTCTATAGCCGAACATTTCAACAGTTTCTTTGCAAACATCGGCCCTAACATGGCGTCCAAAATTCAATGCCCAAATACCTATTTTGAAACCTATCTTACAAATCAACAAAGCGAACTAAAATTCAATGGACTAGACTATGATGAACTCGAAGCTGCAAAAAATTCTCTGAAAATTAACAAAGCACCAGGGATTGATGAGATTTCTAGCAACGTAGTAATAAGTGTCTTCCCGGTGATACGCAAACCCATATTCGAAATTTTTAAATCTTCAATTACAACAGGAACTGTTCCAGACAAATTAAAAATTGCAAAAGTTGTACCAATATTTAAATCCGGAGAGCAATGCTCACTTAATAACTACAGACCCATCTCAATCCTTTCTGTCTTTTCTAAACTTCTAGAACGAATAGTTTACAATAAACTATATAAATACCTAACTATTAACAATATTTTGAATAAAAAACAATTCGGATTTCAAAAACAACATTCAACCGAACATGCGATTATAGATCTTGTAAATAAAATAAATGACTCTTTTGATAATAACAAATTTGTTCTAGGAATCTTTATTGATCTATCGAAAGCATTCGATACTGTTGATCATGCTATACTACTTAAAAAAATGGAAAAATATGGCATTAAAAAAGTTGCTTTACATTGGTTTGAGAGCTTTCTTATAAACAGACAGCAATGTGTTATTATGGATAAAAATACCCATTCAAAATTACTTAAAATAAAATGCGGAGTTCCCCAAGGTTCCATTCTAGCTCCCCTACTCTTCTTGCTATACATCAATGATCTTCCAAAAGTCTCAAAAAAACTTGATGCCATAATGTTTGCAGATGATACAAACTTATTTTATTCATCTACTTCTATCGCAGAACTCTTCGAAACTGCAGGTATTGAACTTGAAAAACATAATACTTGGTTTAAATCTAACAAATTATCATTGAGTACAGAAAAAACCAACTACATTCTATTTCACACCAATCAAAGGAAAAAATCTATACCAATTCCATTACCGTCTCTAAAAATAGAAAATAAATTTATCGAAAGAACCAAAGCAACAAAATTTTTAGGAATACTTATCGATGAGAATATTTCATGGAAAGCTCACATAAACTTATTAAATACCAAAATAAGAAACAACATTTGCATGCTTTACAAAGCTAGACCGATGCTACCCCAAAAAAATTTAAAGCTACTTTATTTCTCCTTCATTCAAACCTATTATACGTATGGTAATATAGCATGGGCACTTGCCCATTGGGTACTTACCCATAGATCCAACCTAGTGGCACTTTATCGACATCAAAAACATGCTGCAAGAATAGTATTTAATAAAGATAAATTTACTCATGCCGAACCTTTGCTAAAGCTTCTAAATGCACTAAATGTCTACAAAATTAACATTTACCAAAATTTGATATTCATGCTCAAATATAAACTCGGACTTGTCCCATTACATTTTTCAGAAGAATTTTTTAAATGCAATAGAAATAAATATGAAACTCGAGGAATAGGAAATTTTAAAGTACCATAAAAAAAAAAAAAACTATCACGTTTCTCCATCTCGTATCGCGGCCCTTACCTCTACAACAAACTAATAGCTAAAAATACTATAATTACAAAACTACTTAACCATAACTCTCTGAAAACACTTTTAAAAAAACTTGTTCTAAACTTAAACAATTTTACAAACGTATATTAAAACAAATAACTAAAAACCCCTAAAAAATCCACTTTAAAGCAAAGTAAATGTTAGATTTTATTTATATTTCGTACATGTCAATATACTAAGTATAACAAACCATGTAACTATATATTTATGTGTATCAAATACAGCTCTTTTCCGTTTTTTGTTTTTGATTATCTAGTAGCTTTTTATGTGTGACTCTTATGCCACCATGAGACTTTGACAAACTGAAATTTCTTAATAAATTAAGTATACAAAATATCGCAACTAAAAGCGGTTTCTTGATGACAAGACCAAAATGGTCTTCTGCAAGTTTCCCGCGTCTTTTAACAGTGTTACTTTTTTATATATATTATTATTTGTATTAAAAAAAGTTTTCTTATTATATGTACGGTATTTTTTTTATACAATGTAAACGAACTAGTTTATATTTATGATCACGTATTTGTAAAGCTTTGATAAAAGACAAAAAAAAAAAAAAAAAAAAAAAAAAAAAAGACTTGAGTCGCTCTGGAAGTCTCAGAACACTTGGTTCAATTCGAGAAAACTTTCTGCAGTTTCAAAGCAGTGGTGCCAATGCAAGGAGAGCAAAAGACTTCAAAAACGTCATCCATGAGCCCATAATGACTCTGCCAGATGACACACTGATTTTGAACATCATTCCTCCCATGGAACTTCATCTGCTTCTTGGAGTTGTTAACCATCTATACAAAAGTTTATGCCAGATTTGGCCCGCAGCAAAGGAATGGCCAGCAGCCCTTCATATTCAAGAGCAGTCTTTTCATGGTGGCCAATTTGCAGGGAATGACTGCCGCAAGCTCTTGAAAAACACTGATCGCCTTCAAAGTTTAGCTGAGCAAAGCTCATTTTTTCTTGCGGTGCCATTTGTTGAAACATTGAGACATTTTGACTCAGTGGTGAATGCTTGCTTTGGAAATCACTTGAGCCCCGATTTTGAACAAAAAATTGTACAGTTTCAGGAGTCGTACCTGAAGTTGCCAAATACTTCAGTCACTCCCAAAGCACATGCGGTGTTTTTCTACCTGAAGGATTTCATCCTTAGACACAATTCTAGTCTTGGCATTTTCTCAGAGCAAGCTACAGAATCTCTTCATCACGACTTCAGTTCCCATTGGCAGCGTTACAAACGAGCAAGAAACCATCCAGAATATGAATCAAAGCTTCTGAATTGTGTGATTGATTTCAAGAGCAAACATTCATTTTAGAATAAAAAGGATCAATTTTATTGTAAAATATGTTTTTGTTTATATGTCTTATAGAAATATATGGCAAAATTAACTTTTTGCTCTATAAATACTGAAAAAATGCCATATTCCTATCATCTCGTTTAAATTTTGATATGCCAGAATTGAAGAAAATAAAAACTAAAATATCTCTCTCGGACGTCATAGTTCGATTTCCAAATTTATATCTAAGTGATCTACTATATGTGGGCTATCATCCCACCAAAGGGTTTTCTCGGAACATGAGGTTGAGGTTGATGACCATTTCGTGACACTGTGTATTAGTTTGTACAAGAATAATTATATACTGTATTGTGTTTTTTAAAGACCTTTATAGGTATTTTAACAAACTTTAAATATTTAATTTTATCTGAGGATGACTAGTGTTAGTCGAAATATGAACTGTTTTTCATTAAAAAAAATAGTTTTAAAAATCAGAAAGTTTGTCTTGTCTATGTATATATATATATATTTATATATATATATATATATATATAATATATATATATATATATATATATATATATATATATATGTATATATATATGTATATATATATATGTATATATATATATATATATATATATATATATATATATATATATATATATATATATATATATATGTATATATATATATATATATATATATATATATATATATATATATATATATATATATATATATATATATATATATTATTTTAAAACATCAAAAATACGATTTCTCTCAACACTTATAATTTTTTTATTATTATAGAAATTTTCGCTGGATTTTAGATACCAGCTTCTTCAGCTTGTTAAATGTTACAGTAATTAGTAAACCGTTATAATTAAAATTAAAACGTTGCTGTTGACGTCAGCAGTTGAATGGCTTCTTTTTTGCTGAAATTTAAAAAATGGTGTCCAAAACTTAGTTTTTACGTATTGACCCTCATCGAGATTAATCCCGCCATTTTTTGCAGAACACATGTTTTTTTGTATTTCTAGGGCTTCCCTAACTTTTCTTTCAAATTTTTTATTTTCTACTTTCAATGTTTTTGTTTGTTCCCAAATAATTTCTTTTTTGCAAAATGTTTTATGCAGAGCTAATGCAGATTAATGCAGCATCAATTCCAAATCCTTTTAACAAAGATAGTAAGTTAGCAGTTGAAGACTTTGTGCGAGGCTTTTTAAAGCGTCATCCTGATTTATCACAAAGAAAACCAGAAACAATTTCTATAAGCAGAGTATTTGGTTTGAACGAATATAATATTAAAATCAATTGTTATTAATTTAGAGAATTTGTTAGATAAATATCACTTTGAGCCACACCAAATTTTTAATTGTGATGAGTCTGGGTTGTCATGCATCCATAAGCCATTAAAAGTTATCTCATCTTCAGGAAAACTGTTTTTTTCATCAATGACAAGTGGGCAAAAAAGAGTCACAACAACAATTTTATGCGCATGTCTTTCTGTCAGTCAGAAGCCAGAGTTAACTACATTAGAATTAATAAGTATTGATAAATTAAAGCCAATTGAAAGCTTTTCAGAGACCACTGTTACTTCATCAAGTTCTTTTAAAGACATACTTCAAATTCCAAAACTTTATCCTCCAAAAAGAAAATTAGCTGAAAAATCTTAGATTATAACTAGTTCCCCATATAGGAAAAAAATTTTACTTAAAAAAAAAACAATAGGAAAAAAAAAAAAGAACAATAAGAAAAAAAAATTTACTGGAAAAGAACAATGACAATAAATTAAACAAAAAAAAAATAAAAAAAAAGAACAAAAAGAAAAGAAAATTAAAGAAATGTCTGATTGAAAAAGATGTAAACAATGAAGACAAATGGTTTTGTCCAGTTTGTCAAGGGAAATGGTGCAATATTACCCATATTGACTTGGATAGCTTGTTTTGTATGTACTTTAATTTTTTTTTTTATATTTGATGAAAAAGACATCGAAGTAGACTTGATAAAACATTTCCACATAGTCATAAAAGACAACATAGTTTTTAACGATTTGTATATATGTGTATATATCATATAGAATAGTGTGTATATATATCATAAAAAAGAGTATTTTGTTTGGTTTTATATATATATATATATTTTTCTTAAAGCAGTTTTTTTGCTCATGTTGGGAAAGTTATTCCCAATATCGTGCAAATATGATTTCACTTTTTCAAAGTTTTCAACTAAATTCATGTTAACGTCTATGAGCGAAAGTGTCAGAAACATGGTATACGTGTGATTAATTTTGCATTTGAGGAACCAATTTTGCATTGATTATCATACACCCCATCTCTAGAACAAAATTGTTTTGCCTAATTTTAATTTTGATCTACCTACTTCTTTGCATCTTTTTAAAGTTAAACTGAAAAATCTTTTTCTCTCCCGTATTATCAAAATTTCACACTAATATTTATATTATGGAAATATTTATTCAACTTTGTTATCTATACTACAAAGTGATATATGTATGTATTTTTTATTTTTATTTTGTCGTTGTTATAGTTACTTTATAACCTAATATTTCTGACGATAAGATCTTACTGATCTTCTTTCAGATTTTCAAATGTTAGTAGTATTTGCTTACTTTATAATTTGTATTAACTTTTTAATTACTCATTATACTGTAAACGCAAACTAACAAATGTAAACTAAAATATTAAAAAAAAAATCATCTAAAGATTCCAAAATGATGTTCTTTAGATTCACTATTAGGGGGTAGTAAAAAGGTTTTGAAAATTATATTAAAAAAAACAAGTCTCTTTAAATGTTGAAAAACCTGAAGCAAAAAAAAATTGTAACATCTAAAACTCTTGTTTGGACATAACCCAACGGGCATTTATTTTTAAGAGTTACGTTCTAAATGCCTTTTAAACGTATATTATGGTGGTACTACCCTATTAAAAATATCAAAAACAAAAAAAAAAATTTCAAATTATAACAGTTTGAACATCCTGAATCACGAGTATAATTTTTTTTGGCTTTAAAAATCAATATAAAGTACTTTAATTAGTATTCAAAGGCAACAAGGTAATTTTTGAATGCCTAGCAACGGCCTTAGCAACCATGTCTGTTCAAATGTTTGCCCTATTTTCACAACTTTTTCATTAGTATTGTAAAAAGGTTATTTTGACACAGAACAAAATGTTAAAGGCGGTTAGTCATATTTTTGTGGCCAGTTTGGATGTTTTTTAATTAGAGATTTTTTTAGTTTATAATATTTTTTATGTTAAAAGCTGTTTTTCTCAGAATAATATTTTTCAAATATTTTTAAACTAGAACATTGATATCGCAAAAATTATTTACTCTTTTTCTTTGAAATTTTTACAGTTTTTCATCGATGTTGTAGAAATGGCTGGCAGTAGAACAATCAAAAAATATTTTTTATTTTGACCAGATTTTGAAATTTTACATACCCCACGGACCATTTTTTATGATTTTTATAGGTCAACATCTGTCATTTTACTTTGGCTCTGTATTTTTAAAAAAATTCTACTGAGGGTCATCCACCAGCCATTTAACTATGTTTGTAAAATTCAAAGCTTTTATTTCAAATAATACTCAAGTTATTTATGTTCTTGTGACTGCATGTTTTTTGTTGACTCAGCATTTTTTTGTGACAATTAAGTAAAAAATGATTTTTATTATATTCAGTTTTTTAACTGCTATCGAAAAATGTTTATCATTTTAAGAAAAATATCATATTTTGAAAAATGTAGGGTAGTACCACCTTAAAGGGACCACCAAGTCCCGAGACATGTTGTGTCCATATTATAGAGAATGTTAAAAAAAAAAAACGACTGAGCAAATTTTTTTGTTAAAACTAATTAATAAATGTATTCCGAGAAAAACAAATCTTGTTGTTTTAGTCGAAGCTTGTCTTCTCCATTTTTTGCGGTATTTTGGAGTCCAGGCGCATTATACAGACTTGATAATTTTTTCAAGTGCGTTTAATTCATTGGAGTTTTAGTACATGACGTCATTGTAAACATTCTAGAAATTCTTTTAAAATTTTACTATTAAATTTTACTAAAATCGCTAACCATAGTTAGTTATTTTATTTTGGACCTAGGGACCCCTATGGCGCCAAATCGGGTTATATAATATCTCCGATAATTGACGAGTGTGTTTATTACATTTTGATCCAAGTTGTTTCGACAAATCTAAGGAACAATTAAATAAATCAAGCACTAGGAAGAGATATAAAAAATAAGAATATACTAATAAAATATATAATTTGTAATTAAATTTCAAAATTTTGACAATTTAAAAAATATATATTATTATTTTTTTTTTTTATTTTATTTATTACATTAATCAATACAACTTCTTGATTGAATTGATGAAGGGAAGTACACCAGGCTTTCCAATGCTGACTATCGACATTGCTGCAGCCGAAACAGCATTTTAAACGTGTTTTTTCAAGAAGTGCACAGTGGGTGCATCAACTACATTCTGAGCTAATTTGTTCCATCGGTTAGTAACTCGGTTTGTAAAGAAGTGCTGACTTCTGAATTTCTTTTGATCAGTTGTGGTTTTATATATCAACTGTTTCTTCTCAGATTATATCGTGAATTTAACAAAAAAGTCCGTACGTGGTATGTAAAATTTAACTTCTTTTAACTGATGATCTGGAAATTTGACAAATTGTTGACAAGGGGAGGGTGGAGGTAAAAATTTCAAAAAAATTGTTGACGTAATTAATGAACAGCCCCATAATACAATTCAAATACTAAAATGCTAAATGCAAATGCTAAATGCAAAATGCTAGATGCAAATATGCTAAATGCAAATATGCTAAAATGCTAAAATACAAAAAAAATGCTAAAACATTTCAACAGAATACTCTAGTTTTTATTTCGCTTAGTTCGTCAGCGTATTTTTTGAACCAATGGAATTAGTTTGTTCGTAAATTTGGCGGGTTTTTAGTGTTCGCAAATATTCTTTTTTATTCTTCCGTAAGATGTTTTAAGAACATTAAAGTTAATTATGTTTCCATGTATGTCCGTTTTTTATTTCTGAAAACGATAATTATGAATTAAAGACAGGACTATTACGGAGTTGTTCTAATAAAACAACGTAATAGTCCGTAATAGTCCTGTCTTTAATTCATAATTATCGTTTTCAGAAATAAAAATACTTTTAGATTTGTGTTTATCAAACTGTTAATTTTTACATGAAAACAATATACACACATTAGAAGATGCCGGTCCTATAGGTTTATCATTAATGGTAATAATGGCATAGAGTTTTCTGCAACATTATGAAGAAAAAGCTTTAATACAGGCAAAATATCTTACACCACCAATATGTGTAAAATCATTTAAAAGGTATGAAGACGATATCTATTCCCGTTTTAATAATGAGGCAGAATCAGAACGTTTTCTTGACTTGTTAAACAATCAACACACAAGTATCAAATATACAATTGAAAAAGAAAGTGACTCGCACACAATAAATTTATACAATATATGTTATTGTTTTTAATTTATACAATAAATTAAAAACAATAACATATCTTTTTAATATCTTTTGCAAAGATGCAACAACAAATGTGCAAATAAGCCGCATTCTTGTCACGATCCAAAAATAATTTATGGTGTATTTAAAGGTTTTATCCAAAGAGCTTTTGCATTATGCAGTAAAGAAAACATAAATCATGAATTAAAGTTTCTTACAGAAATGTTTATAGAAAATGGTTATAAAAAAAAAATACATTGTCAAAAAAATTAAAAACAATAAACAAAATATTCAACAAAACAACAACAATAACATCAAAAAACTAGAACTTAATTATATTTCTTGCCATGGCTACCAAAATTAAGTAATCAATTAAAAAAGATATTTAAAAATGCTGGCTATACTTCAGTTTTTAAATCACCAAAAATCACCTTCAACAATTATTAACTCAAAAAAACAAGCCTCGACTTCCCAACAACTCTTATCCAGGAGTCTACAAACTGGAGTGTTCGTGTGGAAAACTCTATGTAGGTGAAACAAAACTCAAGGTTTCAAATCGCATTTACCAACATCAAAAACATACTTTTGAGGGAAAATGGAAAAATTCAGCTGTAGCGGGGCATTCCAGAAAATGCCATGGTGCCTTTAGCTGGAATAAAAACAATACTGTTAAAGTAGAGGAAGACTATTTTAAGAGAAAAGTGAGAGAGTATTTGGAAATTCAGTTTCACCAGTGCTCTCCAAATGAAGGTGGTTTGAATGAAGACGACGGCGATTACGTCACGTCGTCGTTTTGGAAACCTTATTTTTCATATTTAAGACGCAAGAGCACATTTCATTGAAGTTTAATTATTTGTTTTTAACGGGTTTTTTATATTACTTGAATAACGAGGGTATATATAACCCCTAGAAATATTGTATTTTATTATAAAGAATTATATAAGGATAAGTTTACATACTATAACAGATGTTTTTACTTAATTAAATTATAAAAAAAACTTATCAAAGATGCTAACTCTTAAAAATTATATTAATTTTTTAATTTTTAAACCCCCACCTAAATATATATTGGGTTATAATAATGGAAATATAAATAATGAAATAAGATCACCTCAATACCAAAAAATACATTTTTGAAAATCAGAGAAAAAATGGGTTAATAATTTTTTTTTTAATATTTACAAGTAAATTGATAAAAGTGCATTACTATTTTGGGTTAAAAAATAATTTATCTAATATTATGAAAGAAAAACTTATAACAAAAGAAATCAAAATACATGTGGTCTAGAGGATTATTTAAAAAAAGTTGCGCAAATAAAATACTATTTTGTTTTTAATTTTTTACAAACACATTTTAGAACTTTAAAATATATTAAAAATGAATATGATTTGGAAATGGTATGTAAAAAATAATAATCGGTATTTTAAAACGAACAAAAAAAAATCTATGATACTAAAAATCATGTACTAAAATTCTTATAAATTTAACGCACTTGAATAAATTATCAAGTCTGTATAATGCGCCTGGAAAATCGCGTTTGTTTTAAAGATTACAAATACCGCAGAAAATGGAAAAGACAAGCTTCGACTAAGACAACAAGATTTTTTTAACTTGGTATACATTTATTAATTAGTTTTAATCAAAAAAAATTTGCTCAGACGTTTTTTTTAACATTCTCTTTAATATGAACACAACCTGTCTCGGGACTTGGTGGTCCCTTTAAACGTTCTTTATGTAAGAATGTTTAGAAGACGTTTAAAAGACATTTAAAATACATTTAGAACGTAACTTTTAAAAACAAGTGCCCGCTGGTTATACGCTGATAAAACCATGCTACTTTCAAATAAAAGAATTCTAATTATTTGTACTACACCAAGTAAATAAAAAAATTCTTGCTTAGTAGAAAAATTCTTCCTGACTAAAAAAATTCTTGGTTAGTAAAAAATTGCTTACCATACTGACAAGTAAAAAATTGCTTGTTTTATGTAAAAAAAAATTAAAAACAAGTTTTTTTGTTTAAAATAAGAATTCATTTTATGCAGTGCAGCAATATTATTAAAAAAATGTTTTTTTGCAAACTATTTTTATACCAAAATATAATTGAAAATTTGTTAATATAAATATAGTGTAGTAAGTTATACTTGTACCACATACTAATGTCATATTATAGATATTAAAAAAATATTATTGAATTATAAAAAATGAAACATTAACTATAAAATAAATACATTACATATAGTTTCACAAGTTATACTTGTCACTATTTTTGTTTTTTTTTTACATATTGTTCCGGAGTATGACCTGCTAGTATGGGAAATTTCCAGTTTCCGGCACCCGAATGTATGCTACTTAATGTAAAATAAAACGTGAAAGTCATTATGAGTTTGCAACAAATATTATAGTATACCTTTGTCATTGATATCGTATAAGTTTGAACTCAACTTTCCTTTATCTTTTATTTTAACGTTGATGCTGTTTCCCAATAATCCTGTGCAAACTTTAGTCTGAAACAATGCGAAAAAATAAATCTTATCTTGCTATTGAAATTTTTTTGTTTTCATATCATTTTTAAATATGTGGAAGAAGTTTGTAATTTAAAGAATTAAACTTTAATTTTGAATATTATAACTTTTATTACTTTTTTTCAAATATTAAAAAAAAATAGTCGTATGATAACCTATATAAAAAATAAAAGAGTCTTTTCAGTTAATTTAAACGTGTTTAGAGTTCGACTTACTTTAAAGTTGGCATTGATCTGCGAAATTCCGCACGAGTAGTAGGGCAAAAAACTACAGAACAAGTCTGTCGAAGTAAAAAAGATAACGACCAAACCAAAAACATAGCTCTTCGGTATTGACATTTTTTAAATATCTTTTTCAATTCACAAATTGCACAACTGATAACTTTTTGTCAACAAAAATATTTATTTGTCACGCATAAATGATTTTTAGAACAATAATGATGTTCTTCAGCGTTAAACAAAGAAGATACAAAATAGACTTAAACAGCTAAGTCTATCCAATCAATTTGATTGTCTCGGTCGGTGTAAACAATTCTGCTAAGAGACTCCTAAGTGTAGAACAAAATGCATTTAAATAATGAAATAATTATGTCTATATATATATATATATATATATATATATATATATATATATATATATATATATATATATATATATATATATATATATATATATATATATATATATATATATATATATATATATATATATATATATATATATATATATATATATATATATATATATATATATATATATATATATATACATAGACATATTTATTTCATTATTTAAATGCATTTTGTTCTACACTTAGAAGTCTCTTAGCAAAATTGTTTACACTGAGACAATCAAATTGATTGGGTAGACTTAGCTTATATATATACACACACACACACACACACACACACACACACACACACACACACATACACACACACACACACACACACAAAAACACACACACATGTATATATATATATATATATATATATATATATAATTTATATATATATATATATATAATTTTTTTATTAAAGTTTCTCAATATTTGGATGGGCGGTTCAATTATCATTGATTAATGCTAAAATACCACCGTCTAATGCAAACTCTCTCGTTTTCTCCGACCCACTTCTAATTTATTTCAGTGGTTAACGAGCATTTTTTTTGTACACCGTAATAGCATGGAGAGCTTCTAATTTTTTCAAAGCAACTGGTTTTGTTTGATTTCCCAATAACAAACATTGAGAGTTTTTCTGCACACACGTTAGCTGCAGCACGCCAAGTTAGTTGTATTTAGCAACTTTTGCCTCCTCTCCGATCCCCCCCCCCCCCTTAATTTGTTTTCATTAAATAGAATTTAATAGAAACTTAACCCATTTGAAGGTAGAATCAGTAGAATCCCGATAACTCGGACTCCGAAGGGGTATATATTTATTGTCTGACTTAGCGAATGTCCGAATTAAGCAAAGCTCTCGTTACGTAGGACTTTTTGAAAATGTCCGTCTGAGATTTCGAGACTTATTTAATGTTCTTCGATATATAAATATTATGTGCATATATATAGAACAATATAATCTTATGTGAAATATATTTTTTTGTATATAAAAGTCCAAAATTGATGTTTTTTTTAGTGACTCGCACCATTCTTTTTCAAACAGCTTTGAAGCATTCAAACCTACTCTTCCAATATTAATTGCTTTACAAACTTTTTCAGTCGTTGGCTTTGTCACCCTTTTATCCGACGTTTCATGCTTTATTCAAATTTATGTTACATGTTTTAACCAAATCCTCATTTAGGGAGACACACATCCTCACTATTTTCGCAGAAATTTTTTTATTTTTTCAACTTCTGAATATATTGTTTTTTTCTTTTGACCATCCAGACAATGTTTGCTTAAGAATGCCATTTTTGTTTGATATAGATACAGACAGGGCCGGCGCGAGTAGGTGTCACGTGGGGGGGGGGGGGGGTTAACGAACTAAAAATGTTTTAGTTCGTCATTTAACGAACTAAAACATTTTTAGTTTGTTAAATGACGAACTAAACATTTTTAGTTCGTCATTTAAGGAACTAAAAATGTTTAGTTCGTTAAATGACGTTTGACGCAAAGATAATTAATTTTCGAACGTCTAAGTTTTGAATTTTAATTGATATTTTGGAATTTTTTAAAGCAAAGGTTATTAACAAATAGAATTTAATGGAAACTTAACTGAGTCAAAATATCTTCGTGAATAAGTTTAGCTATGTTTAATTATTTTTGTCGCAAAAGTATTTTATTTTCAAACGTTTAAAGTTTGGAATTTTTATTGAATTATTTGAGGAAATAAAAGATATATTATTTTTCAAACTTTATTATGGTAAATAACATACTATATTTTGATATTTAATTAGATTCCACTTCGTCATTGTCAGAATATTCTTTATTTTCGTTGTTTTCAGTGTCGGAATCTTGGACTTATTGGAAGTTTTGTTATTGTATGCACTTATATGAAATTCAAATAAAAGTCCTAGTTGAGCGAGGTTTTTTGCCGAAGGCACCTCAAAAAACAGTACGAGTTAGCGAATGGTCCGACTTAACCAGGGTACGACTTAAGCGAATGATTTTACAGTAAGTTGATAGAGAATGTTCAAGAGGAATTGAGTTTCCGTCCGACTTATCCAGGGTCCTAGTTAATGGGATTCAACTGTATCTTTAGTTTGATAAATTATATTTGACGAAGAGTTATTAAGTTTTAGTTTTTAATATAATAGTAATTAATAAAAAGAATTAAATCGAAGATATCAGTGGAAATGTTTATTTATGTTTAATTATATTGCAATATATGACGAAAAGTTATTTTATTTACGAGCGTTCAGGAATTTATATTGAAAGCATTAATAATACAAGCCCTATTTAAGCAAAGTTTTTGCCAATGTAACCTAAAAAGTCGATACGAATTAATAATTAGTCCGACGTAACCAGGGTACGACAAACGGATGATTTTTTAGTAAGTTGATGGAGAAAGTCTAAATGGAATTTTTAATCCGTTCGGCTTATCATTATCACTCTTTATTTATCACATTTATCACATTATTCCCAGGATTTTCTCGCTAATTGAAACTCAATAACTCGAAAAAATTCAAGAATTTCACTTTTTTTTTTAAATAAAAAATTTTAATAAAAATGCCAAGCGAAAAATAACAGCTTAGAACTCAATTTGTTAATACTTTTGGACGTTTCGGGAATAAATTGAGGATTTAAATAGTTATTCGTGTATTGAATTTTTATAACCGTTTTAATTAAAATATACACTTATGAAAGTCATCATATTCTCGTTTTTGAAAAATGTCATGACACATACAATAGGTGTGGTGAGTTAGGGTAGGTGTGGTGTATGTGATTTAAAAGAAAAAAAAAACACAAAAACACAAAAAACAGACCCCAATGTTAAAAATAATTTTTAACAGTATCCGACACAGTTTAACGCAATTTGAGCACTTATTTTAATTCGAACTAAAGTGCAAAATTTTTTTAAAAATAAACAATTTTTCCATTATTAGTTAATTTAAAATTAAACTTTACAATTAAAATTATTGAGTTAATTTGGTTTTAATTGTTTTAACAACTATTTAAATTCATTATTAAAAAAAAAACAATTAAAATTAATAATAAAAATTTTAAACAATTGATGAAGTTTTTAAAAGTTGTTAACAACCTGTGAACAAATATAGGTTTCGACGAGTTCTTAAGCGCGACATTTACTTAATTGAAAATATTTGCCACCCACAGGCGCCGCATGTAGAAGCCAAGAAGTCTTATTATAATTACTCTTTGTGTTTTTTTTTTTTAATTTATCAAACAATTAAACTGAGCTATTTAATACAATATCTCAAAAAAATAGTTGATTCTGGACAGAAATACAATAATAAAAAACAAAAAAAAAGCAACGTGCTGTAAAACATTTTCCGAACAGTCCGGATGCTTTTACTTATTTTTATAATTTTTTTAATACGTTTATTTTTTCATTTTTTTGTAATGATTTTCAAAATGAAATGGACTAAAGATAATATGTAAATAAAATAAAGTTTTGTTTTAAAACTATGACTTCTAGAAGAAAAGCATTTTTGATAAGTTTTGAAGTCAATCGTAATTTGACTTAAATAAAATAAATAAATTCACAATTGGGCCCATGTAGAATACCCATATGGTCCCAGTTGCATTGGTTAACTGGGTTTAGCTGTGTCAACCGCCGCACGTAGGAGTATTTAACGATTTTAGCTGGCCAAAATTATTTCTCTCTTTTTAACAGCTGAAAACTTTACCATATGACAAGAAATTGTGAATTAAATGTTTTTTGTACAAATCCAAGCCAGTGGCGTTCAATATAGGGGAAAGATGGGTACTTTAGGGATTACATTTTATTCTATTCAATAGGATTTGAGGAAGTAAAAGATATATTATTTTTCAAACTTTATTATGGTAAATAACATACTATATTTTGATATTTAATTAGATTCCACTTCGTCATTGTCAGAATATTCTTCATTTTCGTTGTTTTCAGTGTCGGAATCTTAGACTTCTCCAGGAAGAAGCAATTCCACAGCTTCTTTTGAAAAAGGCTTTGTAAGTTTGTGTTTCTTTTTCCTAATGCTGGACAACAGAGAGGTCGGATGTTAACAATAACCTATTGATGATATCTTGGTTACAATCTTTTCTAGAAAATTTTCTTGCATAGCTAAGTCTGTACTTCCGGAAATGTTTGTTTCTGGCTTTGGCAGCCTTCTCCGACAATTGTCCACTTGGCAAAAGCGCATTCTCTACTATATCAGGACCATGTACTAAAACTTTATGCAGAGTTGGAGTCATTGGACACCAGGGGTATAGTTCAACATAAAGCTTTGCAGTATCCAAAGTATACTGTCTGAACTTTTCTACATCAATCTTGTGGCCACTGGAAATTACTTCTAGGATAATTTTCATTCTGGAAATTAAACGGAAGTCTACTCCAGTGATATATGCAGATGTTTCCGGGTCGTTGAAGAATCTCCTGCTTGTGTTGCCGTTATTGGTATTCCCAAATCCAACCTTAGGTATGTCGACAAGAATGCCAATTTTGCTCTTGAATTCATCTTGGATTTTCTTTTTCCTATCTGAGATGAGTCTCTTCTCATCTTCATTCACCCTTTTCTGCCATTTTTTTACAGGCAATTTATATGATAGGTGAAGGAGACTTTCAAAACACCGTATTTTAGAATGCAGAATGGATAGTCCAAATTTGTAGCTGCTTTGATTGTCAACACATGTTCTGTCCAAATCATTAAACTGTCTTGATGTTGCTACACAAATATAACATCGCATGGTCGATTTAGTGGTGGTTGCTGCGTTACAGACTTTTCTGTCAATCATAGTTAACATCATCACATGTTCTACTGCTATGTCTTGAAGTTGAGTTGGTTTCAAGCCTGCAATTTTGTTTTCCATGTAAGCAATTTCTTCAGCTATTACATCAGCAGTTTCTTTTATGAACCTTATTCGAATTGGCCTGCAAAACCTTGAAGACGATGGTGTAGGATTTTGCCAGATAACCTTTTTATTTACTCCATTAGTTAGCTGTAATGGAACCATTGAGCATTGAAATATACTGGCATCAGAATTAGAGTCATCCTCAAACTTTTGATTAAACTGTGTCTGCTGGGAGCCATTACAACCCCATTTCGTAGATAATTTCATATGTTTACGCCCACTTTCCGTTAGAGTCTTGATAACTTCTTCTAAATACAACACCAATCTTTCGGCAGTATGGTTTAACAGACTTTGTAAGTCTACTTCAGCTAAACTTTCTGTGACTGTGAACAAATCAGGATCAGGATAGCATGTTTTTTTTTCTTCGACCAAAATACTGTAGCAGGGCCATTGCTTCTTGTCACTTGTACGTACGATTTCATATTGAGATTTTTTTAGGCTGCGTCAGTAAATATTAAAAGAACCTCTAACGGTGTCAATGATTTTTTTGTAGTTTCAAGACTGCTGCGATAGGCTTTTTTATACTTTCCCGCTCGTTTGGGAGATGTTTTAAGATCATTGAGGACGGTTGTAGCACTTCTTTTGCCACTTGTTGTCAAACAAGTTTCAGCTGCAAAAACAATAGCTTCTGGTTCCACATCTTTCCTGAGCTGTTCTGTTTTTCTCCTTGTTGAACGTTCACTAGAATCGACAAAACTTCTTCTTGGTCATCCGGCTGATGATGAAGTGGATGGGGTACCCGGTATTTGGAAACTCCCTTGCAGCCAAGGGCCATGCTTCTTAATAAATATTTCATGAGTTCTGGATGAAGACGACCACATTTTTCTAAAAATAGCTTTCAACCTCGACATTTGACGCTTGTATACTGTTTTTAGTTCTTCGGTATATTGATTTCTTGATAACAAATTTTGATCAGCTAAGTCCATTTTTTCATTGAAATTTAGAGCCTTCTACTGCTGAATACTGTTCTAGAAATCCAAACGAGAGATTGTTTGCATTCCTGATGACCTATCTAGAAAAAAAAAAATTAAGTTGAAAAATTTATCTTAATGTGCTTAGAACATGATTAAAATTTAGTCGGCATTAACAGGCAGTTGATGTATATATCTATATATCTATATATATATATATATACATATATATATATATATATATATATATATATATATATATATATATATATATATATATATATATATATATATATATATATATATATATATATGTATATATATATATATATATATATATATATATATATATATATATATATATATATATATATATATACATATATATATATATATATATATATATATATATATATATATATATATATATATATATATATATATATATATATATATATATATATATATATTCCTGACTATACATATATATATATTCCTGACTATACATATATATATAACCCTGACCTTGATGACTATTATATATATATATATACATAACCCTGACCTTGATGTGCTTAGAACATGATTAAAACTTAGATGGCATCAACAGGCAGTTGAAATTAAGATTTTTAAATAGCTAGTGGTATAAACTCATAGAAAAACGAAAAAAACTAAAATGGTTTCAATGCGCACTACAACTTTTTCAATTTTAAAGTCTTTAAAATTCGTTAAAAAAATGCTAAGTTTCATGGTACATAACTTTTGTGGTAATAACAGTAGTAAGAGTAAATAATTCATCCATGATATAACACTGTAAAACTTCTGTTGTAAACACTTGGACACAGCTTCAATAAACACCACTAAAATCGCTCGTAAATAAAATGAACCACGCTGATATAGATCGGATATTTAACTAGACTGTGTAGTTCCAATTACTACTTGTATAACCAAACCATTAACTGCTCATTAAGCGACCATTATCGAGAGATAATAAGGGTAGGTAATTAAGTGGGTCCGGCCACTTTTAATAATTCTAATTTTGGCTAGCTAAAATCGTCAAATACTCCTACGTGCGCCGTCTTAGAAGCTTTGTACTGCTTTCTCCTGGAACGGCAGTGGCGAGACGTGATCGGTAAAGTTTGATAGAACTATCTTCTTAAGAAGATAATAAAGATCTTCACATAATAACACTTCAACTTCAGCCGATTAATCACCCATCAAATCCTCTAAAACGCTCTCTATTATTTTTTTTCTTATATAACGTAATATCTTTTCCTCCAAATACACAATAGCACGAAACTTGTAATAATGATTCCAAGCAAAAGCAAATTTATATAAGTTTAAATCATAGCAGTTCCACTCTTTCTTGAGCGTGATTTGTAATATGTATCAAAGCAGCAGCATATTCTCTAGATCGAAGGTGATTTTTAATCAAGTTAATTTGTTTATGTGAAATGATGAGCGGCCTTTTAACGGAAGGAAAACTATTACACTTAACTGGTCTCTAACAATCAATTGGACAATATTGTAATGCTAGGTTAATATCCAGAGGTTATGTTTTATATGACATTCACTAATTGCTAATTTTGCTAAAGGTGATTGACAGCTCAGTGATGCAATCATCAATGAGAAAAATACATTGTATAAAAATACATTGCAAACCGCACCGATCGATTCAAAACGTTGGCACGACATAAAACCGCTGATCATGAATAGTTTCACTGGGCAAACAATAAAGACAATGGCCTTTGACTTTTTCTCAAGAAGACGAAGTACAAGCTCTGTTTTGTCAGAGTTTGTTGCTCTTACGACTAATAGATGACCCTGCATATTAAAGAATAAGTATATATACAAAACACATTTATTTAAAATTTAAAATAGCTTAACTCCAGCTCCTATCTCTGACATTTTCCAAGCAATGATGTTTTACAAAACGGTAAGAAAAAACAACATTAACAAAGTCCAAACGTTTTGCTAAAATTAATCAGCAACTGAAAAGCTTGTTGCTATTGGTTTCTTTAAACCGAGCTGGCAATCGCTCAATATTTAGCTCTTGAAAAAATTCTTGGAGTTTTTAGTTCTTATTTAGATGAGTAAGACAATTTAAGCAAAAGCAAATATAAAATAAGTAAATCATGAGCACAAGTATCTATAAAAAGGATGCTCCTTATAAAAAGATCTTCACTGACGTTGTCTATCACGGAGTCATTGTCGGCATTGGCTTTAGCATTAGCTGCTATTGCTAAAAAGGTTAAACTAACAAAGCGCACCGAGTTTGATTTTTAAAAGAAAAATCTTGGTAAGTTTGGTTGTTTCTTTATTGGGAGTGAACTAATCTGACAAAGAGAAGTTGATATGAGATGGATACCAGCCACCATTATGAAAAATGATCCTCCTCTAAAACCATAAATTAAATAAATATAAATATTATACATAAAGAATAAGGCAGGTATTGGGTCCATTTTGTTTGGAGAAGTTGTAAACATTATTAGCTTTGTCTTAGTCCTAGTGATTTTTGCATCAGGTTTTCTTGACAAAATAAAAAGAGATAATGAAGCCACAGATATGCTTCAAAAATCACAAGCTAGATATTAATATTATTTTCCATTACAAAACATTTTATTTTAACTTTAAAATATCCCCATTCCACAAAAAATTAATTGAACATATCTGTTCTCTTTGCCAAATAGTAAGATAAAGATTGATATTTTAACCTTCGCTGAAGATGGTGCCAATTGTGAATTTGGATGCCAGCTCTCTGGAGTCTTGATTTCTTTGAAAAGAACAGAATTTCCTGTTCTAACCCTCCATTATCTGAGTGACAATGTTAATCAGTTTGTGGAACAGACAGATTAACCAGAGTAAATCTGAGAAAAAGGTTAGAGCTAGCTATGAAGCATGACGCAAGAAGTTTAGCATTAAACTTGAAGGTAACAAGTTGCAATATAGTTATCTCTGTCAATATAAAACAATTACATAATTTAATCTAAAACTTTTCTATTGTTTGATTTTATAAAACCTTTTAATTATTTTGAGAATATTCTGAGAATTCTAAAAGTTGGCATATTGATTCAATTAAATCAATCTGCCAAATTTTTTTAAAGGTTTAAAAACATATAGATTTTATTTTTTTTAAGACATTGGAGAAGAGATGGCTAAAGTTCTGTTTGTCACAGAAAAAAAAGCATTCGAAAGAGATTTTTAGTTTTTTTCATTTGTTATTTAGGTGTCCCATGAAGCCCTATCGGTTTTGTCACAGAACACCGCGGAAGTACATTTAACCAGTAAGGTCACGCTTCCTTCCTTACCGTGACGCGAAATATGTCCAAAGCTTGTTTTGAACATGGATCTTCTGCTTATAAAGTAAGCTCTCTAACCACTGCGTCACAGCCGCACAAAAATAGAGTAATGGTTGAGATACTACCAAATCATGTTAACCCGAAGGAGAAGAAGAAACCTCCCTCATTAATTAATTTTATCAAGAAGAAGAGTTGGAATCTGTTCAACATTCTAGACCTTACCATGGAGCAGTGTAGTTGAATGGAACTACCGTATTAAATTTGATATCCGTTTCCCGGATAAATCAAGTTCCAAGAGTTTGTGAACTCCATTGATTTTGTTAAAGGTTACTCTGAGCTGGTGGTCAAACTCATCTAGTAGAATGTAAAGAAGGCCAAGAGTGAAGATAAGCTGTAGCACTTTCACATGGTTAAGAATGCTGGGAAGAAACCAGTTTTCTGAACTTTGGTTCTGCAAACTGGTTTATAACATTATACAAAGAATCCGCTAACTATGTGCCTCCAACTCTTAAATTCTCTACGGTTAGCGCAATGGGAGTGTGACCCCTCCCTCCATCAAAGATTTTATTATTTATTTAGTCGGCAGATTTGACCTTTTTTAAAAAATTCAGTCAGCAAATAAAGATTCTTTAGACAAATCAGACGGCAAGTTTAGACAGTCAGTTGGCAAATGTCGACTATGCAGTCGGCAAATTTCGAAAATCGATAACCTTTTTTTTTTCTTTCTTTTTTTTTTAATTGGAAAAGTTGTAATGGCGCTGTTTTTTTGTTTAACAGATTTTGATTTTTGAACAATAGAATTTCATATTTTTTGTTTATGCATAGTTTTCAAAACTTCGTGGTAGTGTTGTAAGCATTGCACTGTTTAATTACTTTTCATTTAACAACTGGATTTAAATTTGCATTTTTTAATTTCCAAAATTCTTTTTAATAGTTCAGTATCATTTTTGTATTTCGGGTTAAACTAAAAGGTCCGGTGTAGTATGAGATTTTTACTCCCGTGATTTTTTTACTCCCCAGTAAAAATTTCGTATGAAGTTTTTACCGCGGAATAAAAAAAGCATATGAGATTTTTACTCTCACTATTTTATTTTTACTCCCAAGTTGTTATTAGCGGAATTGCATATCAATAAGACATGCACTCCAGATTTGCAGATATTTTTAGTTACTTAAAATGCAAAATATATCCAAAAGAAGTTTTAAATATAGGCGATAAAGCCAATTTTAGAAGGCAAACTATAGTTGATAATAATGAGTTATATCATTTAAATAAAGCTGCAAAGGTATGTTATTATTTCAAAATGTTTTAATAGTTTTGTCATTTTACAACTAGAATCTAGTCACCAAATAAACACGAATATTTACAAATAATTTATTTAATAAATGATGAAAATTAATTTAATTTTGATTCTCATTATATTGATGCTTTACAGCTTCTTTTTTTTTTAGAGAAAAGTTATTTGGAGTAGAGATGAACAACAAGACATAATAAAGTTTGTTCATGAAGGAAGCGATGTCTCTGTTGAGTCTAAAGCTTTATCTGGTCATACAGGTATTTATAACACAACCTATCACATTCAAAGTAGATTTTTCTGGTATAGAATGATAAAAGATATTACAACTTATGTTTCCAAATGTGACCAATGCCAAAAGTCAAAGAACAGAAAACTTTAGTCGAAACCATTGCTGCAAAATATTTCAATGCCTAAAGGCAATATGAAGCAGGTAAGAATCAATTTAACACAGTTACCAGAAGTTAACGGTTGAAAATATCTGGTTGTATTAATCGACTACTTCAGTAAATGGGTTGAAGCAGAAGCACTTACCGATAAAACTGCTAAAGCTGTGGCTTTTTTACTCCCACTAAAATGTAGAAAATAAATTAAGTTAAAAAAAGTTATTATTAAAAGTTTAACTTTTATTAAATGTATTAATTAAGCACTATATTAACATAACGGTAAAAATACCTAATGAGAGTAAAATTCTCATAAAGGGAGTAAAAATTTCATACGCATTTTTTACTCCGCGGCACAAATTTCAAATCAAATTTTTATAGGGGAGTAAAAAAAAAAGGGAGTAAAAATCTCATACTACACCGGTTTTAACATAGTCACAAGAAATAGTTCTATTTCTTGTGACTATGGTTTTAATCACAAACTTTCATATCGTCCTAATTTAAATTTATCTAAATCAAGAAAACCCAACATCATTTGATTTAACCCTTCTTTCAGCAAAAATGTTTGCACTACTTTAGAAAAAAGCTTTTCAACCTTAATCAATTTTAACTTCCCAATAAATCATAAACTTCACAACATTTTTTAACAGAAACACGACAAAAAGTAATATCTGTATGCCAAATAAAAAATCTAGTTTAAATGCAGACAAGCAACTCATTATAAACAACAACAAAATTCTACCTAAAGCCAAGTGCATCTGCCTTAATAATAAGAATACCTATCCTTCATTAAAGCAATGCTTAACGAAAAACATTATATCAAATTAATATAAGTTCCAATGGTCTAACTAACACGTTTGTTAATAAATTTTGCATTGGTTTAAGTAAAACACTATTTAAAATTAGATATGCCAACCATATAAAATCATTTAACATTATTAAATACAAAAATGACACTGAATTATCAAAAATAATTTAGGAAATTAAAAAATGCAAATTTAAATCCAGTTGTTAAATACCCACATTTATAAAAATTACCCAATTTTATAAATGAGTTGTTGATATATCTTTATGCAATATCTTTTTTCCAATTATTTATTATTCTTTTATCATTAATTTCTTAATAAGAATTAGTAATTATAGTCAAAGTTCATTAAAAGTCATAATGAACATTTTCAACCCAGAGGAGCTACAGTCAGAGAAACAAAACATAAAAAATACAGGTGTTAATACAGTTCTTATTTTGGGCCTTGTACGTGGAGTACAAGAAAGTAACTATAATTTGACTTATTAAGTTTATGTTAAATTAAGTTAAATGAACTAAAATACATAGTAACAGCGAACCTGAAGCTTGTTAATTGTTTACTGGGCATTTCTATAAGTTAAACAATTATTTTGTGTAATTTCATGATAATTTATAAAAAATAATTGATTTTTAATATTTCATCAATATTTTACTTAACATTGATAGTCTTTTTTAAAAATAACATTAAAAGGCGGGAAAAACAATGTTTTCTGATACTGTGAAGGATTAAAGGACAATAAAAATAAAAAATTGAGGATTTATTAAGGTTTGAATAATTAGCATCAGAAATTTATTGAGGATAATGGACTTTATAAGAAAATGGAAAGTTATAAAAATGTTTTTTGACCGTGCTAATTGAGAAGTTCTTATGAACCTCTTCTTATTGATATAGTTCCACTACCTGAATTGCATCAGTTTAAATATATTGTTACACGAATAACAGTTGTTCTTATGGCTGAGGATTCAACTAAAAAGTTTTTAATTAGTAAAACTGTTAAGAGGAACGGTTACAATGGGGGAGGATATGATGGACCTTAACATATATTCTGAACAAACTATGATTTTGTATGATTTACTCAATTTTACGGAAATTTATTTTAAAAACATCTAAAATAAATAGATTTATATTTAATCCTAAAAATTACCTTTGAAAAAATAAATAACTTTTTTGAAAAAAAAATCTTTTTTTTTTTTTTTAACATGTTTATTTTACAACTACAAAGTATTTACAATTGACCAATCACCGATTGGCGAATAAAGATATACAAATATAAATATCGTAAACATAAAGTCCAAAATAAATAAGGGATAAATCTAAAATATTGTTACATTCAACTTTGAGACAGGATAAAAGTAATTACAAAGTACACAATAGAATAACGTGAACGTAAAAATTACCCAAGAAATAAGCCTTCTATATTCTTTCAATTAAAATAATATATATATATATATATATATATATATATATATATATATATATATATATATATATATATATATATATATATATATATATCGCGAGGTTAGAATTATTTTGTTCTATCTCCACTTTTTGAAAAAAATGAGTTATTAATTGTGTCATGTACCTAAAAATATTGTTTTTCTACTATATTAAAACTTAAGTTAAAATCAAAAAAGTTTCGGAGAAAACATAAGTAATAGAAATCTTTTTATATGCCGTCTCCTAAAGTTTTTATTTTTTAAATCGTTTTATCTCGAAACAAAAAAATGTGGAGATATAACAAAATAATTCTAACCTCGCGATATATATATATATATATATATATATATATATATATATATATATATATATATATATATATATGTATGATAAAAACAAGATTTGTATAAGATTGAAGAAAATAATTAATTGTTTGTAGTTATAGGAAGCTCGCAAAAGACTGGGGTCAGTCTTTTCATCAAGTACCTTCTAGACGTGTAATACACATAAAAATCAGTTGCATACGTGGTAAATATGTATGTGGTACATATATGCCTTAAAATTATTAATGTTACTATCTCCTTTTAGTATTATTTTTATTGTTTCCTTTGAAAAGTTACATTTTTTGTTTTATTAGGGTTGTTTTATATTATTTTTATTTTTAAACTTTAAATTTTAAAAAAAGTTATAAACCCCAACTCTAAAGGAAAACAAATATTAGTGAAAGAAAATAAGGGTACGTCAAGATTCCGGGATAACTGATAGCCGACAAACATCTTGTGACGTCAAACTAATGTTTGAAATAAAATTACAAGTTTATTCTAAAGCACTATTTTTAATAAGATTTTATTTTTCTAATCATCCTTGTGTGGATGCACATTAACGTACACAATTGTATGTGTGCACAATTTCTATCTTTACGTAAGTATTTGTTGCATTTTTCTAATCATCCTTGTTGCGGGTTGGACACCAATGCAACAAATACTTACGTAAGTAAATTTATGAACTTCATAAATAACTTTTTTTACATTTAAAAAGAAAATTACATATTGATTTAAATTACATTTACATAATTATAACCAAAATTACTTTTCAAAGTAAGTTACTTTGTACGACTTACCATTAAAAGTAAGTAACATTTACGAGTAAAAGTAAAAATGCAAATAACTTTTATTTGTAAAAGTAAATTACTTTTTTAAGTAACAGTTACTCATTTAAACAACATAACTTAAGTAATTTAATTATGTTAAATAATTTATGCAAAAAAAAAAAACGAATTACTTTTAAATGTATGTTACATCAAAATACATAAAAGTACCATCCCTAATGAAATGTACTTAACTGAAATTTGAATTTCTGTTAAAGAGTTTTAATATAAATATATTTTCCAACTTGCAGATTCTGAAAGACTTTAAGAGATAAATTTATAAACGAGTTGGTGGAGCTCCTATTCCGCCGCTAAACAATCTAAAATAAATGTACAAAAGTAATTTTTCGTTACATAGTGCTCAATACAAAAGTAGAGCAAATATATATAATATTAGAATGATAAATACAGTTTAGTTTGTAAGATAAATCAGAGTTTCACGCTTTATGCGATAATCAGACGTTACAAACAACCATAACAACCACAAAAATTATACACAAAAATGCAATAGATTGTTAGCTTAGGTTCAAGAAAAAATCCCCCCTGAAAAATATTCCACCAAAAAAAATTCCCCCGAGAAAAAATCCCCCCGGATAAAATCCCCCCGAGAAAAAATCCCCCCGGAAAAAATCTCCCCAAGAAAAAATCTCTCCAGAAAATATCTCCCCAAAAAAAAATTTTTTTTTTTTACTTAAAAATTTTCAATATATAGTTATGTTTGTTTCTTTCTTTATTTTAAATATTTAAATAAAATACTTCATTTTCATAAAAATGTCAAGTTATGTGCTATTACTCGAAGGTACCTTCGAGGAATTTTGCTTTCGCTACCTAGGTAGCGAATGCGAAACCCTAACCCTAACCCTGACGAACTGCAAATTGGTAAAATGTGAACTTTTTTGCGAAGCATCATAGTTAATTTAACAGTATATTTTAAGAACTTTTAAGCGAAAAAATTATTTAAAAAAAGAATAAAAGGAATTTAAGTGAAACTAGACGAATACAATATGAAAATATATATATACATACATATATATATATATATATATATATATATATATATATATATATATATATATATATATATATATATATATATATTTTAACTATTTGATACACTGTCAGGCTATTTGTCAGTCGGCGTAGCAGTACTCCGTTGCGAGTCAGGCTATAAGATAGTCAATGTAGTAACACTTGTTTTACAGTTAAAAAATAAAATTTTTATTTTAAATAAAGCTTTAAAATAGATACAGTTAATTCCCGATAACTCGAACCTCCAAGGAAAATGGTTCAACTTAACGGATGTTCGACTTAAGCGAAGTCTCTTTAAGTCAAACTTTGACAGAAGTGAAATAGTAGTTCGAGTTAAGGCAATTATTATTAAAAATTATTAAAAATTTATTTATTTCATGCTAAAGTATGAATATTAAATGTACACTGTTATAATAATAAAAAGTGTGAAAAAAGTTTAGTGAAAGAAGCTACGTATATCCGTTTGTATTAGATTCTCTGGTAATTCTTTTTCCACAATTAAGTTTATTTGGTTTATACATTTATGAATACACTCCCCATTTTTACTGAATATCATGTAGCTTTGAAGTAGTATATATATATATATATATATATATATATATATATATATATATATATATATATATATATATATATATATATATATATATATATATATATATATATATATATATATATATATATATATATATATATACATTTATATATATATTTATATATATATAATAATATATAAATAATTATATATATATATTGTTTATTGGCCAGTTCAGACCAAAAATTAATAAAATTGGTAAAAGAAATTTTTTCTTTGTCTAAATATCATACTTCAAAATACGAATTGAGCTTCTAGGACGAATAGTAACAATAGTAACAACATGTTAAAAAATTAGAGATATTGAAACAGGTCACTCTAAGAATTTAGTGTTTTTGGCTGATTCTTACAGAATGTTGTTCTTAAATTCATTTTGTAAACGCAAGTGTGATTGTGTAACAGTAGGTACTCATCTTTGCAATAATCAAAAGGTCTAATAACTAAATATTTATTTTTTTTATTTTAGATGCATTTTGGCTTAATTTAGTTACATTTGCTAAAGAAAATTGGTGGAACAGAGCTGGAAAAAACCAATGCAAATGTTATGTTTTAAACCTAATTAAAAGTGGCAATTGTTTTAAGTTCATTAGCTAACATTTTATTCCATAGTTTTGGCCCTCCTTAGTATATCATTTAGTTAGTTAGTTTATATTTTATTCCATAACTTTGACCCTAGTAAACATTTTATTTCACAATTTTGGTAGAAATTGAAAATTCAGTCCGCTGAAATTAACATCAATATAACTCAAATAACAAAATTTATTTAATTAAAAATATCATTTCAACTTATGACACCTATTTTACAGATAAGTTTAACAAGTTTTTTAAATGGTTTAAATTTAGTTTTTTTCGATTTAACACATTTTTAAACAAAATTAAACAATATAAATGGGCTGCACACTATTGGCTTAAAAGGCTTCATCTCTGATGCTTAAAAAATAATCCTGCATTGTTGCTTGAAATAAACCATAGATGGATAAAGTCGTCATAAAAGTTAATTAGATGCTGCGAAAACAAAAGTTGTTCGTTGTTTTTGGATCACTTCTTGTTTTATAAATTTCATATAATAAACAGCAATGCATTATAAAGGTTTAGAATCAAAGGTCTACTATTATTTCAAATTTAAAACAATTTTAATAAACAATACGTTTAATTTAAAACAATACGTTTAATTTTAAACAATACGTTTAATTAAACTAAATTTAAACGCTTTGAATGCGATTAGAAAGACTTAATGCTTTTGCTAGGTTTTTGCGATTAGAAAGACTTAATGCTTTCACTATGTTTAGTATATCAGACGTCATAACAGACGTCAAAAACTTGTTTGAAACTTGAATTTTAATGGAGGTTTAACACTATTTTGGAATTGTTACATATTTGGCAAAATCCAACATCAAAACTCTTGGATCAAACTGAGATAGTACGCTACAACCACTGCGTCACAGCTGTTACATAATAACGTTTTTCTATTCGGTTCTGACCAGGATCAACAAAACTGGGGGGCCAAGGGTCCCCACTTTTTTTCTAAAGGACTTTTTTTTTTCTTTTAGAAAATTCTAGATATAGAGAACTTTTTTTAGAAATTAACGATTGTGCGCCTACTTTAAAACCCTTGTCGTCGGCCCTGCTAACTTGACTCTGATACATTCCCTTAACTCTAGTTATTATGTTTCATGTTCTAGCATTCTAGAACACATTCTAGAACACATTATTTATGTTTCATGTTCTAACATACATTATAGAACACATTATTTACATCTTAGTATTAATACTCGTAAAGCGAAAAAAAAACATTTAATACTTTACAGAATATATTTTATATTACAGCATTACATATATATTACAATACAGCATTACATATACATTACATATATATACTACAGAATATATTCTAAATTACAGCATGCATTATTAATTTACAAATAATTTACAGTATCTAGTAAAATCTAAAAACGTAGAAAACATTACAATTACATATAACTAAATTTTAAAAAATCTTCAAAAATGGTATAACATTTATTCTTCCATTTTGATTTCAAGATTGAGCGGAGTCTGAATTTGACTTCGCGGGGCTTCTATAGCTAATTTAAAGTCTTTTGTATATCGAGAACTTAGTTGAGATGGGTCAACATCATCGGGTAGAGAGATGTTTCTGGTAAACTGTTTGTG
>NC_061162.1:9434542-9584542 GCF_022113875.1 Hydra vulgaris
TCAAATAGCCCCCCCCCCCCCTCAAAAAAAAAAAAAAATTCGGAGCCCTAGGCCCAGGTTTTACGTGTCTTGTGGAAGATCAGGCCCTGTATATATAATCATTATATATGATACCAAATATATGAGAGTGTAAAAAAAAAAACAGTAAAAAAAGTTGGGTGCCTAGATTTGTAACAGGTATTAAATATAGATAATAGTTATCAGATAATTAGATTATGTGTTTTTAAAAGTATAAACAAATCACGCTCTGCTTGGAATGTTAAGTTTCTTCGAACAGCACAACTTTAAACTTTTAAATACATTTTTTTATCTTATTTGAATTAAATATGTAAAAAAAATATAAAAGGTTTTTCGCGGTTCTTTGCCTGTGTCATATATATATATATATATATATATATATATAATAAATAAAAAAGAATTTAATTTAAATTTAATTCTTAATAATATTGAATGCAACGTTTTGCCAATTAAAGTTCAACGTTGAATCAACGTAAATACAACGTAAAATGCAACGTTGGGCCAACTTAGAAAATAAAATGTTGAATCAACGTAGAAAATGTAACCATTTTCCGACTTTAAATAAACGTTTTATCAACATTGGTTTTTAGTTGTTGGCGACGTCGCATTTGTAACCATAATGATATAAAAACAACGTTGGCAGGCAAAGTTGGGCCAACGAAACGTGCGACATTGTTCTAACGTTTTAACAACGTATGTGTGCTAGCTGGGAAGCAGCATGTTTAAAGAAATAAAATGATGCATTAAAAGGAAAATATCATAATCAAATCCAAAACCTTCTTTAAAATGCAAGTAATTTTAATAACGCATGGAAACGTAGACAGCATAAGTATATATTGTATGTATATAAGCATATATATTGTATAAATATTGTATATAAATAAGTATAAACACTGTTAAAAAAAATTTAATAAATTCTTCACAGAAATCGGAAAAAAACTTTCAAACAGAATTCCAACTACTGATAACTCATTTATAGGCTTTTTATTCACTAGACACGATCTAAATACCGATTAATTAAACACGATCTAAATATCGATTGAACTAACTCCCGTGGAGTTTAAAATTTCTTTTAAGAGATTAAAAAACTCCCGACGAATTTTGAAATCTCTTAAAAGAAATAAAGCTACTGGCTTTGACAAAATAACTAGTAACATAATTATTAATTGCTACGAGAACCTAAGTGATATACTTTTCAAAATTTTTAAAGCATCTTCAAAACAAAGGATTTTTCCGGACAAATTGAGTATAAAATAATATAAGTGTAAAAGCCTTTGATACCGTCGATCATGAAATTTTACTGCAAAAGCTCAATTATTATGGGATAAATGACATTCTTTTAAATTGGTATAAAAGTTATTTAATAAAATAGAAAACAATTTGTCCCCGTTAATAACAGACGCTAAAACGAAATGACTCAAATAATTTGCGTTGTTCCTCAAGGCTCGATTCTAAGGCCTCTTCTTTTTTAATTTATGTAAATGATATAAATAAAGAATCAAACTTAAAAAACATCATATTTGTTGATGATACAAATTTATATGTATCAAATTGTAGCATTACAAAACTGTTCTACGAATTGAATAAAGAACTTAAATTTATCTCTAACCGTTTAAAATGTAATAAATTAACTTTAAATATAAACAAAACAAAGTATATTCTTTTTCACCCATTATCGAAAAAACGTTTTTTGCCAAACCTATTTATTGATAAAATTAAAACAAAAAGAGAAACCGTCACAAAGTTTTTTTTGATGAAAATGTTACATGGAAAACTCATATTGACTACATTAGCAATAAATTTGCTCAAAGTATTAGCATCCCATTTAAGATTAGATTTTTTTTAGATAAAAAGAGTTTAATGCAACTCTACTACTCCTTTATACACAGTTATATTTTTTTAATTTTTTTATTTTTCAATTTTTGAATTTTCTTTGCCGTTTAATAAAATTTACAATAAAAAGGATCGTACTCGTAAAATAAATGGCCGGAGCAAAAAGAAGACGTTTTTTCCCTGTTTTTCCAGCAGACTGGACGCTGTAACTGTAACTATATTTTTTGTTTAGAACGTTGATTGTAAATTACGTTTTATTTGTAATATAAAACGTAATTTACAATCAAAGTTCTAAACAAAAAATATAGTTACAGTTACAGTGTCCGCTCTGCTGGAAAAACAGGGAAAAAATGTACAGGGCTGTTTTAAAAAAACATGATGGAAAAACTGGAAAATGTATTTTTGACGTATCATTTAAATAATGATACGTAAAAAGTACATTTAAGAATGTTTTTCAAAAAACGTCTTATCTAGTTTTTTTAGTTTTTCCAGCAGAGTGTACAACCTGAATTAAAAATACTTAACTACATTATCCATTAAAACACATTTTTCAGTTGAAAATAGGAAAAGTATATCGAAATTAGAAAAAAACAATTTTATTCCAAATAAAGGATGGACGGTATGTAATACAAAACTGATTAAACTTGTTTTGACAAAAGGGATCATATATATATTTATTATTTCTAAGTGCATACCTATTTATTGGTTTAAAAAAAAATCTTTGAAAATGGGTAAAGATATGTCATTTTTTTAAATATATGCATAAAACATAAAACATTTAAAACATTAATATCATCAGTATTACGAACTTTCATTTCAATATAAAATGGTTTGGAATAAGTATATGGATCCGCAATATTAATTAAACGGATTGCTTATTTCTGACGGTGATAAAAGCATTTTAACTAACATTTTTTAGTGCTTCCCTATGCAATATTTGCATAATTTAAACAACTTTTTATTTATTTTTAATTTTTTTTTTATCATCTTCGCTTTCAACAAGGCTGCTAGAAACCACTATTAGAGTTGGAAGTTACTGGAAGAAAAAAAATGAAGGTAGTTAAGCAAGATAACGATTGACAGACGACTTAAAAGATTGCAAATTACATGAATCAGGAAAGCAAGATGGAATCGGTTGCACTATAAAATTGGTTGTTACGGTTAGCAAATGTAGAACGAGAAAATCGAAATCCATATTGATGATTAGAAAGTAAGTTATAAGATTCAAAATGAGAGATTAAGTGTTTGTTAATTAAAGATTAAAAACCTTGTTTATGAAAGGAAGAAGACTAATGGGACGGCAGTTAGACGAATCAGATCGCTCTATAGAATTTTTGAAAATAGGGATCAGAGATGCCCCTGGAAAATAAAACTCTTATATGCACTTGTTAAATAGCTTTGAAAGTATAGACAACAGCTCCGGAGAATACTTCTGCAAGACTATAACAGGTAAGTTGTTCAAACCACAAGCTGTAGAAGAGCTGAACAGGAAATTTTAGATACGGAACTGAAGTGACACAAATATTAGAATGTAGAACGCAACTGGTGGAATAAAGAGATAGTAAGAATGAAATGTTCGTTGCAAACAATTCAGCTTTGTCTTTGGGTGAGATGACAAAGTCTGAACCATACTAGAGATGTGGAATTACAGGTTTGCTCTTATTTTTCATACTATTAAAGATTCTCCAGAAGTCACGAGAGTCTAATTTTTGTGATGAAATACGAGATTTCATGACCTGAAAATAACGGACTTTGGCGTTAGAGAAAACCTTTATACAATGGTTTCTAGCAGTAATAAACAGACATCTGTTTTCTGGAGAATTAATTTGCTGATAGATATTGAAGTAACGGTTTCGATTGGCAATTGCAGCAGCACAATGTGAAGAAAACCATGGAGAAGAGTGAGGCTTGACCTGGAGTCGTCAAGAGGGAATAAAAGATTCCATTCCAGTCTGAATTCACGAAGTTATGTAAGAAGCACATTTGTCAACAGGAAGACGAAAGATTTCTACCCAAGGCCCATTACAAAGAAAATCATGGAAAGAGTCCCAGTCAGCTTTAAGGTAGTTGTAAGAGATATGATCATAGAGAGATTCAGATGATGAAGAAGAAAGAGATAATAGTGATTACTGAATAAAAATTACTGAAAGTAATGATTATAGTAATGATTACCTTTTTTAAAGTAATGGCAAAGTAATAATTACTTGGTTTGTGACAAGTAATGGAAAATGTAATCATTACTTTTTTTAGAAAGTAATTAGTAATGTTTATATTAAATTACCTATTACTTTTGTTTTGTCACAGAAGTTTTGGAATCCTAACTCTGGTTAATGTATTTCTCATGTCATCATTAATAACCCTGATCCAAAGACCATTTGGTTTACAAATACCTTGTGGTAGCTAAAGCTATATAAAGTATTTAAATATATTTAGTTAATAAATTTTATGGCAGTTTCATCGAGTGGTTGTGATCACAACCACTCGATAAAGAAGATGGATCTGCTACGCTTAAAGCAGCAGACAATGTTATTGATATACATGCAAGCTATGTCCAAAATCAAAAGCATCTAAAATAGCTTGTAGAGTAGCAGTGTCATTAAGTTTCATAAAGCATATAAAGGTCACTTAAACGTGTTAAAGTTATTATTTTTATTAACTAAAATTATCAAATCAAAAATTTGTGAATTTTTTTGCGAAAGCAATAGCAAAACTTATTTTGCAACAAACAGTTAACAAACTTATTCAGGATTTTATAGTAGTATAAATGAAACCTCTCCGTACTATCGAATGTCTTTCTTTCAAAGCGCTGGTGACTAGATTATGTCTATCTGCAACTGTGACATCTAGAGTTACGTTGACAGAAAGCATAAAGTCCGATTATAACACCGTGTGTCTCGCAATCAAGGAACATATCTGTGGTATTGATTATGTCTGTACTACTGATATCTGATATCTGGAGTAGTCATAACCAAAGTTTTCTAGAAATGGCATGCCACTGGATAAATCCTGTCATTTTGGAACGAAAATCTGTTGCTTTGGGTTGTTTGCGATTAAAAGGAAAAAATTCGTTCAATGTAATTGCATTAGCAATATATCAAGCGCATGTACGTTATGCTTTTAAACAGAAAGTTTAAAAGCATAACGTACATATATTCCTGCACGTATAAAAACGTGCAGGAATAATGCATCAAATATGATAAAAACATTTCGTATCTTCCATGGTCTCGATGTTGGTGAGAAGAACGAGGATCAGGCAGCTAGAGTTCAGTTTTGAACTTAAACGGAGATTCGGAATCAAAGAATGACGACAAGGACACTAGAGATTTAAGTGAGGCAACTGCATGTTTTGACAGTGTTTCTGATTTAATTCTTAGCTCAACAAACAACACTAGTGTTACATTGCCCTCACACATGAGATGCTGCACACATTCTTTAAATCTGGTGTCAAACACTGATGCTGCAAAAGCATTAACAGATAACACTTATAAGCGTATTCACAATTAAACAATGGCAAAAGCAACAGCTCTATGGAACTTAACAAGTAGAAGTACAAAGGCTGCAGATTTAGCATATGATCTGCTTCAATACCGGTTCAATGTGTCCTGTGCAACATAATGGAATTCGTACTAGAAAGCTGTCAAGAAGATTCTTAAAGCTGAAAAAAAGCTGAACATCTTCTGCTCTGCATTAGAACTTCCAGTATTTTTGCAGAAAGATTTGGCTTTTCTGAAGGAATATGTTATGTTGTTTGAACCTGTGGCAACTGTTATTATAGTTTTTTTAAGGTGAAGCCAATTGCAACTTTTCATACGTACTTCCAACAATCCAGTCAGTTCAAACAAAACTCCAAAATGCAGAGATTAGATTAAGACCACTTAAAGAAGTTCTTCTACAAGGAATTGCAAATAGCATTGATGGTTACTTTGACGATCCAGAATTTCTCCTGGCTACAATTTCACATCCAAAATTTAAATTAGCTTGGACACAAAATATAGCCGTCAAGGAAAGATCTATGCATCTTTTGAATGCACAAGCTACAAAATTTGAAGAATTTGATTGAAAAAAAAGCTTCCCTAAAAGATAAAAATGATCAGAACGTTCCAACTGAAAACAAAGAATATGGTTTTCTTTTCTCTGAAGTTAGTAAACCAAATATAATGTCATGTGACAGCTTTCTATAGAATTCAGACCGTAATTTGGCCATGCTCCACCGTCATGAAGCTGTCAAGCATGTTTTTCTTAAATACAACACCACACTGCCATCGAAGTGCTCCAGTTGAAAGACTTTTTAGCAACGGATCGTTAATTATGACAAAACGGAGAAACAGACTGAGCGATGATTTGTTTGAAAAACTTTTGTTACTGAAGCAAAATGGGAAGATTGAGTTATAAAACCTCAAATTATAGTAATTTTTAAGTTTCAATGTTTTGCTTCATACAGATGTCAGCTCCGTGATAAGCACAATCAATCCATAGACACACAGACTTTTATTTAATACCTATTCTATCTATATAGGACACATCCATAGGTGATAGAATATATACATAGATAATAGTTAGTAACATGATACTCGTTAAATTCGAGGCGTTATTTAGATTAGATTATTATTTCAATAACATAATTTTAATTATTTAAATAACAAATAAAAAACATTGTTTAAACAACATATTTAAATAAATAATTTAAATTAATTATTATTTAAAAAACAATAAAAATAAAATGAAAACGATTAGATTTAAGGCAATTAAAACCACAACAATATTTATGCAAAACCATAAATTTGTGCAATTTTCTGCAAAATATTGTAGCGCGTAGTTTAAAAAAAAAAAAAAAAAAAGAAAACTGGAAACGAAATTAATTATAATAGGGAAAATAATGTTAGCCAGTATTTAAGTTTGCTAAACCGGCAAAATAAATCTTAGCTTCATTTTTTTCTTGCATATTTTATGTCAATGCTTTATAAATGAGAAGAAATAAAATGCAAATAAGCTTCCAACCAAATGTTTGTAGCTGTACCAAAAATAATGTCTGTAGCACTTCAACGACTTTGGGGAGAATGATACCTAAAATCATTTAAAAACGATTAAACTAAATCAAGCCATCATTATCAATTTTAAAATAAGCGTATTAAAATATCTAGAGATGAATCTCATTTTTCGAACTTTAATATTATAAAATGATTCAATTTTGTAAAAATTTGAAGTAACAAAATATTTCGGTCAATTTTGAAATTAAAAAAATTTTATGGTGCCATTCTTAGAAATTAGATAATTCTTATTTTATCGAAATTCTAAAATGGCACGGAAACTTTTTTCACTTTGAAATTAATTAATTCGAAAAACAAAAACTATTTAGGGACAAAATTCATTAATAAACATCTGTTTTGAACTTAACAGGAGAAAAAAAAGAATTTTGAAAGCGTTTTTTTTTATTAATTTTTTTTTATCGTACATTAAACTTTTTCTTTCCTTGGACAACCCTAATCTCAGTATTTCCTTTATAAATTGCTGTTTTGTTACTATAAATAAGGTATAAACAAATTATTTTTTTGCAAATAATTTTTCTTAATTTTAAGTTTGATACAAATAAATATCCAAAAAATTTTTCCTTCTGGTACAATATTACAAAAAGTGGCATTTTTTTAAAATCACTTTTCTTTAGATTTCATGCGTCAATACTTACTTTGAATGCGTCATTTACGTTAATTAACCTGCGCTTATTTCTGCGTAAACTGAATCGCAGAGCAGCGTGTTCTCTCAAAAGTAAATTCTGTTGAGACTAAAACGTGCTACGGATCTCGTAAATATAAATAAAAGTAAACTAAAAGAAAAAAGTTTAGAAAAAACTTATCATGTAGAACTAGATAGCAAGAACAAAAACTTTATATATTTTTGTAAATAATATTTTTTATTGATAATAATGGAACCACAATTAAAAGCTAGATTCTATTTTAAAGGTTCAAAAATAGCTTTTCAAATACTAGTATTATATTATATAATAAAAATAGATTAATATAAAAATTCACTAAATGATAAATCGCTTGAAAACCCAGGGTTTTTTTATGCAGGAGAGAGCTGTACAAAATTTAATTTAAAATAAGTTTTGTAAAAATGTCAACAATAATGTCTAAAAATAAATATAAACATTTTTTTAGCTTTCAAGTTTTTATTAGATATTGCGGAACTTTCAACGCCTCCGTTGAAAGCTTCAAAACGACCACAGAAATTTTTTAAAACGACCGCATTTCTTTTTATGACGACAATTTCAAAAGGGTATAAAAGTCAAGATTTCTGTCAAAAACAAGTTAATGCACGCAACAAGTGATCCGTAAAACTTTCAAAATTTAAAAGGAGTTTAATTTTTTATTGGTAAGGGTTATTTATCATTTTAAATCGATATTACGATAAATTTTATATAATATATAAATTAATATAATACATACGATAAATTAAAAAATTATAAATTAAATCTTTAATTTATCAAATGAGATTACAAAGAAGAAAATTAGAATGATTTTGTTACTTAATTACAATGCAAAAAAATTGTTATATGTGATTTTTTCAAATAAATATTGAGAATTTGAAAACTAATTAAATTACAGTTTTTGAATCTTCAACTGTTTTCTTTTTCCTTTTAGCTTATCAGAAGTAAAATGCCTCATTGGCACGTACCTGTTCACGGATATGTTCCATCAGTATCTGAAGTTGTTATTATTATTTTATAATAAATTTCAGTGTATATATACTTGTATATATCCATACACACACACACACACGCACACACCCACCCACCCACAAACACAAACACACACACACACACACATGCATATGCATATGCATATGTACATGCACATATATATATACATGTATACACAATATGTATAAATGTTATATGTATATCTATGTATAACATATGTATATGTATGTATATTAGGTAGAACAAAATTCATATGAATTTAGGTTAGCATTAATTATTTAGCTTGCAGATGAAAAAAAGAAATTGTGTCACATTCCTACTCGAGAATACGATCCGTCCGATCAGTTCTTTGATGATATGATGGATATAACATATCCCCCATTTAGATACTTTCCTCAATTCAATGATAGAGAAATTACTAAAAAGATGAAAAAAGAACATGATCGAATGTACAAAAAGCTTATGGAATGCCTTCCATATGCGTGCGGTCAATTAGAAAAAACTTCCGCTAAAGAAGATAACGGTTTTATGGTTGATCTTGATGTCAAACATTATAAACCTGAAGAAGTAACTTTAAAAGTTGAAGGTATTTTTTTTTCAATTTAGCAGTGTAAGCTAAAGTTTATAGAATTTTCGAGTAATTGCTGTTCTTTTCTTTAATGATCAAGCGTTAATCGGAGAATAGGGGAAGGGGGGAGGGGGACAGAATTTCAAAGCGTTTTAATTTCACCTTAATTCCACTTTTTTATGCGTTACAGGTTATAGTATAATAAGATTCAATATAAATAGAAGAACGCTCTCCAATATAAAAAGAAGAACGTAAATCTCTTTTTTTTTTCTTGAGTTGATCACCTTTTTTTATTAGTGTATTAAAAACATATATTTTTTGTTTGTAACACATATTTATTATTTTAAAGGACGAGTTCTTGAAGTAAGTGGTAAACATCATAATAAGACTGAGAATGGTTTTGAAACTAGCGAGTTTCAAAGAAAGTACACTATTTCTGACGATGTAGATGCGACAGCTATTACTTCAATTATTAACGAAGATGGTGTTTTGCATATTGAAGCTCCAAAAATGCTCCCTGTTTCGGCTGATTCCATAGAATCAACAAAAGATAATTTTAAATATTGTTTAGATGTACAAGGTTTCAAGCCAGAAGAAATTTCAATTCAAGTTAAAGGTAGAGATTTAGTTGTTCGTGGTGAAACAAAAACTGAGGACAGAGATGAACACGGTTTAAGTTTTCATCATAAACAATTTACAAAAAAAGTATCTTTACCAGATGATGTTGATCCATCTCATTTAAGTTCTTGTTTTACTAAAAATTCGAAGTTGAATATAGAAGCTCCACGCAGTCTTTCTCAGGCACCCTTAAAGCTAGAAATCAAAATGGACGAGTAAACAATTTAATTGAACTTATTGTTAGGGAGTTTTTTTAATTGTAAACGTTTTTTATTTTTATTTCAATTTTTTTTTTATTTGAAAAATTCTTATTCTTCTTGTTACACTTCATAATTTATGTTTCTTATTTTTATACAAAGTTTAGACTTTTTTTGTTCTTTTACTCCTTTGTAAATATTTGTCTATTAGGATATTTATAAAAACAAGTTAAATTCTTATTTTGAAAGAAAAATGCAAATTATTAATAGTTGCTGTTTGTGCGAGATAGTAGAGAAAACATAACCTGCTAGATAATAACAAGGGTAAACATAACCTTTAATTTAAAGCGCCTCCGGACAAAAATTCATATCCTTAAAAAAATATAAAGTGCTTTTAGTATCGCCCTTAACGCTTTGCATTTAAAATATATACTGATCCATTACCTCTCAGGGCGAATTCAGACCATATAGTAAGGAGGGGGGGTACGATTTTTAGATATTTTTGATTCGGGGTATCCAAATCATAGATAATAGAGTAAGGGGACAATTTTTAGGTTCGATGAATTGTCAACAATTTAAAATAAATTTAAAATTATATTAAGGATATTTATATGTGGTAATTTCATTGATTAATACTCTTAATTTAACTATGAAATTACGTCGTATGATGATGTCCTAATAGTCTAATTTTTATTTTTTTTTGCGTTAAAATGTTTTTAAAATTGAATTTCACTTTCAAACCGCTGTTTATTAATTTTTACTTGTTATCAAAAAAAAAAAAAAGAAATCAGTGAAAATCGACCTTAAAAATTAGAAAATAATTATTTCAGTCATTAATAAAAACAAAAAATTTCAGTGTAAACAGGCTTTAAAAATCACCGACCAAGTAAATCTTGATTTTTCGAAAATGGCTTTTAATTTTTCTCATCAAACTATAAACTTATATTCAGCATTTTAAATCCTATTGAAATTATTATAAAACAGCTGTTAAAAAATGCGCAATTGACCACAAGCCACGCTCGATTTAAATAGTTTTATGCATGTTTTGTAAAAAATATTAGTTTGAATTTATAAATTGAAATTTTTTGTATAAAATAGATATATTGTAAAAAAATCCCTTAATTTTAACTTGTAACATAAACTGAAGGCGACGATGAGGCTCGGCGATAAGACAATATACATCTTCTTCTTGTTCTGGCCATTTATTTTAAATGAACGATCTTTTTTATTGTTAATTTTACTAAACGGCAAAGAAAATAAATAAATAAACAGATGAAAGAATACAACACTTTTGTATTTTTAGTATTACGTCATTAATTATGCGCATAGTTAACTAATGAACAGCTAATTTTTCAACAAGCTCAACAAATCACCAAAGTTTTACAAGTTTAGTATGGAGTTTACAAGTTTAGTATGACGCCTAAAATGAGTGACAAAATTGCCCAAGTTTTAATTTAAATGCAATACCATAGTCAGAAAATTTTTGACTCAGCACATTAATCTAACCAGTGGCGGATTTAGTATAGGGCGTGGGAGGGGGGGGGGGGAGAGCTGCCTCCCTACGCCCCCCAAAACGGTCTAACGGCGCCCCCTAAAACAATTAAAAAATATATATATAAGGTTAAACTACTGAAGGCAACCCCTGTCGCCCCTATTTATTGACTTGGCCCCCCCCGCGACACTAAACCTCAATCCGCCACTGAATCTAACTAACTGTTATCTCTGTAAACAGGGCCGGCGCGAGTAGGGGTCACGTGGGGGAATGCCATTACAACTTTTGCCCTCTAAAAACAAAAAAAAAAAAAAAAAGGTCCTCGTTTTTTAAAATTTACCGACTGCTATAACGACATTTGCCGACTGACTTTACCGACCAACCTATTGACAGGGTCTACATTTGCCGACTAACTAGTCAAAAAGGGTCACATTTGCCGACTAAGGGTCAAATTTGCCGACTAAAAGTCAATGATGGGGGGGGGGAATGTAACACCCCCCCCCACACACACACACACACACACCCCTATCGCGCCGGCCTTGTCTGTAAATAATTTCAAAGAAAAATATTATACCAAACCGAAAATATTTTTGTTAGAAAGTGGAAATTTTTTACACGAAGAAAAACATAAAAATAAATAAAATAATATTGAATTAAATAGACTTTTCTTATTTAAGAAATGAAATTAAGGCAAAACTTTTATTCCGTTTTTGCACATTTTTTATTGTTTATAAACGTTAAACCTTCCAAATATAAGAAAAAATCTTTCAACTTTTTTGTATTTTTTAGATTTTCAATAGTGGGTTGCCACCTCAATAGACCTTTCCCATAAATCAGCGAACCCGCAATGCATTGTGGTAGTTGTATTCATTTAAATCAAAGCAAATGTCAAAAAGCCTAATAAACAGTAATCTCTCAGTGCTAGTTCTGTAACTATTTAAGGAAACAAAAAATATTGTGCCGACAATTATTTAAAAAACCCTTAAACGGCTACCTGTTCACTATAAAAAATCCAACTTAGCCCTAATTTAATAACTAAAATAACACCAAAACATTATTGAGAATTACTAGTTAACTTCTAGCAGTTAAATCCTAATTCCTATAGAAGTTAAAACAAGAAAATGAAAATCTTAAATGTTGAATTGAAGTTATCCTTAATATATATATAGAAAAACTTTTTCAAAAAAACTATATAGAAGCTCAAAGAAAAAATTCTTCATTTACAATATACAGGTTTTAAAACAACAATGAACATATCAAATTTTAAAATAATGAAATATTTAATGTTGTTCAATTTTGAACAACAACAGCAAAAAAGACAAAATAAGAAGCATTTTAAGTTGTCTTGCAAACTTATTTTACATGAAATATTTTTGCTAAAATAAACTTGAAATAAAATTCTGTTTTCTTTAAAAAAATAATTAACAAAGAATATTCTATAAATCCGCATTTTAATTATTCGTTTGGTGTTTAATGATTTTTCTCATGCACAATAAAAGTTTTAGTTTCTATTCGTTGTTTTACCGTTTCTGTTTGTAGTACCATTGCTAAATTTTGTATAAAAATCTTGATCATTGCATTCTTCTATAATTGTTAAATCTTATTATTGAAACTATTAATGCTTTATTTTTATTAATTTTATTAATTTTATTAATGCTTTATTTTTCACTTACTTTATGTAGTTTTTTCAGCACTCAATACGCTATCAGAGATACAAATCAACCACATTTTAAGTTTATACAATAAAAAATGTTTTCATATAGTCTTATAGACTTTTATACCATTCTTTTTGTATATTCAGCTTTTTTTCTACTTTGATATTTTATATACTTGCATATTTTTGTTTCAATTTGATGCTCCTTTGATGAAATCCTTTTTTTTCTTTCTCTATACTATTTTTTATTTTAAAATTGTTTAAATGTAAAACACATACTTGAAAAAACGTAAATATAACTCTACAATTTTTTGTTCAGAAGACAAACAAGTAATTGATTTTATTTGTGATATTGTCAAATAGAGTAATAAAAACCAATCTTCCATCTTTTTAACTAAAATTTTTAAAGAGATTTTAAGATTTTATAAATCTTCACAAACTGTTTGAAGTTGTAAAGTTTAATTTTAAAAAGAATTTGGAAATGAACAGTATTTGCATATCACTGAAACGAGACATATTTTTTGAATTTTATATGTCTTTAGAAGTCATCAGCTTTTTTAAATTTAGTTTTGAAAGCAAATTACTTCAGAGTTAGTTGATTCACTTTGAATCAACTAACTCTGATATGCTGTGTCTGTAAAAATTCAGTTTCTCTTCAATAATTGACTCTTTATAGTTAACTAGTTGGTATAATGATGTAGCAGTATGCTTATATTATAAGTCTATGATAATGTCTGTTATAAATTAAAAAAGACACCATACCAGCTTCAACTTTCTTTTACATCTTACAGTTGCATTTAGCATTAATTACTTCCCAGTAGACTAGCACAAACGTATAACAACTTCTTATTGTTCAGGTTTCATAGACGTTGCAATATTACACTTTACAAAACCCAAATGTATGGATGCTTTAACCCGTACATTTTTCCTGTAATTTTCTTTCAATAGACAGTAGCTAAGCTTTTGACGTTTGTCTGTTTAATTATCTAATGATATACTCCTATTACCAAGATAATTCTTTATAAAATTATATGGTATATTTGAAAAAATGATGTCTCTTGTTTAGGTTGAGAAGCTGATGTTTATCAACTTTTTTTTTTCAAATATTACTACGTTACATATTCTTTGTTCATCGAAAAAAATAAGTTTATCATATTTAAGTTTACAAACTTTAGATGCCAGATAAAAGATCTGAAATTATAACTTATTACTATAATATTTATATCAAAAAACTTTCAAATGAATACAACTACCACAATGCACTGCGCGTTTGCCAATCTATGGGAAAGGTCTATCCGCCGTTATTGCACCAACGGATTTTCCGTAAAATTAAGACATTAAATTCCGCTGATATTAGTCTCTTAAAATTAAAGATTTTTTACGTCAGTGCAAAAACAATCCGTTGAAAAAAAATGAATTAATATGCTAGCGCATAGTACAGACGACTTTCAACAGAAAGTAACCAACGACAAAAATTTCTAACTGAGATAGTAATATATGTTGCAATTGATTCCTTTTTGATAAACATGAAAAAAAAACTCGCGAATTATGCATGCCCGATTGTAGTAACAACGGAAAAATATACGCAATCAAAATGATAAAAATTTTAGATTTTGCATTAAATTCATCTACAGAAAAAAACGAAAAACAACTCCTGAAATTGGGGTTCTGTAACTTCAAATGGAATTATTAATAATATAATATAATAAGCGAGAAATGAATGAAATATTAAGTGAGAAAATTATGAAGGCGTTGCATGAAAAATTTTCTTTATTGGAATCAGATGAATTCGATATTGTTAAAGTATCACAAAAAAAATTAATATATGTATGTATGTATATATATATATATATATATATATATATATATATATATATATATATATATATATATATATATATATATATATATATATATATATATATATATATATATATATATATATATATATATATATATATATATATATATATATATATATATATATATATATATATATATATATATATGTATATATATATATATATATATATATATATATATATATATATATATATATATATATATATATATATATATATATATATATATATATATATATATATATATATATATATATATATAAGTATACATATATAGATATATATACATATATATATATATGTATATATATGTATATGTATATATATGGAAAAAAATATTATTGGGGTATACGATTAGGTGAACTCAAATGGGTCGAAATTAAATCAACATAATTTACATATAAAAATTAAAAGAACCTCTGCATTAAACTTGGGTATCCAAAATGTTCAATCTGCCATGAAAAAATCTGCTATCATTCATGATATAGTGCAAAATCATTCTCTAGATATTTTTATACTCAATGAAATTTGGATAAAGTCGGACGACCCTACTGCAATTAAAGAAGATATGGCTCCACCAGGCTTTAAAACAATTCAATACTGCCGATCAGACCATCGTGGAGGAGGCGTTGCAATAAATTATAGAGATCAAGCCACTCTCATTATCATCTACCTGTCTGTCTTATGAACGTACATCAGCTAAACTAAATCTGGCAAATACTATCTACAATATTGTTGCTATTTATCGATCAAATCCAATCATTCCGACAAACATTTTCTTTTTCGAATTATCTGAACTCCTAGAGGAACTTCAAACATTATCTGGAGAAATACTTCTGTGTGGTGACTTTAACTGTCCAGGTACTTCTCCAATAACCTGCAATTCAAGACTTAATGAGATTTTTTCTATATGATTCGGGTAGAACTTTATCATCAACCTTCAAATACTAAAACTGTTTGGTTTTCAAAACGAAACTTTAGAAAACGAAACTTGTCATGCTTTATAAAAGAATTGCAAGTGATGCCATGTTGCTTATCACCTGAAAACAATGTGGATGATTATGCTGAACAAATAAGATCAAATCTAACAAATGTTCTTGATCATTTAGCACCTATTCGAAAATATTCAATGCGAATTTGTAAACACGATGATCAATGGTTATCTTCAGATGCCAAGAATAAAAAAATCAAACGTCGTAAACTGGAGCGTTGATATAGAAAAACTGGTAGTTTATCAGATAAAAAATTATATCGAACTGCATGCCTTGAGGCTGCAGCAGCAATTCACAAATCCAGATGTAGTCATTATAGAACGAAACTAAATTCAGCATACGGTGGTCAAAAAGAAACATGGAACATTGCCAAGAAATTATTACATTTGAATAGTTCTAAAACTAATAACACAATGCCAGAAGCAAAATGCAATATAATAAGTCAATATTTCATACGCAAACTCGAAATTATAAAGAACACCATCCAGGAAAGGCTTGCAAAAACTCCAATATCTAAAGTTATCTCAGAGTTATCTCCCCCTGTAGATATTTTAACAACATTTGGTACAGTCACACCTAAAGATGTGTCGAAAATAATCAAAACTCTCAAACCTAAGACATCGCCATCTTGTTCAGAAATATTCAGTCTAATTATAGCTCACCTTGCTGACCTCTCATTCAAATCCGGAATTTTCCCAAACTCATATAAAGTTGCTCAAATAACGCCAATTCCCAAAAAATCAGGACTAGCAGAATTTGACCTAACAAATCTACGCCCCATATCAAATCTCAATACAACTTATAAAATTCTTGAAAAGCTTGCTTTATCCCGTCTTCATCCTCATGTAACATCATCTGTCAACTTCAATCTTCTACAATCTGGTTTTAGATCTTGTCACTCAACCGAAACAGCACTCTTAAAGATATGCAATGACATCCTGCTAAACATTGATGATGGTTTGACCACTATTCTCCTATCTCTGGACATATCTTCAGCATTTAATACAATTGATCACAGCCTGCTGATTACCCGTATTAAGAATGATTTTGGTGTCACAGATATTGCATTAAAATGGCTAACATCATACTTGCACTCTCGAAAATCTTTTGTTTCTATTGGATCATCAAATTCTAGACTAATAGCAAGTTGAACAGGAGTACCACAGGGTAGTGTATTAGGACCATTTCTATTTTCCATGTTTGTTTCACCTATATATCGTATTATAGCTAAATTTTGTACAAATCATCATCAATATGCTGATGATACCCAATTTTATACTTTCCTCAGCCCTGGCAAAGATAGCATCAACAAAATCACAGAGTGTGCTAATGCAGTAACAACATGGTTTCTAAAAAATGGACTTCTGCTTAATCCAAATAAAACAGAAACTATTTTATTTGGATCTAGAAAACAAACTAGCAAATATAAAAATGATTTGAATATTGCGTTTTCTGGAACCACAATAACTACAATAAATTCAGTAAAAATCCATGGAGTCATCCTAGATTCAAAGCTCTCTATGGACAAGCACATAAACAAAACAAAATACAAGATCATTAGACAGTTGCCAACTTACACGTCGTCAACAAAAAACCTCCTTAGGCTCAAAATCTTTTTGTATGACTGCACCTCGAATTTGGAATGGTTTATCTTTGAACACACGAAACTCAACTTCTATAGAAACATTCAAAAAAAGACTAAAATATGAACTTTTTATGAACTCTTTTTCAGACTCATAGTTTACTTGTTTAGTGCTTCTGAATTACTTCATCACTATTGTGATTGTTGTAAGTAATGGCACTTTAATCTCTAATTATTATTATTATTATTATTATTATTATTATTATTATTATTATTATTATTATTATTATTATTATTATTATTATTATTATTATTATTATTATTATTATTGCTATTATTATTATTACTATTATTGCTTTTGTTATTATAATTACTGATATAATCATTGTTATTGTCATTATTATATTTATTAGTATTATTGGTATTATTATAATCGTCTTCGTTTAATTTACATTATTATTATTATTATTATTGCTATTTTTATTATTATTATTATTGCTATTATTATTATTGCTATTATTATCATTGCTATTATCATTATTATTATTATTATTATTATTATTATTATATGATTGCTATTATTATTTAATTGGTGTTTACCTTTGATTAGTACTCGTACTATTAGTAAACTACCATGAAATGTAAACTATTATTTCAGAATATATATATTGTTATTGTTATTGTTATTGTTGATATAGATATATAATATATATATATATATATATATATATATATTATATATATATATATATATATATATATATATATATATATATATATATTGCATTTTATAGTACGTGCATTAAAAACAATATAAATAAAATGTAGCGATTTCAGTATTTCACGTGATAATACAGCAATGTTGTATACATGTTGTCAACATGTATTTTAAAGTATAATGTCTAATTAAAATACATTAGCGATTTAATAATTGAAGATTTAATTGTAATAATTTTATATAGTACATAATATAACTTATTTAGCCTAAAACTAAACTTGTTTAAACAAATAATAAACAGTTTATTCAGCTGTTATTGATGAGAAAAATTCAACATATTATTTTGTTCGGATACCATTTTTAATATTTTAGAAAGTTTCTCCGTTTTCGGTTTTAACTGTAGGGTATAGCAGAGTTAGATTTTACCGTTAACTATCTTCCGTTAACTTTATTTTAACTGAACGGAGGACACGAGAATACGAATTTTTTTTAACGCCGGTGTTAAAAACTGCTGTTAAATTTTAACCCAGCCGTTAGCTTAACGCAGGGTTTAACGGAAAGACGTAAATACGGCTACTGTTTCGTTAACGCAGTGGTCGTTTATCGATGTTTTTTTTTACGAATTTGTTTGTTCTATGCCTTAGTTGCATTGAGTAATTTGATTTTGTAATTCATTGGAGTTCTGTTTTTTTCAATGAAAACATTTTACAGAAAAGTTATTATAAGAAATGACTAAAAAAATTGGTTTGATAGTGTACACAATCATTTGATAGTGTACACAAACATAAAACACAAACATTGGATAGTGTGCACAAACATAAAACACAAAGTGTTGTACACAGCAGCAAGAATAAAAAATTCAGTCACATGTCATTTTTCCAATTTTTAAACAGGAACCTTTTGGTGCACATTCAAAACTGATGGCAATTTTTTACCCTATTTACAAAGTGCTACAAATTTGGGTTTTAGTCAAGTAGTTTATGTCAAACACACTTATGTTTAACTAGCTAGTTAAATATAAGTGTGTTTATCATATACTACTTGACAAAAACCCTAATTAATTTTGTTAATGAGAAACAATTTACCTACTACTTTAAACTTTTGGAAAATCTTCAACAGCATTATTAACAAGGGTAGATCTAACATTCCATCTCTCATTCATGGGACTGATCTTATTACCTCTCCCAAGGATAAGACAGAACTATTTGAAAAGAACTTTTCTTCTAATTCCACTCTTGAATCTTATGGACATTCTCTTCCTTCCATTCCAGTCAAACAGGTTGACCCATTGTTAGACATTCAAATCACTCCGGCTTTTGTTGCTAAAGTCATATCTCAATTAAACTCGTCTACTGCTTGTGGTCCAGACAACATTCCTGTCACAGTCTTGCAGAATTGTTCTCCAGAACTTTCTTTAATTCTCTCTAAACTATTTAACAAGTGTTTGACTGAGTCTTGTTTTCCTGCTTGTGTGAAAATGGCATTTGTGGTTCCAATATTCAAAAATTCTGGAGAAAATTCTGACCCCTCCAATTATCGTCCGATCAGTCTTCTTTTTGTTATTAGCAAGGTCTTTGAGTCTTTGATCAACAAATTCCTTACATCTCATCTTGAGTCAAATAAACTACTGTCAGACAATCAATACGTTTTTCGATCCTCTCGCTCTACGGCCGACTTGCTAACTGCTGTAACTGAAAGATTTTATCGTGCATTAGATGGAGGCGGTGAGGCTAGGGCTATTGCTCTCGACATATCTAAAGCTTTCGATAAAGTTTGGCATGCTGGTCTTCTCCATAAGCTTGCTTCATATGGTGTTTCTGGGAAAGTTTTTGAGATTATCAAATCATTTCTTTCTAACCGGTTTAATAAAGTCATCCTTGAAGGCCAACACTCTTCTTTATTCCCAGTAACTTCTGGGGTTCCCCAAGGTTCCATCCTGGGCCCTGTTTTGTTTCTTATCTGCATAAACGATCTTCCTGACAACCTTTCATCTAAAGTAGCTCTTTTTGCTGATGACTCAATTTTATACTCCTGTCTTGACAAAAAGTCTTCTATTTTCGATCGCCTAGATCGAAAAGACAGCTGATCTTGAATCCGACAAACAGCTGATCTTGAATCCGATCTCACTTTAGTAATAGATTGGGGTTCACAGTGGCTTGTAAATTTCAACTCTAACAAAACCCAATTGCTTACTGCAAACAACTACCGTAATATGGTCAACATTCCTATATTAATGAATAGCAATCCTCTTACTGAGTCCTCCTCTTTAAGTCTTCTTGGATTATTGCTTACTACTGACCTTTCATGGAAACCATATATACAATCGATTGCTAAATTAGCTTCTGCTAAGGTTGCTTCTCTTTATCGTGCTCGCCATTTCCTTACTTCTGATTCCATTCTCTACCTCTACAAATCTCTTATTCGTCCCTGTATGAAATACTGTTGTCATATTTGGGCTGGTTCTTCTAACGATTCACTTTCTCTTCTTGACAAGGTCCAAAAACGCATTGTAAATGTTGTTGGACCTAAACTATCTGCTAAGCTTGAGCCTATTTTCCATCGTCGTAAAGTTGCATCTCTTTCTCTTTTCTACAAATACTACCATAGCCACTGCTCAAAGGAGTTATCATCTCTAGCTCCATCAACTATAATTCATTCTCGTTTTACTCATCGATCAGCTAAGTCTCATTCGTTTACTGTATCTATCCCTGCATGCTCTAAAAACTTTTATTTGTCTAGTTTTTTTCCCCGCACTTCAATCCTTTGGAACTCTCTCCCATCTTCATGTTTTCCTGACTCATACAACCTTCAACTTTTCAAGTCTTTTGTCAACCGTTTCATTGTTCTATAACTCTGTTCTTTTTTTTCCTATAACTCTCAACTTAATAGTGGTTGCTTGGAACCTTGTTGGGAGTGAATGCAAATTAAAAAAAAATGCTAAAAAGAACTCTAATGTAAAACAAAACGATCTAGCTAGATTATTTTGTTTTACATTATATATTTACCATACCCAAATAATTTTATAAAATTAGGGCGGATCTAGACCAAGATCCGCCCAAATTCTCTAAAGTAAATTGGCTATGGATTCGGCTAGGGTCTAGTAGAACCCGGCCCAAAGCCTTATCTACAAATCGGGTCCGATGCATTAAGGTATAAGACCCCTCAAAATTCCTAAAAAATTCAAAAAAAATAATTTGTGTATTTCTTACACGAAATTTTTCTCTGAATCCGAATTTGAAAACCTTTTTTAAAAATAAGGCTTAGTTCTTGAGATATAAAAGGTTTCCTTCAACTGGGTAAATTTGATCAGCTTAGCAACAACGGGTTTTTTATAAGAATTGCCAGCTATTTAGTTATTTTTGTGTTACTTAATAAACTTTTTCAATAATGGGTAAATCATGCAGAGTGAAACAAAGTACTCAAAGTAAAAAATCCAGAAGATTTCATGGAAATAGGTATACCAAAAATTTGACAAACAATTCAACTTTATCAGCAGCTCCTGTTAATAACAATGTTACCTGTTCTGAAAATGACCTTATTTTCAATAATAGTTCATTAGATTTATCTATATCCTCGAAAAAAATTGAAAAAATTGAAACACCAAATCAAAGTAATAATAAAACTGTTGGTTATCGTATTATTGACATTAAAATTTTATCTGGTCTAATAAGTCAATTATGTTGCAAAAATTGTTTACAATCTGGATTATTTCTTGAAGAATGTTTTCCTAAAAAAAAAGGTTTTAGCTCGATGTTAAATATATGCTGCCCTAATTGCAACAAAAAAATTGAATTTTATACTTCAAAGACATGCTCTGGGAAGAAAAATTTTGATGTAAATAATAGAATAATTTATTCTCTGCGTGCATGTGGTCAAGGTTATTCAGGATTAGAAAAATTTACTTCTTTAATGAACATGAATACACCAATGACTAAGAACAATTACAACAAAATAGTTAAACATGTCTCTGATTGTGCTAAAGTTGTTGCAAAAGAAGCAATGTATGACGCTGTTAAAGACATTAGTCAATCTTCTTCAAATATTGTTGATACCGCAGTATCAGTTGATGGTAGCTGGCAACGTCGTGGATTTTCCTCATTAAATTGAGTGGTTACTGCTATATCAATGGACACAGGTAAAATTCTTGATTGTGAACCAGTGAGTCGATCATGTAAAGCATGTAGTTTAAAACTAAAACTAAAAAAAAATAACCCAAATGCCTTTGAAGCTTGGAAATCATCACATGTATGTAAACTAAATTATCGTGGCTCTGCTCCTGGAATGGAAGTAACTGGCGCTCAAAGAATATTTAGCCGTTCTATTTCACAAAATAAACTGAGATATGTAAAGTATTATGGTGACGGTGATTGTAAAAGCTATTCGTATGTTAAAGATACTTATCCTGGTATAACAGTGTGTAAGTTGGAGTGTGTTGGACATGTACAGAAACGTGTTGGTAGCAGATTTGCTACCAACACGTTTCTGTTAATGTCCAACACACTCCAACTTTTGGAGTTGCTGTTAGGCAAAATGCCAATGATTTAGAAGGTATGAAAAAGGCCATACTTGCAACATTGTTTCATGTTGCATCATCAGCTGAAAATAATTGGCATGCTCTTTGCCCAGATGGCATCAATAGTTGGTGTCGTTATAAATAGGATAAAGCTAATTTAACGTCTACCTACAAGCCAGGTGCTGGTCTTCCACTCTCAGTTGTCAGTCATCTAAAGCCTATATATATAAATTTATCTCAAGAAAAACTCTTAAAAAAATGCCTTTATGGTAAAACCCAAAATCAGAATGAAAATTTTAATGGAATGATATGGCAGCGCATACCTAAAACAAAGTATGTTTCATTAACGCAGTTGGAGTTAGGAGTTTATGATGCTGTTTCAAATTTTAATATTGGAAGAAAAGCAAGCATACTTTTGTTTGAAAAGTTGAATATGATTCCTGGTATTTATACTCTCTAAGGCTGTTCAACCATGAACAAAAAGCGCTTAATTTTTGCAGAATATCAAAATCGGATTACATCTAAAAAGCGACGAAAAGTTATTCGTGGATGCAAAAAAAAAAAAAAAAGGATGATGCAGAGAATGATCAAGAAGGTTGTCTTTATGACCCTGGTTCATGTTCATATAAATAAAAGTTTTTTAATTGAGTATACGAGAGAAACAATTATGAAAATTTATGAATATAATATTCAAACGAGTTTTTCTCAAAATGTAAATTTCTCTAATTCATTTCTGTAAATTTCAAAATGTAAATCTCATTAACCGTAAGTTAAATTTGTATGAAATTTTCACCAAATGTTTATTGCATCTGGTTGTACAATTGGAACTAAAAGTTTTTTAATGCAATCAAGAGTTTTTGATTTATAGAAGTTTTAAGTTCCAAAAAAATCATATTTTTAGTACGCCATTTTGAAATAATTTTTTTAAATAATTTTAGTTCAGTTTTTAGATCAATATGTTATTAACCATATGCCAAAAATTCATAACCTACATGCTTTCAGTTACTGAGATAGCTTGGCCGGGGTAATTTAAATATTTTTAAATGTCGGCCATTTTACTTGGTAGCCATGACAATTAATAAATTTATTTTGTATTTTTTAAATCCTTTTATCTAGTTGTTTCTCAAGATAAAATTGTTTTTTTGTTAAAAAACTTTTTTTAATAATTTTTTTTTTGAGGGGTCTTATACCTTAACAGTCCAAGTCTCAGCAAAAAACCTATTTGCAGTAAACTTGCAAATGCAAAGAAAAAACAAATAATTTCTAATTCTTTTTGAGTAATTTTGTTAATTTGTTACTTGTTAGACAGGTTTGTATTGGAATACAAACCCGTTGTATTGGGCGTTAAATATGTTTACCCCAACATTTTTATATCATGTTATAAAAAAGTGATGAAAATAAAAACTCAAATATCAACTAAATTTTACTATGATATTGAAACTAAAAAAACATTTTGATTACTGCTTCTAATTGTCACAGAAAAAATATTTTTTTTTGTAACAACGCAGCCTGGTTTCCGTTTTAAATATAAATATTAAATTACAGTTTTTTAAATAAAATTTAATTTTGTATATCCTAAAATCAATTTATTTAATTAGATTTATATTAGATAATTAATTTTGAAAATATGTGCAAATAACTGATAGTTATTTACTCTTTTTACAACATAATAATTGGTCACATAATAAACCGTTCCATCATTTATTAATTAATTTGCCTGTTACACCCCTAAAGATATTTTTTTTTTTAAATTATAATTAGAAATCTGAAAATAATTTGATTTATAAGTTATTTATGTTGAAGACAAAACTGTCTGGTATATTTATCTATTACTTGCACTATTAATTAAATAAAATAGTTATCAAATAACTGTTTTTTAAAACAATTGACAACAGAGTTAATTTAAAAACGTTTGCATTTGCAAAACCTTTGAAAAGACCTGAAATTCGATGTTTAAGGCAAGGATTTTCTAAGGAAATATTTTCAAAGCCAAAATTAAAGACATAAATTTCCTAGGTCCTAAGCCAATATTTATCAATAAAAATTCAATAAATAACATAATAAATCAACTTTTAATGTAAGCTTCAACCTCTTCCAATGTGATTGAACCCTTTTGTCCAAACATTAAAACAATTTCAACAACTGCAGCACGACGCTTTTTACATTCTTCATCAAAATAATTATTACGAATAGGAAAACGATCAAGGCGTAAAATCTTGTCATAAAAATGATCAATGAATGAAAAACTTTTTCCTTTGTAATTTCGATATCGCTCTTCTGTTGCCACATTATTAAATAATTCTTCTTCAGTTGTAGCACGTTTTGTGTCAGAGCAAAACAATGGTGCCCCTTGTTGAAGAGTATACAAAAGACAACGTTGTACACCTATCTTACCAATGGCTTCAAGTCGGTCTGCATATCGAGGAATTAATTGTATTTCTTTAGTCCCCTCAGGAATTGTATCACCATTTTTCGATGATGAAACCAATTTGATCATATAAATAATGTTATTAATAATTTCAGAATCACATCCAACTTTTTCTAAACACATCCTAGCATTAGCATAATCTTCTGTTGAAAAATATTTAGCATCATCAACATCATGAAGCCATGAAGCAGCTAAAATTTCAAATTGTTCTGTGTCAGTTATTATCATGCCACTGTCAATAAATGAATGAATAGCAAGCTTGGCATGCTTTGCAACCTTACAAAAATGGGCATACCCATGAGATTCATCAACTGGATTTTCAGGATGTTCTTCATTGTGTTTCATAATAAAATTCTCAATTTCGTTTTTTAAAGTTTTAAGATTCATCACAGCTAAAATATAACAGTAACATAATCGATAACATTGTAATGATTTTTTTTTTATGCGTCAGTTTTCTAAATATAGTAAAAACCAATTAAAATATCCACATATTTTTGAAATGATTTCTCAAAATAAAATGGTTTCTTAAACTTGAAATTTAGAACATATTTAATTTTAGTTAAGAGAAAACTAATGAGAATATATTTACATTTTAGAAATATGCATAAATTAAGTTATTTAAAAAAAAGCATAATTAAACAAAAAAAATTAGCAGTTTATGGTGCATTATTGAGTGACAAAAACAAAATATTTAATAAGACAAAAATAAGTTCAAGAATTAGGTAAATAAATACAAAATCAAAATGAAAGTTTAGGTGAAAGTTAGTATAATATTATTCATAAAAAATGATTATTTTAAAAATTTCTCTAGAATTTTGTTAAAAGAGCCACCCTAAGAGTGACACATGTTAAATAATAAAGCATATTAAAGATGATTTTTAACACACTTTTTGTCTTCTTAAGAGTACCTACTTTATTTGTCCAATACTTACAGATATTTAAATATTAAAAAAGAACGTCAGAATAAACACATCTTTTACCAATTGATAGTGTAGCTACTTTATTATAAAGTATATAAACTATATAAAGTTTATATAGTGAGGTATAGTTATGTTTTTCTACATGAAAGCCATTGCACTATAGTGATAGTGCAATGGCTGATAGGGACTATCCAGTTCATTACTTATGGGTTCTTGAGTATCATCTATTATACAATTAGTTAAAGCATTTATTTAAGCATTATAAACCAAACAATTCATTGTTAAAATATCATAAACGCTATAAAATGTATTATATTATAACATCATAAACGCTATAAAATTTATTCATACAGATTCTAAAGTTTTTAATACCTTTTACAAAGTTGTAAATTACTTGTAATTAGTTGTAAATTTTTTATTTTTATCTTTAAGAATGCTAATTTTGAACTTATTACTGTAAAATTTTGAAAAGTTTAACGAATATAGAAAATCTGAACTGAATGATCTTTAAAGAAAACTCTAGTATAAATACTTTAATAGTTTGAAAAATGTGAACGTTATTTCAACTTATGACCAAAAAAATTATCAAAGTAGACTTTTTAAACCTAAGTTGACAGAATTAGCGGACTTATGTCAACGCACAATTTAATTCAGTTATATATATATATATATATATATATATATATATATATATATATATATATATATATATATATATATATATATATATATATATATATATATATATATATATATATATATATATATATATATATATATATATATACACACACACACACACACACACACACATATATATATATATATATATATATATATATATATATATATATATATATATATATATATATATATATATATATATATATATATATATATACACACACATTGTGTTTTATTAGTATTTAAGGTTAACTTATTACAATTGAACCAATTAGATTATGTATCTAATTGGTAAAAAATTCAGAGTTCTGAATGCAGTGTTTTAAAAAGTTCAGCAATATCATAGCTAGAAATGAATAAGTTTGTATCATCTGCATACATAATGCTTTTTTGTTTTGAGGCTTATTCAAGTCATTTATATAAAATAAAAAAGAGAGGTCCCAGAATTTGACCTTGTGAAATTCTATAGGTTAAATTAAGAAAAGTGTTAAAAAAAAATTTTCGGTTTGATAGATAACTTTAAAATTACTTTGAAATTTTATTTATTTTTTACTCCGTAGTTTTTGAGTAAAATTAAAATATAGTGATCAACCGTATCAAAAGCTTTTGATAGGTCAATAAATATTTCTAGTGTGTATTGTGATTTTTCGAATGGTTTTGAGATTTCACGTACAAATTAGATAATAGCATGTTCCGTTGAGTTACTTTGTTAATTATTTTGTTAGTTAATTGAGTTGAGTTATTATCTACTTTACAACAATCAATTTGGTTTTTCTTGAAACCCAATTGATTGATGTGAAGTAGACTATTATTATGAAAATATTTGTATACTCTGTTAAACATTCGAAAATGTGGAAAGAATAGAGATTGGGTTACTAATTTCAGAATTGTCCTCTTCTTTAAGAATAGTAATAACTTTTACAATTTTTAATTGTTCTGGGAATACTCCTTGATAGAAGCTCTAAAAATTAAATCTTTTGGTTGTTCAAAGCAATCTATAACCACGTTTTCATTAATTTGATCTGTCCCAATTATTTTTTTAACAGATTTGAAGATTTTTTTTAACTTATTAAACATTTATTCGGAAGACAAATCATTTGAACAAATATAATTATCTATGGGTTCAACAAAGATTTCGTCTTAACAAAATTTTTGTTATCGACTCTATGAGCATAATTTTTTTTTACCAAAAAATCATTCTTCATTAATTATTTATCCTGACACACTCTGTCCTGATCTTCTGTCAGACAATGCGACTGTTGTGAGTTGTGGGTTTCTTAAAAGCATCAAAAGCGTGTTTTACTTCAGGGATGCTGAGGCACTCAGGTAACATAAAATTAAGTAGCTGATCGACACACCCAAGGTCCTCCTGAATTTTCTCAGTCAATTGAGTTTTTGATCCAATTTTTTGATAAAGTTTTAATATGCTACATCATTAATATGGTTGAAGGCAAGATAACTGCCTGCTAATTATTTTATTCCAATCAAATCTAATTTTAGCTTGACTGGTGACCTGACATTGTGCTTGATAATTCGCTGGAAGAATGGTGATCTGGCTGTGACAAAAGAGAAACTTCCATCTTTTGAAAACTTCTGAAAAGTTTGTCTTTAGTTTGAATAAACGTCATCTAAATAGAATGATGCCATATGGTATTAAATTTGTTTAGATTTAAAATAGCAATGAAAAATCTTATTTATTTAAAATGAATTTTGTTAAAAATGTTATTTCATTTGAAAATCGAATTTAGTTGAATTAAAGTTCTTATCCAATGAATCAACAATATCAGTTTCAAAATTAGAGAGAGGATTTGAGTTCTCTGAGAAATCTGAAAAATTCTTCCAAGGATCTAAGTGAGTTTTCAGAGAGTAATATTGGGGATTGGTGTAGACTAATTCTTTCCACAATTTGGTCTTGTTTCTCCACTTTCATTTGACAAATGAACTTGGAATGAACTTTATCCTCCATAAGATCTTAGATTTTTGATAAATAAGTCAAAAATTCTTAAATTTTTTTAATCATGTCAACCTGTTTTTAGTTTTTTTTTTAAATCACAATTTAATTTATCACAATTTGTGATGAAATTAAATTCGTTTGTTTTCCTTGTATAAAAATGGCATCTCATCTGAAAATAGCGTAAATAAATATTATAATTTTTATGGCCAACATGTTTGCCAAAAGACTAGTAATGTACAAAGTTGTTAAACCAGGGATAACCCAGCAAACAATAGACGTCTTTTAGACCGTCTAAAATTGGTCTAATTTGTATCTATTGCCGATACGTATATTTTAGACGTATATTAGAGATCGAAAAGACGTCTGATTCTAGAGATACTATTTTTGCTCTGTTTTAGATGCATATTAGATGCATAAAATAGATCGTGCATAGATAATTTTTTTTTCATCTAAACTTAGATGTCTATAAGATGTCTTTTATAGATTTGTTATAAAAATAAGAAAATTTTAACTAATTTTACGGTGCGATAATTATAAATGACCGCCATTTAAAAACCATGCGGGAACTTATTTCGAAAAAAGCATGAAGATTTTAAGTAAAAATCTTCAAGAGTTTCAAGTTTTAATGTGAGTAGTTTTGGTTTTTACACCACTGAATGTTAACGTCGAGGTCTTTTTTTATTAATTTGTTTTTGTTTAAAAATAATTGTAAAAGATAGTTATAAAAGAATAGAAATGGATTATTTATAATTTTGTGATCCGATAAATCATGTGTGTAGCATTTTACCTTTAGTAGTTAAACAAAATTCTTTAATATCGCAACCTTTTACAGGAGGAAATATCAAGAATTGCTCTTGAGCTAAGCCCAAAGAAAAATATACGAAAGTTATCACCAGGGCTGTGGAGTCCGAGTTGCGGATTTAAGACATTTTCAGCGGAGTCGGAGTCGCTAAACAAAATTGCGACTCCGACTCTAATAGTAAAACTTCTCGGTATTGTACTTGCATGTACAAAACATTTAATTCATACCAAACCTCAAAGAACGTTTCATAAATTTGTCAAAAAATAAATTTTAACTTATCCCGTAATATTTTTTAAAGAAATTGAAGAATTTTTCTAAAATATTGCTTTGGAGTTGTAATCGAAGTTGGAGTTGGAGTCGGAGTTGTGCTCAAAAAATTCGGAGTCGGAGTCATTACTTTTTTTTTACAACTCCACACCCCTGGTTATCAGTAACGGTTAAACATAAATCTGAATATTATTTGTTGTTGTTTATTTGTCAAAATTAAATAAGAATTTCTGTAAAACTTGAATGTTTAATTTATTTTCAGCGGGTTTACCTATAACTTGAATGGATTATTTTTTTATTAGATTATTATTGCAAAGTAGTTTATTTAATCAAAATTATTTTTTATTAGGTTTCCAATCTGCCTCTTTTGCCTTTGTCTGATTCTACAGATAAAGTTTTAGCTGATTTAAAAAGTTCTGCGATGGAGTAATAAAAAAACTTACATGTATTTTTGGAATTTTAGTTTGACTTACTCAAGCATAATTTGAATTTTAACATTGTTATTTCATTGTTTTGCTATTTGGTTTTATGAGCTAAATATGTTAATCAATCTTTTTATTCTTGTTTGTAGAGATGCAAAATGATATTCTCAATTACATTTATTTCAGCTTGATAGTTTAAAAAAGGTTGGTGGCGGAAAGCCAAGAGAACATGTTTTTTTGATCATGAAAAGGTAAATGATTATGTTTTTATTAATTATTAGAAATATGATTAAAAGGGACCAAAAGCAATTTATTTTGACCATTATTTGTTAAGGATTTACTTTTAACATGACAATTTGATAAACTCGGTAGCTTCACTGTAGTTGTTTAAGTTTGTTTGTGTGCTAAAGTAAATGTAATGCTAAACCTTGTTTAGCATTTTATTTTCAAATTTAATACTTATACCTTTCATAATTTTAAGCATTCATATATTAAAATAAAAATCTTTATAAATATATTTCAGTTTATTGTTAAAATATTTATCAGGTTATTTTCAAATCAGTTACAGTCCAAATTAAATCGAAAAGGAAATGGAGAAAAGATAAGCTTAGAAAATCTAGTAAATATATGGAGTGTTTTACGAGGTATAATTTTAATAGTATTTACAAAACTGATATATGTATTAAAAAGATATTCTTCGACTTTTTTGTGTCATGCTAGAATTTTTGTATCCATAATACAAGTTCCTTTAGTTTTTTCATAAAACAATAGTTGTTTATTATTGTATCTGGTTGAGATACAAATCTTCTTGTTTATATATATATATATATATATATATATATATATATATATATATATATATATATATATATATATATATATTATACTTATATATATATAAATATATATATATATATATATATATATATACATGTATATATATATATATATATATATATATATATATATATATATATATATATATATATATATATATAGTATATATATATATATATATATATATATATATATATATATATATATATATATATATATATATATATATATATATATATATATATATATATATATATATATTTATATATATATAAGTATATATATATATATATATATATATATATATATATATATACATGTATATATATATATATATATATATATATATATATATATATATATATATATATATATATATATATATATATATATATATGTGTGTATATACAGTATTGGACAAAGCATTTGCAACCAACATCGAACAATGATAAAAAGTGTTCCTAATTTTATATGTCTTGAAATGAAATGAACTATACAACCACAGCAAACAGTTCAGGAGTCTGGAGTCATAGCATGCTATGACATGAACAATCAGCTGACAGGTGACAGCACACAGGCAGAATTTCATTGACAAGTGCCATTTTGCAGCGTACAAAACAAGTGCAACTTTTTTGGTTTGTTTTATTTTTTCAAGTCTGGTCTGTGTCAACGTCACAGAAGTTTTTTAATAATTAAAGGAAGTATCTAGAAGTTTCCAGAAGCATGCAGAAGCTTCCAGAAGTTTCCAGAAGAAGCATCTTGAAGCATCTAGAAGCATCTGGTAGCATCCAGAAGTATCCAGAAACATTCAGAAGCATTCAGATGCATCCAGAAGCTTCCAGAAGTATTGAAAAGAAGCATCTAGAATCTCCAGAACAGGTTCACACAGGCTCATTTTACTATATAAGAGACATGTAAACTGACATGTAATTCAGTCAGTATATGGAAGTCAATCAGTCAGTATTATCAAGACAATCAAAGTGAGTTTTATCAAAGTGTTTTATCGAAGAACATCAATACAAGAAGTGAAATACAACAAGTGTTTGATAACATCAATACAGTCCACATCCAACCAAGACGTTATGTTCCACAGAGCAATATTTTATCATCACAAGGTAAATGTAACACTGTAAGCCTTGAGAAGCGTGATTATTTATTTTTATTATTTTTCTGACTTTAAGTGCAAAAATGGCTCCCGACAGTCTTGGATTGGAACTAAGAAAGAAAATTGTTGGCGATTATGTAAGTGGAATGTCACAAAAAAGTATTTGTGATAAATATCGCGTGAAAAAATAGAACGTATCAAGACTATGTTCCAAATATTGTTCCACAGGGAAGTTGGCAGCAGATAACAATGGTGGAAGATCTCTTTCCACCACTATTAGAGAGAATTCTAAAATCGTCAGATCTGTCAAGAAGGATCCCTGGATATCATTAGTTGAGATACAAAAGCAATTAGAGCTGCCTTTATCGGACCGAACAATCAGACAACGTGCTGTTGATGCCGGATTTTTTTCTCGATGCCCTGCAAAAAAACCGCTAATTTCACTAAAGAACCAGAAGCAAAGAATCCTGTTTGCTACATCTCATATTGACTGGAATGTGCAGAAATGGTGAACTGTCCTGTTCAGTGATGAATCGAAGTTCAACATCATTGGGAGCGATGGCATTTGCTGTGTACGTCTAGCGGCCGAAAAATGCCTTAATTTACATTAACTGCCATAAGACCGTGAAGCATGGTGGAGGCAATGTAATGGTCTGAGGGTATTTTTCTGCTAATGGTCTAGGTCCAATACATCGAATCGATGAAATAAGGCACCCTTTCATGTATAAAAATATCCTGAAAGATGTTATGATACCTCATGCTGAATGGAATATGCTAATAAAATGGGTTTTTCAGCAAGAAAACGATCCCAAACGCACTGCAAAAGTGGTTTCAAGACAACCATCTATTGGTGATGGATAGGCCGCCTCAATCTCCGGATCTCAACCCTTTCGAGAATCTGTGGGAGATTGTCAACCGCAGAGTTAGTCATGAATGTGTTTGCAATAAGGATCAACCGTTTGAACAAATCCAAAAGGCCTAGGCAGCGATTCCACAAAGTTTTATTGATAATATATATATATATATATATATATATATATATATATATATATATATATATATATATATATATATATATATATATATATATATATATATATATATATATATATATATATATATACTATTTCATAAAAATAGATTCAGAATTCTACATGTTTTTTAAAGTCATATAAATGTCATTAATGTATATATTTTAGATATCGGCGACGTGGAAGAAGATGTTGACGGCAATGCAGAAATATAGTTTCTTATGTATATTTTTGTGAAATAAAAATTAAGTAATGTTAGTTAAAATGTTTCTCTACTTATTTAATTTAATCCTTTTTTATGACTAATTTAACCTCTATAACACCTTTGTATCAAACGAGTCCCAGCAAACAAAAAGATATCTAAAATGCATCTAATATGCATCTAAAAACTGGTCTAAAAGACGTCTAAATTCATGTCGTGAACGGGATAAATAGATGTCTATCTTATAGATGTCTTTTAGATACATTTTATTCGACACAATTAAATGTCTTAGATGCATAAAAGATATGAAATATACATTTAAAGATGTATATTAAATGTATATTAGATGCATAAAAGAGCTATTATTAGCTAAAAAATTATCTATTTTCTATCTTTTTTAAACGCGCCTTAGACATCTATTTAAGACACGTATTTTATACATCTAATATGCATCTGTAAGATGTATATTTCACATCTTTTATGCAAAGGCAATAATTTGTGTCGAATAAAATGCATCTAAAAGACGTCTATAAGATAGACGTCTATTTATGTCCCGTTCTAGACCTGAATTTAGACATCTTTTAGACCAGTTTTTAGATGCATTTTAGATATCTTTTTGTTTGCTGGGAAATAAAGAAAATTTTTTTATGACACACCAAGTATAAACAATTTCATTACAATTTTTTTTTATAAAATCAACTATACTAGATAGATACTTCGCAATAATTTTGTAACAAAGTTGATTATAAAAAGATTATAAAAAATGGAGTTATTAAACACTAGATTATAACATTTAAAAAAATATGATACCCATTGACCTTACAGACCATTTGATAATTAATTTTGGCAAAGAAGTTTCAGTGATTCTACGTACGATATTCATATTATCAGTGAGATTAAACAAATTTTATTTAGGAAACTATGCGCAATATTCCCATAAGCCAAACTGTAAAAAAACAATCAATCATTTGATTGAGTTTTTTTAAATTAATTACAATGTTAATTCAAATAATAAAATTTTTTTACAAAGAAAACTTTCGTTAATCTTGAATGAATGTTGACAATTATGAAGGTTCACTGGGTCATTTAACTGCAAATCTAAATTCCACTTCACAGAATCGATGTTTGTGATAAAATTCTGGGCTACGATTTTGAAATCAGCTTTTCGCCAGTGAGTTTTTCACGTTTTATATTAGTCCAGTAAGCACAAGACAAGTACTGAAAAGTTAGTGCCCAGTAAGCACAAGACAAGTACTGAGAAGTTAGTGCCTAGTATGCACAAGACAAGTACTGAGAAGTTAGTGCCCAGTAAGCACAAGACAAGTACTGAGAAGTTAGTGCCCAGTAAGCACAAGACAAGTACTGAGAATTTAGTGCCCAGTAAGCACAAGACAAGTACTGAGAAGTTAGTGTCCAGTAAGCACAAGACAAGTACTGAGAAGTTAGTGCCCAGTTAGCACAAGACAAGTACTGAGAAGTTAGTGCCCAGTTAGCACAAGACAAGTACTGAGAAGTTAGTGCCCAGTTAGCACAAGACAAGTTATTACTGTTAGCTTACACTGAGAAGTTAGTGTAAGCTAACAGTAAATAATGACTGTTTCTGTAAAATAAATCAGCGTTTTAGTATTGTAGAAATATATAATAAATCTCATTGAATACACATAAGAATGGATATATTTTGCATAAAATCAAAAACAACGCATTGTTTTTGGTTTTATTCAAAATCTTTTTTTGCGTTTAAAATTTCAAATTAGATTCAATAACTTCTACCATGAGTGCAAAACTAAGTAAGGCTTAAGTATGCAGTTTAATGAAGAAAACGTTACAAAACAGGGATTCATTTTTCAAAGAAATACACGTTTTTGGAGTTAAAGCAACTGCTTTTTTTTATAAAAAAAAAAAATGGTTATGCACAGAAAAAAAATTTAATTACAACAAGAATGAGAAAAAATTTTATAAGAGAGTTATTTTCATTTTGTTTCCCAAAAACATCGCAGCGTTTTTGGAGTAATTGCCCAGCTTTACGTGAATAAAAAATGTGATCAATTTGGCTCAAATTTTCATTCAAGTATAGCTAAGCATTTACTTGCGTTTTTGGAGTAAATTGCTCAGCTTTACGTGAATTTGAGCAATTTTTCTCAAATTTTTTATTTATGTAAAGCTGAGCAATTACTCCAAAAACGCTGAGTAAAAGTAATTGCTTTTTTTATTCACTCGGCCTATTGATGTCAAACCACAGTTTTGTGGCCTATTGTGCGGCCGTGATGCAGTAGTTGGAGCGCTTGCTTTATAAACAAGAAATCCAGGGCTCGAGCGAGCTCTGGAATATATATCGTCATCGATAAGGAAAGAGGCGTGAGCTTCCTAGTTGAATGCTATTCCGCGGAGCTCTGTGAGAAGACCGAATGTCTTCTTCCGCGGTGCTCTGTAAGAAGACTGAATGTCTTCTTGGGGCAACTAGACAAAAATTAAATTAAAAAAAAACTGAATTCATTTAAGTTAGAAGTAAAAAGTTATAAAGTTTTTTTTTAACTATCTCAGTTCTTACTATATGGATTTATTCCATTTGTCTAATTGGTTGGTTTAATTAAATACGCGTCATAATAAAAGTATAAAACTTTACAAAAACTTTACTCTAATGAAAGTATAATACTTAAGCATGCTAATAGTAGAAGTAAAAGTTAACAACGTTCATTCTGATAATAAAACACATTTTACTTAAACGCGTTTTATATTTTTTATTTTTTTATTTTATTAATGACTCTCAGCATATATATTTACAAAGTAAAAATACAAATAAATATTTAAAAATTTATAAACCAACAAAAAAGCAATATGGCGATGTTGTTTTGTATTAGCGCAAGTTTTTTTGTATTAACGGAGCAACCTCGCATTATTGTTTTATTGTTGTTTGATATTACGCTTTACGATAACATTTTGCAATAAAGACAGTAATTTGTGAAGCTTGAGGGATTGTCATGAATTTCTCAGATAACATAACCTATGAATATATTAAACTAAAAATTTCCCTAATATTTGCTTAGTTTTTTGCTAATGTTACCGTAGATAGTAACGGAAGTAATACAGTTTTAATACAACTTAACTAAATTAAGTATATTAATCTACAACAAAAAACTCAAAAAATGTTTAGAAGTATCTTCAACAGAAAAAACAACTTGTTTAAAAGTATAGCAATACTTTTAAAAGTACATCTATACGTTCAAAAGTCCCGACGGGCATTTGTTTTTAAAAGTTACGTTCCCGTCGGGGTATATCTATACTTTTAAACGAGTAGCTTTTGTTAAAAACACCTCTTAACATTTTTGAGTTGTTGTTGTTTTTTTTTATTGTAAAACAATATACTTGATAAAGTTAGGTTGTATAAAACTATATCATTAAGCACTTTTAGTTAACTATATTATGAGAAATTACTCAGCTATATTATGAGGTTTTCAAATTCGTAAATAAAACGAATTTTCTCACAATTAACGTACACTAAAGCACTAAAAAAAACTATACTTTATCGTCGTTTAAAAAAGAAGAAATAAAAATCATTTAGAAAAAAATAAAGCTATATTAAACTAGTTAGTCAGGAGGTCATATGCTTTTAAAACCGGATAATGTTGTAAAAGCTTTTAATTAATACCGTCATACTAATTAATAAAGGAAAGTTGTTTAATATTGCCAAAATTACTTTTCCGAAAATAAATTGTACTATATTTCTTACCTAAAAATAATAAAAAAATTGATATAGCATATTAATATATACATCATTAACTTTTAAAAATAATCTTCCTGGGAGGCTTAAAACACTTACGTAGTTTATAAATTTACAAGCTAACTCAAAAACTCAAAGAGTATTTTTGATTAAAATATTTTTTTGATTATTTTTTGCTTATCCAAAACAAGTTTTTTTTAAAACTAAAACAACATACACAAAACTCAATTTCTTTTGCTTTGTTTTATTTTTGTTTGTTTTATCTCATTGAATGAATTTAACGTTTTAAATACAATATATAAGTTTTGAGATATTGTTAGCAATTAAACTTTAAATATGCACGAAACAGAGATTGTAATCTTTGTTAATTTTTCTTGTCTCAGTTGTTTTGTGAACCGTGACAATTGTATTTTATCCGTTGATTATAAAAGCAGTTTGATAAAATAGTTTTCAGCGATACTTAATTATACGTTGCGCATATAAGTGTGAGCTGAAAAAAAAGTTTAAAATGGTAAGTACTTATATATATATATATATATATATATATATATATATATATATATATATATATATATATATATATATATATATATATATATATATATATATATATATATATACATATATATATAAATATATATATATACGTATAAATATATATATCTACATACATATATATATATATATATATCTACATATATATATATATATATATATATATATATATATATATATATATATATATATATATATATATATATATATATATATATATATACATATATATATATAAATATATATATACGTATAAATATATATATCTACATACATATATATATATATATATCTACATATATATATATATATATATATATATATATATATATATATATATATATATATATATATATATATATATATATATGATGACTAATAACTAGATTTGATTAATTTTTATTAATTATACTTTTTATTAAAACTGAAAACTTTAGCCTAAATAATATTTGTAGTATTTTGAAAGAAAGAAAATTAAATTAACATTTATTTTCACATCAACAACCTTATAAATAATATGATAATACTAAACTCACAGGTATCGCGGCAGTTTTATCTGATGTTTGAGAAAACTCTACCATTTAGCGTTGGAAGGGCACGGGTTTTATGAAATTTGTTGTTTCCAGACTCCTACCATTATAATTTGTTGTAAAGCATTATCTTTTCATATAAACATATTCAGCTTTAAGTTTGCTTTACGCCTGAAATTTACTCATCTCAAATATCAAATAAAGCTGCCGCAATGCTTGAAAAAAGTGGTTTTACTTAACCTATCGCGACGTTAGAATTATCTTGTTCTATCTCCACATTTTTGAGTTTTGAGATAAAACGATTTGAAAAATAAAAACAGACTAAGGTATATAAAATTTTTTTTATAACTTATGTTTTCTCCGCAACCTTTTTACTTACAACTTAGGTTTTAACACAGTAGAAAAATATTATTCTGTGGTACACAACTAACTCAGTAATTCAATTTTTTTTAAAAGTGGAGAACAAGATAATTCTAACGTCGCGCTATGTAAAGAGTCTAAGGAGAGTTAAAAGTAATTGTGTACTTTTTCAAAAATGGCTTCGCGTTTACTTTTTAATGTTAGTATACTGTATTCTAGCGTGAGTGCATATCTGTACACGTTGGACAAGCTGGAGTGCAAATTGGAAACTCTTGTTGGGAGCTTTATTGCTTAGAGCATGGAATTCAACCTGATGGTCAAATGCCATCAGATAGTACTGTTGGGCGTTGCGATGATTCATTTAACACATTCTTTAGCGAAACTGATTCTGGAAAGCATGTTCCACGAGCAATTTTTATTGATCTTGAACCAAGCGTTATCGGTAATTTGCTATTATTGATATTAGTTTCTAACTATTACTATTGTCAATATTATTATTGTTAATTTGATTTTTAGTTTTGTAGCTATTAAATCTATTATCTTAGGGCTCTTCCATAAAGTACTTGCGCAGAGATAGAAACGGGGAGGGGAGGGGATTCCCAAAAACGTACGTCTAAGGAGGAGGAAAATTGTCTGTTAAAGAAAGAACGCGGTTTGACTATCTCTCGTTTTCTCTCCTAAAACTTGGCTTCTTTTTCAACACAAGCAATATTATTCTATCTAACACAGAAATGTTGAACCACTTCAAGTTTTTTTGCATTTAATGTTTTGAAAAACTTTATGTTGGGAAAAGTAGGGAGGTAATTTTCTAATAATACCTACGTAGGATGAATTGCTGAACACATACAAGTGCATAAAAGGAAGGGGTCTTTAATCAGTGGTTTTACTGCGTACTTACTTTATGGATGCTTTCTTGTCTAATCAACATTTATAGTTTCCTTTATTAATCCTTAGGTTTTTTTTAGATGAAGTAAGGACAGGAGCATATAGATCGCTGTACCATCCAGAGCAATTGATCTCTGGTAAAGAGGATGCTGCAAACAATTATGCAAGAGGTCATTATACTGTGGGAAAAACGTATATTGACCAAACACTAGATCGTATTCGAAAACTGTCAGAGGCATGTACAGGGCTTCAAGGATTTTTAATTTTTCATTCATTTGGTGGTGGTACTGGATCAGGTTTTTCTTCTCTTTTGATGGAACGATTGTCCGTTGATTATGGAAAAAAATCCAAATTAGAGTTTGCAGTTTATCCTGCTCCTCAGGTATCAACTGCCGTTGTTGAGCCTTACAATTCTGTTTTAACTACACACACAACGCTAGAACATTCTGATTGCGCCTTCATGGTTGATAACGAAGCTATTTACGACATATGTAAAAGAAATTTGGATATTTCGCGTCCAACATACACCAATTTAAACAGATTAATTAGTCAAATTGTTTCCAGCATTACCGCCTCACTTCGTTTTGATGGGTCGTTAAATGTAGATTTGACTGAATTTCAAACTAATCTTGTACCATATCCCAGAATTCATTTTCCTATGGCTACATATGCTCCTATTATGTCTGCTGAAAAAGCGCATCATGAACAAGTAAGTGTTCAAGATATAACAAATGCTTGTTTTGAACCTCAGAATCAAATGGTAAAGTGTGATCCACGTCATGGTAAATACATGTCATGCTGTTTGCTTTATCGTGGAGACGTTGTTCCAAAAGATGTTAATGTAGCTATTGCTGCCATTAAGACTAAGCGCTCTATCCAATTTGTTGATTGGTGTCCAACAGGATTTAAGATTGGTATAAACTATCAACCGCCTTCAGTTGTACCAGGTGGAGATTTGGCTAAAGTTAGCAGAGCAGTCTGCATGCTTAGTAACACTACTGCAATAGGCGAGGCTTGGAAGCGTCTTGATCGTAAATTTGATCTTATGTTTGCAAAACGTGCTTTTGTTCATTGGTATGTTGGCGAAGGGATGGAAGAAGGTGAGTTTTCGGAGGCAAGAGAAGATATGGCTGCATTGGAAAAAGATTATGAAGAAGTAGGAACAGATAGTGTCACTAACGATGACGATGATGACGAAAAATAAAAAACTTCGTTATAACGTTTTGTTAAAAATTATATAAATAAATATATGCAAATATATTTTTCAAAACTTTTGTTATTCACGTTTGACGAGCGAATTTTTTTAATAATGAGTTTGAATAGTGAGTTAGTTTAAAAATTAAATTTTATTGCTTTTTTTAGTTTAAATTTATTTTGTCAGTGAAAAAACATTTTTGTGTTGTTTTTTTTACAATAAATTTACATTTAGATAGTAAAATATGTCTAGAGCAAGTAAAAGACATGTTCTTGTTGTAAGATCTTTTTTAGAAAGCTAGAATTTTTTCACTAAATACTCTCCTAAAAGTTAAGTCAGTAACAAACAATAAGTGAATGCAAGAAAAATATAAAAAGCTTTGGGAAATTATATCAGTCATATTGGTTTAAAATCTTTTATATAATTCAGTATTTGTTTTTGTTATTTTAATTTTGATTCAAAAAAAGCGAGTTTAATCTTTCTATCGTAGGTAAGTATAGTATACCAAATTTTATTATAACAAAGTTATAAAGGGCTATTCACAAATTGTGACAGGAGATCAGGGTCCAGTGATTCGTAAAGTTAATTAAAAAAAAGCTATTGTTTGAATATTTTCTATAAAAAAGCACATAAAAGCTGCGTGCATCTAAAACTGAGTTAGATATTATTTTTATTTATAACATTTGATAAAACTCGTAAGAACCACTAAAAATTACCATTTCAGACAAGTGGTTTGTTTTTGATCAATAGCAATGCTATTAGCAACAACATTTTTTTAAAAACAAACCACATAAAAAGTGGTATATTGTATTGTCCGTATTTATTAAAGTAAATATAAACACAACGCTTCTCATAATCTTTGCATCAAGACAAAACGATATTATTAAAAACCACATATAATATTAAGCTCATTGTTTCGGACTAACAATATTTTTTATGAGTAAACCCATTTGTTATTGCTGTCGTTTTTTTATAGGTTCTATATTTATTCCAGCATCAGTCACTAAGCTAAAGTTTGATAATAATACAACTTGGAGTTAAAGTTTGATAAAAATACAACTTATCTATTATAAAAATTACTAATAAAAATAAACCTGAGTGTATTCTAGAAAAGGTTTCGGCGAAAAAAATGGTGAATAATAAGTTTATGGATAAGAAGAGTTTTAAATTGAAGTAAAAGTTTAATGAATTTATGATTTGAGTTTGCGTTGGATTTGTTCTGTTTGACGTTTTTAAATCTTTTACCGAAATGCAAAATAAGTACTTGAGCTTTTTTTTTAAATTTAGACCAAGATTTTTTTTTTTTAATTTAGACCAAGATTTTTTATTTTTTTTTTTTTTCGTTTTGTATGTTGAATGTACAGAAACTTAGAAAATGTTCAATATATTGGTGCAAAAACTTATTTAACTTAATTATGTTTCTGAACAAAATATTTTTCACATTTAGTGTGTCTAACCGCTGTTAAGTCGTGTGCCGTAAATATTTTGATTAGAAAATTGCGGTAAAATATTGGAATTTAAGAAAAAAGTTTTTTTATCGTAACAAAAATATCAAGATCAATACAATGCTGTTTAAAAATGAAATAACACAACATTGACAATATCTTTATACGAGTACGAACACCAAAGAATACAAATTTTTAAATTTATTGAATTTTAAAAAATATACACAAATACCCCATTAATTTTGTCCCATGTATGGGGCAAAATAGAGTTTAGCATTAAACAAAGTTAGTTCATTGTAAGGACTTGTATAATTATAAAAAAACATCAAAATTATACACTCGTATCAAACACTGTGTATTAATAGTGCAGAAATTAAGAACAAATTGTTTACTTTGTGTTGATCACCATGTTATTGAGTGACGTTTTTAAAAGTTACTTAAGGGTAACTTTTAAAAACTTCACTCAATTGCATGATGATCAACATATATTAGCAAAAATATTTTTCTCTCAAAGTATATTTAGTTGGGTCTCAAATGAATCAAAAATTATATAGGTTTAAGAAAACTATTTTTTAAAATAAAGATTAGTTTTTTAAAATTTGATAAAAAAAACACTTTTAAAAAAGTTTTAATGATTTTTTGAGGCGTTTTACTACAACCCAGTGGGCATATATATATATATATATATATATATATATATATATATATATATATATATATATATATATATATATATATATATATATATATATATATATATATATATATATATATATATATATATATATATTATTATTATTATTTTAAATATTTTTATATTTTATTATTTTAAATTATGTTGTATGCCTATTTTTTTTGTTGAACTAATTTCAAATGTATAATAATGAATAATAAAAAAAGTCTTTAACAGTTTTCTCATTCCAATCTTCATTTGATCCTTAAGGATCAAATGAAGATTAGAATGAGAAAACTGTTAAAGACTTTTTTTATTATTTATTATTATACATTTGAGTTAGTTCAACAAAAAATAGGCATACAATATAATTTAAAATAATAAAATATAATATTAAGATAATTTGTAAAATATAATAATAAAAAAATAATTAAAATATAATAATAAGATATTTTGTTAGAATTCAAAAATTTATACGAAAAAATTTTTAACTGACAGTAAAATGACACTGTCTTAAAAGGAGGTCATCATAACTTGAATATATTAAAAGGTGATAAAAAAAGAAATCAGCAACTAGAGATCTGTATCTCCGTAGTCATATTAACAGATAGTCCGGCCAGTTGGGCCGTTTTCGCAAGATTCTATAATTATGACTATGGTATCTCTCACAAACGTGGACTAAAAAATTCTTACAAAAACATAAACCATTCGGAAAAGTTGTACCTAATATAAGTAATAATCAAATGGCTCAAAAACAATTATAATAGAGACTTTAGTTAACAAAACTTTAGCTAACAAAAAAACATGCTTTAGCTAACAAAAAAAGCTGATTGCATGCATACTTTCCATATAATTATAAAATTTTCTATTCAAGATTCTTTAACATTTTGGTTTTGGATGAGTCTTGTGTCATATATCAAAACAATTTACAAATATAATATTATACGTCATAATGACTTATAATATTACCTAATATAAAAAAGATTTTAATAGGAGAAAAAGTAGCAAAAATACAGCAATATGCGGATAATACCAATTTTTATTTAATCAAAGACAATTCCATCAAAAACATTTACGATGCGCTTAAGCCAAATTATAAAGCTACAGACGCAAAAATTAATATTGCCAAATTTCAGGATAACTGGGTTTTGCAGTAATAGATTAAAAGATAAAGAATATTTTAACTTAAATAAAAGTTCTTTTAAAAGCTTAGGCCTAGTTTTTTTCAACACAGGAAATTTCTGTTACGAAACTCATTGCAAATAAAAATTTATTAAAATGGAAAAGATTTTAAATAACTGGGTAAGACATAAATTATCCCGTAATGGCAGGGAAATAGTAATAAATAGATAATTAATAATTCTACAGATATTAGACGAGGCTTTCATTGTACTTTTGCCAAAAAGGTTACACTAATGGAAGGTTACACTAATCGAAGACTAAAAAAAACTTCAATGAAACGGCAAGATTTTAAGGTTGAATAAAGAATTAACAAACAATATGTTTGTTAATTCTTTATTCTGTGAAACATCCATGTAAATGGGCAGTATGAGAAGTTTGAAGTTATAAATGCAAAGAGTATTATTTTGAGTTGATTAAAAGACATATACTATGCGATTATTGAAAGTGCGTGTACTTTTCTGTTAGCATATTTGGATAAAGAGTTCACATGCTCTTCGAAGGAAAATTTGTTGTTGTGTTTTATTCTTAGTAATTTAACATTTTCGGATGTTTTAATTGTTAAACTAGCAATAGTAACTTCTAGGTGACTTTTTTTGCTGATGATAAGGTGGTATTTTTCAGGGTGCTTTCATTCCATTGTTTCAAACCATATTAACAATTAATTTGTGGCTTTTTGGAGGTTGGTAGTTACAGATGTAACGTCTTTAGTTGTACAGTATCGAGTGTTGTCATCTGAAATCACAGCAACGTCAACGTGGGGAAGGAAAAGAAATAAATCACATATTAAAATGTTAAATAACAGTGGTCGAGAATCAAGCCTTGCGGAACTCCATATAACATTTCAGTGTAACAACTAAATTCATCCTTTATTCTTGCTCTTTGTTTTCTATTTATTAGGTAGACATAACTATTATAATGTTTAAGCTAAAACCATATGCATCTAGTTTGTCTATTAATAACGAGTGGGATATGCAACCAAACATTGTTCACTATAACCTTTACGAAAACTGTATTGATGTAAATAGATAAAAAATAAGGCAATTTATAAAAATCACTTTTTTTCAAGCATTTTGAAATTTAAAAAACTTAAAAATATACTACTTAAACTTACCAGAAAAGTTTAAACATAACACTAAACGCACATGACAAATTTTAAATGAAATTACTGGCAATCGTCTCAGTCAACATTGACAGACGGGTACCGTATAGTTTTGTCTGGACTTACTTGAACGGGATTTTGACGGGTAAGTGTTTTAATAAATTTACAAAGTTTAACATATTTGTTGAACATATGTTCCAGAAACTATTAAACATGTAGTAAATATTCCATTAAGAAACTGTTTGCATTTTTAAAATGATCAAAATATAAAGTTTTGTTTCTGCTAGTGATTGTAATAAATGGTTTGAGTTTAATCAAAATATTGGTTTAGCCAGAAACATTTTAAAAGAGCAAACAGGCGAATGGAATGTAATGGATAGGTTATATTAAGGGAATTAAAAGCTTTTAAATCGTTTTTACAGATCACTCTTTTCTATTGATTTTTCTATATTTTATGCAAGCAAAATGACTGATGCTAATGAAGTTTACCTACCGTCAGATATAAATAAAGATATAATTAGATGTTTAAATGCAAGAAAATGGCTTTATTGTTATGCATCAACCTCATTTTTTAATCATTGATATTTTTTAACTTTGATTTAAAATTGTACACTTGCAATATTAACAATAATTTCATAATATACATAATAATAACTTATACTTACAATACCTATACTTGTAAATACTTGTAATATAATACTTATGTTTATAATGCTGATAAATTTTTTATTGATATGAACTTTTGCATTTAAACTTTAGTTATAAAACTTTAATTTAACTTGATAACTTTAACATAAATAACAATAACTAAAAGAAGATAATAGTTATTATGTAGATTATAATCATATACTTATTTATTATAATTGAGTTATAGTAAGTTAAACACGATAAAATGTTAAGTTCCAGGTAATAGGTCTTGTATGATATGTATCTTATGTATATCTTGTATTTTGCATCATGTTCAAGAATATTTCTGCATGATGCACTCTGACTGCTGACAATATTTGCATACTGAAATGAGTAAAAGTGACTTCAACAATCAGAATGTATTTTTGATAAATATTAGTAATAACAGGTTAGTAAATATAATTATAATAATGGTAATAACTTTTTATTATTAGAATTAGTGAGAGACTTATGTATAAAAGAACTGCATTAACTTTTTGGGAGACAAATATAATGATTTGAATAAATATTACCGTTGTTTATTACCTCGATTGGAGAAATGTTAGAAAATATTATTTTTATCTAAAGAATATTTAGGAAAAATCAGTATTTCCTAAGTATTAAATATTATAAAAAAACATGTGTATAAAAAAAATGTATCATAAAATAAAAAAATAAGTATTTGAGTATAAAAAAAACACATTTATTATTATAATGTATATACATCACATTAACTATGTTGTCTATAAAGTAGGGGTTGGAGTTGATATTTCAGTATTAGCTATAAACTTATTAGCTTCAGATTAATACTGAAGCTGATCAAGTCAGTTTAATCAAGTTGATAGCTGATAGTAAAAGAGAATAATACTCCATAAATATTTTATATAAAAACATATAGGAATTTATTCAATGAAAATCTAAAATAGTGACAAAATTTAAACATACATGTAAAAAATTTTAAATGAAATTTGCCAAAAGCTGTTGCTATTTATAAACGTTGCCATCAGAGCCTAGGCCTAGGACTCACAATATTAGGGGACCCAAATTGGGTTTTTAGAAATTTGTTTAAAAAGCGGTGCCCAAAAATCTAATTCCATTTTTAATTATCTTAAGGGAACCAACTATCTTTTGTTCAAAAAGAGTACACTTTGCAAGTATTTCATAGATGAAAAAAAAAGAAGAAAAAACGATAATAACTTTATTTTCTTTTAAAAACGTATTTTTCTTCAGAGTGTTTTTTTATTTGCTAAATGTGGATGTTCGTCAAATAATGTAGCCGCATCCGAACATATTAAATTGCATATTAAATTTTTAAGACGGCAGATAATGTTTTGACAGAAAGTTGAAACTTCTCACTGCTCCAATAATCATTCCTTAGTGAAAATACCCTTTCAACAGCAGCATTAGTGCCTGGACAACAAAAAGAAATTTCTATTGAAACTTTTAAATTTTTATGTGGAATATGTTCTACTCTAAAATGCCAAAAGATTTCTACCTATCTTTTGTTAAATTCTATTTTCTCATAGTTCCATTTCTTCAATTTTTTTTTCAAATGAACCCTTATAAATAGTAAAATTAAATGGAAACTTCTTTCCATTCAATTTTACTATTTATAAGGGTCCATTTGAAACAATTCAATGCTCTAAAGTTCATTATCCGTTCTTCGATATATTCATAGCAAATTTTATAAAAATTTTTAACTTCTTTTAAAAATTCATTTTTTATTCCGGGATTGGAATCTTTCAAAGCGATTAGTTTGTAGGCTTTAATATAGCCTTTAATATTGTATGTAGTAGTGTATGTATTTTTTATTCTTTTTTTAGATTTGCCTTAAATTTGCTTTTTTATATTTTTCTGCAAAAATTGTTTTCTGTCACTCTATCCTTCTGAACTTATGTGATTAAATTTTTGTTTTCTCTTACATACTTTCTCACTCATCTTATCTCATCCGTTCATTCTCTCTTTTTTTTTTTTTCATTTTTCTTAGCGTTGCTCCTTTATATTTTTGTGCTAATTCCAACTTTTTTAATATTATTGTTCCTTATACTTCTTTTTTTTATTACTTGTATTAATGTATTATATTATTATTTCTTTGTTTTAATATTTTTTTATTTTATTTGTTTATTTTATTAAGGTGTCGCTCCATTGACTAGTTTTTAATATGAGTGACGTCGAACATTAATTTGTAAAATTTACAAATTTATTTTCGGTGTTTTACAAAGTTATGTTGGCTGAGGTAAGATTAAAACATGCAACTTACCAAAAGTTATTAAAAACAATAGTGATTTTTTATATAATGCTAAAGAGTTAGCAAATCAAATAAAATAACTGCTATGTAACTATATATTATCTGTAACCAAGTATAGCGAAAAATCTCCCACTTTAATTAACACAATTAATGATTTTATTCTTTTGTAAAATGTACACTAAATAAAGTTGAACATTCTACTAAAGAGTTTGAATGTGCTAATAAAATCCAAAAAATTAATAGATCGAGAAGGCCGGATGAAATAAATAGTAACATTATAATCGGTTCTTATGAGAAGAAAAAAAACGAGAAGAATTATACTCTTTCAGGTCTTTAATTGTTCAATAAAACAAGGAATAATTCCTGATCCACTTATGATAACCAAAGTTGCACCAATATTTAATATTTCTAAAAAAGATTCTTAGTAATAGAGTTGATGATCATCTTTTAATAAATAAAATACTAAATACAAGCCAATATGGATTTAAAAAAATAGTTCCACTGAACATCTCGTACTTTATCTGATTTAAAATATTTCTGGTTCATTTGAAAAATCACAATTTACTCTTAGTATTTTCATTGATCTTTGATAGGATATATCATGAGATTTTTTTTTTTAATTTACAAATTATAAAATCAGTGGTAATTTTTTAAAATTACTAAAAAGCAACTTAGGGTCTATACTAGAATCACTTCTTTTTCTCATTTCTATTAATAATTTTTACAATGCCTCAAATTTAATGACAATAATGTTTGCTGAAGACACAAACTTTTTTTTTAATTCTAATTCACTCACAAAAAGAGTTTTTTTTTAAGAGAATGAGTTTTAGTTGATGGAACTAGAGATGATAGCAGCGATCATTTATAGAACTCAGTGAGAAGGTTGCCATTTACTAATATAAAAATATCGTTATTTTTCCAACAGTTGTTTCAAGTAAAAACTGAGTTTTGGTTGAAGTTTGGAATTTTGGTTGGAAATAAATTTCACTAGCCACTTCAAGCATCTGTTAGAGAAGTGAGATCAGATTCAAGATTGGCTGCCTGTCCTAAGCAATCGAAAAAATAAGTATTTTTGTCAAGACAGGAGTGTAATTGAGTCGTCAGCAAATAGAATCACGTTAGATGTAAGGTCTCAGAAAGATCATTAACGTAGATATGAAATAAAACAGAACCAATCTGAATGGACACGTAACACAGGTTACTGGAAATGAACAAGAGTTGGCCTTCAAGGATTTAATAAAGAAACTTTAATAAAGAAAGAAACAATTTGATCATCTCAAAAACTTTCTTATGGAGAAGACCAGCTTGCTAAACTTTATCAAAAGCTTTAGACATTTCAAGAGCAATTTTCCTTGCCTCGCCACTTCTATCTAATTCACAATAGAATCTTTCAGTATTTCAGTCAATGTTATATAAATTGAGAAACTTTGTAAATAGACACCCGTTAATTAAACTTTATTACTCACTTACCCAATACCATGTAAACTATGCAAGTATCGTATGAGGCAAAGCCTAAAAAGTCTCAATTAGGTACTCCTTATTTTTTATAAAAATACACTCCCTAAAAATAAGCGGATGTTTGCATCAAGTTGGATGTGTTTGTAAAAGGTATTTCTTTTGCTTTGCTTCGTTTGTGGATAAAGGGAAAAAATTTTTTTTTGAATTTTTAAAGACAGTTTGATGTAAATCATTTATTTACTTTATTTAATTTACGACTTTAAAAAATTTAATTTAAGTTCTTTTAAAGAATGTAAAAAACACTATTTCAATATAAAAGATCATTGCAAAAAAGGAAACTTAACGACAATATTTCATTATAAAATCATTATGAAAGGTCATTTCGGAAAAGGAAAAAAATAATAATATATCATTATGAAACTTTTATTAAATACTATTATGGAAAAAAAAAAAGAAAGAAAGAAAGAACTATTAAATACAGATATGATTTACTTATATATTTTTAAAATGCTAAACGTATATCTTAAACGTAAATATTGTAAAAAAAGAAAATACTTAAAATAAATATAAATCAATTCTAAAATTTTTAGATTCTAATCAGTTAGTTTCGGATTATTTATTTTAACAATTAACTTATTGATGTCTGCTTTAATACACGGCTTTCTATTCTATTTAATCAAAAAACATAAATAAAAACAATTTTAAAAAACGTAAATTCTGTTGAATGAAACAGCTTCCTTGAAATATTTTAATTAATGCGCTACTAACTTTACATAAGTAAGTCTGATACTAAGAAAAATTTTAGAGTTGGCCTAAACCGAAATCTCAACTAAATATTGTATACTTATTCTGGCTTTTTTAATAATAAATAATTTTTATGGCTAATAAATGGTGTACTGCTGATTGTACCTCTAATGGGGCATGTCTCATAGCCAAAGCAACTTAAACTGCTTTTTTTTAAATTATGCTACAATAATAAAAACTATGCATTTTTATCATAAAAATTTCAGTAGATATTTTATCAAACAAAAAGGTTAATCAAGATTATTCTGATTTTATATTATTTTCACGACAATTTTTTTTTTTTTTTTAATTAATTGAATTTATTTTTTCAATCTTAGTTCTGTTTAATCATTTTCGAGATTAATGAATGATTTTTTATTTCGGTTAGATAAAACTAAAGATAAATTCATTTTTTGAAATTTATTTTTGAGATATTTTATTGACTACGACATATTTCCGTTAAGTAATCTGGTCTGTAAATTATGAAAAGAGAAAAAAAATTAAAATGATAGAAATTTTGCCATAAAATTAAATAAAAATATTTTTATAAATTTTGAAATAAATATATTGTTTAGTTTATTTTTTATTATTATAAAAGATAAATATTATCTGTATAAAAAGGATAAAAGAATAAAATATGTATTGAACAATTTTGAATTTTTTTTCTACTAATTTCGTTTTCGTAAAAAACTAACTATTAAAGATGGTGAGTAGTTGCCAATGCAATTTGCAAAAAGTGCCGAAAAGTGTACAAATTTGGCGAGGGGTAATAAAAATTGTTACTCAAGAAGAGTGATAACGTTTATTATTTTACTATGGACAACTATGTTTATATGTTTCAATTTTATTTTATTTTAAGAATATACGTATTATATGTTTTGCAACTATGTCTACGTGCTTTAATTTTCAATATGATTTAGTTTGCTTTCAAAAATATAAATCTCACGGCAATGATGTTGGAAGAAGGGCTTAGCAACCGAAGAAAACCGCAAGCGGTTAACCGGTTTTTTTGTTTAGTTTTCTCGAAACCAAAAACAGGTTGTTATTTTTAATAATAAAAAAAAATTTGTGTTTAAGTTTAAATATTATAAATCGTAGTATATTTTTACGTGATACTTTTTAATTAAATAGAGCACATTCATAATATTCAGTTATAAATAGTATGAAAATGAAAAATAGGTTATCGAGTTGCCACATACACACACACACACACACACACACACACACACACACACACACACACACACACACACACACAAATAAGAGTCTTAAATGAAAAGATGATCCAAGTTCATTAGATTCGAATTAAATCAATAAGGAATAAAATAAAATATTAATGTTTAATAATTAAGGGATTTTTTACCAAGCCCTAGTTGAAAGGAAAACATTAATTTCCGAAGTTTGAAATATTTTTACTATTTATTTTACAAACTACACATGTTTTAAGTTCCACAAAACTGCACAAAGCGTTAAGAAAAATTTTAATTCATTCACAATCAATAAAATTAACAAACTATTGATGAAGAGCGGCACGCTAGGCCACTCTGCGATGAAAAGTCTAGCTTTCAAATGAAAATAGCCTTTAGCTTCCAAGTTACAGCAAAGTGTTATAATAATGATAGTTCATGTTCAAAGCTTTTTATATTTGTTAAAATTACCGCGTTTTGGGTTAAAGTTTTCCATGGTTTGAACACACGCTTAGTGAAGAAGTTATTTCTTTCCGTACAGTTTTGAACAAGTTGTGCTTTGAGATGTTGGGTGTGTTTGCGAGCTAGAAAACTGTACTTTGATTATGTTGAGTATAGTTGACCCTGAGGGATTGTAAAGTTAATTATGCCAATTTTACCTTGTCGTTCGATTAGGATTGCTAGGTTTAATGTTGATAGTCGTTGAGCGTAGGGTAGCTGCTTTAAGGTAAAAATGTGTTTTGTGGCTCAGCGTTAAACTTGCTTGTGTTTGATTATATCTTGAACTAGACATGGTCGAACGTAGATGTGGGCAAACGTATGAAATATGCAATGTGCACCCAGAATAAGACATCTGCTTTAAAAGGTATTCTTAGGTATGTCAACCATACGAATGCCAGTTGATGCAGCAGTAAATAATTGTTTACTGACCTTTAAATTATTAGTTATTACAACGCTTAGATCACTTACAGACATTATGCACGATAGCTGGTGGAATTGACCGATAGATAAATCAAACGTTTTAGATAAATCAAACGCTTAAGCATTTGATTTAAATAAGAATTGAAACGATAAAACTAACTAGTTAATTTGGGGTAATTTTTCACCAAAATTTTTCTATTTTTATCCATTTTATGTTTAAATTATGAAATGAGACAAAATTTAAGAGTTCAAATGATAAAAATGTTAAACTTTTTTTTATTGCAGTAATAATTTTATAGCTATAGTCAACATATTTCTTACATACATCTAAGTATAGTTATTTTTTAATTATTTTAACAATTAGTTAAACTATAATTAAATTATTAAATTAAGGCTAGAAATTGAAAAATATTTTCTGACTTAGATCATAACGCATGAAAAGCAACATAAAGCTTTAAAAAAATATATTCTTACGGAATACAAGATTCCGACGGAATACACAATTGATGCTCTATAACTTGAAGTCAAAATAATATAATGAGATTTTTTTTCAGCCAATAGCTACACTGTTAATTAAAAAATATAAAACAGAAAACCATTAAAAAAAAAATAAAACTGTGAAGAGTTGTTCTTTTTTTATTAAGCAGAACAGAATGAAAACTACAAAAATGTTGGAAATCCACTTTTGCCACCTACTGTTAGATAATAAAAAACAGATCCCCATATACTGCAGTTTTGCAGTATCTTTTAATTAACGTCCTTTAATGGAATTTAACGGCCATTAAAATAAGTTATATTATTAACGGAAAATTACCGTTAATAACCTTTAACGGAGCGGATATAAACGAAAATTCCGTTATTTTTTTTTAACTCAACGGTCAAAAACAGTTTTTAATAGTTCTTCAAACGCTTATGTTTTTTGTTTTTTTTTTTATTTTTATTTAGGTGCCCTAAGAAGTCCTTAAGGTCTTATCACAGAGTACCGCAGATGAGCATTTAATTGAAAGTTTACGCCTCCTTCCTAACTGATGTTGCAAAACTTACCGAGAGGTAAGGTTTGTACCACGGATCCTTTGTTTAGCATAAGCTCAAAGTTTGTGCTTACTAATAATACAGTAATTGACTTTTTATATTTATAGTTGAGCTATTGAAGATATTTCTAAAAATGGGCAACGTTTTGCTAAACGTTCAGAAATATGCTCATATTTTTCTTGCTTAAATTGTCCTTGTCAAAAAAAGCACTTTTTTTAAATAATATACTTATTTAGTACTTGGGTTTGCTAATTTTGGTTTTAAAGTTAAAAAATTAGGTTTTTAAAGATGAACTTCAAGATTTTACTAAAGAATGGAATAAAGTTAACTTAAATTTACTAGAATTCAAAGCCCGTTATAATACAAATAAAGAATCTGATGTACCAGAATTACAGTTGGAAGAAAATGTATGCCAATATAGCATGGGGCAGTATCCACAAATCTAAATTAGAACCATTTTACCTACATCAAAAACACGCTTTAAGACTAGTATACAACAAAAATAAATTTGCTCATGCTCAACCCTTATTGGAACAAATGAACCCACTAAATATATTTAAAATAAATATTTTTCAAAATATACTTTTCATGTTTAAATATAAACTAAGTCTGGTTCCAGAACATTTTACAGCACACTTTTTTAAAAACAATATAAATAAATACAATACAAGAGCAACAGACAACTTTAGGATACCGTTTGAAACAACAAGACTATCAAAATTACATACCATGGTCTCTATTTATTTAACAAATTAGTTTCCAGAAACGAACCACTATTAAACCTAAACAACGAATACTCTCTGAAAATAAAGCTAAAAACTATCTATAAGGAATTTTTTTTTAATATTAATAAAAAAAAAAATTTAGCTCAACTTTTAATACAAATCAAAAATAAAAAAATAATAATATTAATAACAAGGTATATATGTACAACATACATATATACAACGTATGCAACTAATTTTTATGTGTATTACACGTCCAGAAAAAGATATTCAATGACAAGACTAAGTCTTCTGCGAGCTTCCTTTAACCACAAACAAGTAATACTTTTCATCAACCTTACATAAATTTCGTTTTTATCATATTTATACACAAACATTAGTTTGAAATGTGGTAAATAAACTTATAGTCAAAAATCTAAACACTTCTCCGAAAAATCAGCTAATTTATTTTTATTTATTGTATTTTTTTATTTTAACGTGGCGGTTAAAGTGGCAAGATTAAAAAAGTGGCGATTAAAGTGGTAAAATGGAGGAGAAGCAAAATGGCGGTTAAAGATGGCGGTTATTTATTTATTAATAATTAACATGGTATGGTATGGTTATATACTTATAATTAGTATTGTCTATAATTAGAAATAAATAACCTAAGATAAAATAAGTTATACAAAGTTGTATAAATAAATATAAAAGAGTCTGAAGATTTTAAATGAATCGAATGTTTCAAATGCAACGGATGGGATATTTTCGATAATTATGGACTCAAAATAAAATACAACAAATCCAAAATTTCAAAACTAGATTAAATATGTAGACCCTGTAAAACAAATACACAAACGGAATACCTAATAGAAGAAATTTACTATCTTAAAGAAAAAATAAAAGAACTATAAAATAATAACATAGAAGAAAAAACTAGAAATATTACACTAACTGAAAAAATTGCCGACCCTGAAAAACAAACAAATGAAAACAATGTAACAATTAAAAAAAACGAAGAAACTAAATTGATAGACGAACAAAAAAAATAAAGCAGTTAGAGAAACTGAAATTAAAGAAACAACGCAAGAGATTTTTGATAGAAACAGAAAAAACGTTAATCTAATCATTAAGGGATTACCAGAAAACAATAACGATATTGAGGATTTTATTTACTATGCCAACAACAAACACACCCTCTACACTCCAATTAAAACAACAGATATACTTAAAGCTGTAAGAATAGGAAAAGACAGCCCATGCAACACAAATAAACTGGCAAATTAAACAATAATAACAATAACCTAATCAACAAAAACAGACTATTATCTCCATAAAATCTCTCTTATCTCTCTTACAATTTCAAACAAAGTAACTAGAAGAACAAATTGTTACAAAAGTAAAAATACCCAAATGGAAAAGAAAGTAATAGTAATATGAACAATATAGAAGATAAGATATATATCCGACCAGACCTAACAAAAAAACAATTTGAAAAAGATAAAAAACTCAGACAGGAGTTAACCTTCAAAGGAAAAGACTTTTATATGATCAGAAACGGAAAAATAATATTAAGAAATAGCGAACAAAATCTTCCAAAAAAATAAACAGCAAACCGTTTGAAAGAAACATGAAAATAGAAAACAAACTAAAAATAAAACAAAATATTATAAAAAACTTAGACAACAAACAACTAGAAAAAAATATCAAAACAACTGAAATTAAACGAATTAATCCAACAAATCAAAACAACAAACAACTGGAAAACAACAAAGAAGCAGAAAATGAGACAAAAGTTGATACTATAATTGAACAGCAAGCAATAACACCATCAAAAAAATTAGATTAGATAAGCACTAAAAGAAATGCACCTCATATTTTCAAAGTTGAGAAATACAAATTATAAAGCTAAACAAATCAACTATAAAATTATTACTTGCAACAACTGGTTATGACTAACGACTTGGAATATAAATAGGTTAAGAACAAACGGAATGAAGTTCAGTATGGGTTAAGAACAAATTGAAATGAAGTTCAGTATTATGTTTCCAATTATGATATTTTCACACTAATTGAAACTAAAATTGATGAAAAAATAACAGATCACTCATTAAACATTCTAGAATATAAAATAATAAGAAAAGACAGAAATAAAAATGGAGGAGGAATATTAACCTATTTCAAAAAAACTCTTGAATTAGATGAAAATACAAAATTTTATGATAAATATTTAAAACAAGGACTACAATTCACAGCAATGGAAATAAAAATTGAAAAAAAACAAAAGGCATTGGTTATTCTCAATATTTTCAGACCACCAAAATCCAAAAAACAATGGTGGGGACATTTAAATAATCTATTACTGGATATTATAAAAAATAATTCACTCATAGTGATGGGTGACCTCAACAAAGGCCTATTAAAATCAGATGTAAATCCAGCCAAAACTCTAATGAATTCACTTAAACTAGCTGCTATAAAAGTGGACAATATACAACCAACCAGAGTAACCAAAACAACCTCAACATGCTTAGATATAATTGCTGTAGACAAAAAACTTCAAGTACTCGAATATTTAGTTAATGACACATCACCAAGCGACCATTTTCCTGTTACAATCAAAATAAGCACCTCCTGGAAAATAAATAAAATAAAGCCAGTCATAAAAAGATCCTTCAAAAAAGTCGACCTTGAAGAATTAAATAAAAGACTGATAGAAATTCAACTAGATCCTCACTTGAATGTTGAACAAACAACGTGCAACTGGTATGAAAAACTTAATAAAATTTTAGATGAATTTACCCCATATAATGATTATCCCTCAGAAAAAAAACCATCATGGATAGACAATGAAATAAAAAAACTCATTGAAAAGAAAAAATATATGAATAGAAAATTAAACCAAAACAAGCTTTCAGAAATCCAATACCAAAAATATATAAAACCCTAAAAAAAACAGATTAGAAGTCAAATACGAAAAAAGGAAAAAGGAAAAGGAGAAGAGGCATTTAAAAGTAAAAACCCAAAAGATAGTTGGAAATTCATAAAAAAAATTACTTTTACAAGCAAAGGAGCAAATCAGATAAACGAAAAAATAATAACGTTGAACAAATTAAATGACTATTTTGCTTCAGTAGTACATCAACCTGAAAGAAAAATACTAGAATGGCCAACTGGATGTGACATTCCTAATTCCTTCTAATTTGAAAAAATAAAGACAAGTCAAACAAAAAAACTACTAAATTCCCTAAAAACAAATTCAGCATCCGGTTATGATGATATTCAAGCATCTTTGATCAAAAAAATTTCAAAAACGATCCCTTATAATCTCACTCAAATTTTTAACAAGTCTTTAGAAAATGGAGTTTTTCCATCAATTTGCAAAAAAACTCATATTACCCCAATATTTTGATTACCAAATTCTATGAGATGAAATAATAATAAAGCCTGAAAACAATGTAAAATTATTGGGAGTAACATTGTACCAGCATCTAACCTTTAAACAGTAAATCAAGTCGGTAATAAAAAAATGCCACTCTTCCCTGGGAATGTTGGCAAGAGCATCAGCAAGTCTACAAAAAAAATTAAAGTTGGCCTACAACGGAATGGTGCTTAGTTTTATGGAATTTATTAGTTCACTCTATATTTCAATACCAAACACCCATAAAAAAAAATTAGACGTAGTACAAAAACAAGCCGCGAGAATCATCTCCCATGCACCACGAAACTCCTATGCTGCACCATTAATTAAAGAACTTTTTCTTAATGCACTAGCGGATCCAAGAGCGAATCATGCAATGAAAATAATTGAATCAGTTGTTAAAGGAAAATGCTATCCTACTTTAAAAGAACTTATTCAAGTAAACAATGAAGGTCTTTTAAAAATAGCAGTATCAAATAATAGATATGGTAAAAAAAGATTTTGGGTCTCTGGAGCCATTCTGTACATATATATATATATATATATATATATATATATATATATATATATATATATATATATATATATATATATATATATATATATATATATATATATGTATATATATATATATATATATATATATATATATATATATATATATATATATATATATATTTATATATATATGTATATATATATATATATATATATATATATATATATATATATATATATACATATATATATATATATATATATATATATATATATATATATATATATATATATATATATATATATATATATATGTATATATATATATATATATATATATATATATATATATATATATATATATATATATATATATATATATATATATATATATATATATATATATATATATTTAAACTTTGAGCAGCGGAAGAAAAAACTAAAAAGGGCCAGATAATAGAACATTCTGCAAAGGCATAGGTGTTTAGCTGTCATCGAAAGAAAATAAAAATTTACAAACAAACAAAACAAACATTGTTGTTATTGGTGTTTATTTTATTCGTATCTCGGAGTTGTATGCAACTATATTTTTGTTTATTTCGTATATTTCGAACTTTATGTTTATGATATTTATGTTTATATATCTTTACACTGCCAATCTGTGATTGGTTACTTGTAAATACTTTGAAGTTGTAAGATAAACATGTAAAAAAAAAAAAAAAAAAAAAAAATGAAATTGGACAAAACAATTACTAAACAAATAATCGGTGTTTTAATTGTTTCCTTCCCAGTGGGTAGATTCCCGATGGATGTCCCCCATTAGAGCGGCACGTAAATCTATCGAAGAATAAATCACATTAAATTAAAGCCCGTCAGACGCCGTTATTTTAAGGGTAATTGTGCGGCTGTGACGCAGTGGTTAGAGCGCTTTTTTTATAAGCAGGAGATCCAGGTTCGAAACGAGTTTTGGACATATTTCGCGTCACGGCAAGGAAGGTGCTCTGTGACAAGATCGTTAGTCTTGTCACAGAGTATTTCTAGTCAGAGACTTCTTGACGCACCTAAATAACAAACAAAAAGAAAAACAAAACAAAATAAACCTCGTAAGAAACGCGCGTTTTTTTTTTCAGTTAAAAAAAATTTTATTTTGCAGAATTACAGAACAGAATAACTGACTTTCTGCGATATCATACTAAATAAAAATTATTATAATGATGCGCATAAATTGTTGTTATATATTTTTTGATTTCCCTTTTGTTTTGCTCGATCGTATAGGGAATCCCGGGGTTTCGGGGTTATAAAAAAGGCCAGGATCCTGGGATTACAAACCCTAATTTTGATATTTTATAAGTTTTAAGAAATGATACTTTTTATAAACTTCATAAATATTTATTTTACAAAGTTATAAAAGCCATCCTTTTTTTTTTTTAAATACCTTACGATAAATTAATAGTAAAAGAATTCAGGAAATTACCTACTAAACTTTAATTATTTTATACTTTAAGTATTTTGTTAGTATAACCTTTCTTGTTGTTATGGAAGATATGAATTTTTGTTAGAAATTCTGAGACAATAGGTGGAGGAGTATGTATTTTTATTCACAATTCTTTAAATTTTAAACCGCTAACCGAATTTAGCGTAATCAGCAATGATTGCGAATCATTAACGATTGAAGTTATAAATAAAATCACTAAAAACATCATTGTACACGTTGTGTACAGACCGCCATCACTGTACATGTTGTGTACAGATCGCCATCATTGTACATGTTGTGTAATCATCTGGCAATAACAAGTTTTTTAAAAAACACTTTAAAAATTTAATGAAAAATAAAATTTTATGTGGCAAACGTGTCTTTTTTGTGGGGGATTTTAATTATAATGTGCTCGATTACGACACAAATAAAAATGTAAAAAATTTTATGAACATCATATTTCAAAATGGTTTCATTCCAACAATAAATAAACCAACACGAATTACTAGGAATAGCGCAACCTCAATTGATCAAATATTAATTAATGAATATACAAAAAACAAAATAAAAACTGGAATAATAATATCTGATATATCGGATCATTTCCCAATATTTATAATCGCTCATAAGATTGTCGAACACACCCCTCAAAAAAAAAGTTATTATTACGAATCGAATATATAATGACATTTCTATGGAACTTTTTAATAATTCTCTATTTTCTGAAAACTGGGACAAAGTTTTGCAAGTTCAAAACACAGATACTGCTTATAACAGTTTTCTTCTGATATTCAAAAAACACTATGATAATGCTTTCCCAAAAATTATTAAAACTAAAACATTTATAAACCCTTGGATTACACCAGGAATAATAAAATCATCAAAAAAAAACAACGATTGTATGAAGTGTTTCTGAATAAAAGAACTTATGAAAATGAATTAAGGTATAAAAAATATAAAGGACACTTTGAATCAATTATAAAACTTTTAAAGTAGTTATACTATTCAAATAAAATAAAATTTAAAGGCGATACTCAAAAAACGTGGCAAGTCATTAAAGAAGTAATTGGAAAAAAAAACACTTAAGCTAAATGATCTTCCAAAAAAACTAAATTATCATTATCAAGATATTACAAATCAGTCTATAATTGCTAAAACATTTAATGAGGTGTTTGTCAATGCAGGTTTAAATTTAGCATCAAAATTAAAACACAGTGAGTTTAACAAGGAGAAATACTTGACTTTTAGCGAATCAATAATGGAAAATGCTGAGTTAACAGAAAAAGAATTAGCAGATGCTGTGCATCCATTAAAATTAAACAAAGCATTAGGAGTTGATAACGTAATGTTGTAACTAAATGTATTTTCTATATCAAAAAAGTTCTTTTGCATATATTTAATCATTCGTTTAAACAAGGAATCTTTCCAAAAAAACTCAAAATTGCAAGGGTAATACCAGTTTTTAAATCTGGAGATGATACTAATATCTCAAACTATAGACCAATTTCCATACTTCCTTGATTCTCGAACATACTAGAACGCATTATGTATAACAAATTATACTCATTTTTAGAAAAAAATAATATTCTTTACAACAAACAATTTGGCTTCAAAACAGGGCACTCTACTGATCATGTCATTTTTCATCTCATTCAGATTATTTTTCAAGGTTTTGACAAAAACAAGTTCACTTTAGGTGTTTTCATAGATCTTAGTAAGGCATTCGACACTGTTGATCATAATATTTTAATTAAAAAATAGAAAACTATGGAATCAAAAATATAAACATAGCCTGGTTCAAAAGCTACTTATCTAATAGAAAACAAAATATTTCATTTGGCAAGGAAAAAACTAACAATATGAAAATTACTTGCGGCGTTCCTCAAGGATCTATATTAGGATCACTTTTATTTTTAATCTATATTAATGATTTAAGCAAAGCTTCTAATATTCTAGATTCTATATTATTTGCTGATGACACAAATTTATTTTATTCTCATAGTGATTTAACAACATTATTTAAAACGGTCAACATTGAACTTCTAAAACTAACTGAATGGTTAAATATGAATAAACTTTCAATTAATTTATCTAAAACCAAATATACTATCTTTCATCGCCTCCATAAAAAAGATAAAATTCCTATTGCACTTCCAAAACTTATTATTGGAGAACACAACGTAAAAATAGAATGTTCAATGAAATTTCTCGATGTAAGACTAGATGAAAACATAAATTGGAAAGACCACACAAACATGATTGAAAATAAAATTTCTAAAAATATCGGATTACTCTATAAAGCAAAACCATACTTAGATCAATCATGTTTGAAATACATATATTACTCATTTATTCATTCCTACCTTAATTATGCAAATATTGCTTGGTGCAGCACCTATAAAACAAAGGCAAAAAAGCTATTTAGCAAACAAAAACATGAAATCAGATTATTATCAAATGGATACCGCCTCTCACATTCTAGACCATTGTTCAACAATCTAGAAATATTAAATTTGTACCAATTAAATATATATCATCTGCTAATTTTTATGTATAAAACTAATAATAATACCATACCAAATATCATCAAACCATTATTTAATAAAATTCAACACAAATACATGACTAAATATTCAAATAACAACTTTATTTAGCCCAAAACTATATATGAGTCCACCAAGTTTTCAATAACTATTAGAGCACCTAATGTATGGAATAAGTTAATTAGTAATGATATTAAAACACTTACAACTCTTGAACAGTTTAAACAAAAGCTAAAACTATTGCTTTTAAATAACAATCAAACAGAGAATTATTTTTAAATCTATCTTTAAAAATATTATATTTGAAAATTATTTATTAGTGCATACTTTATTTGTCTGGAAAGGAATAAAGTCTTTAATTATATATACATTACTGTCAATTATATTATGAAAAAGTAATTATGGATTTACAGCATTTATGTACGAATGTGTGCGTATGTGTATATGTATGCGTGTGAAGGGTGGATATGTATACAAATATACATACATGTGTATGTGTGTAAATGTATATATATGAGTATGTGTATATATATCTCTTGATTGTAAATTAACATTATGTTTTCATTTTTTCATTTTTTCATTTTTTTTTTTTTTTTTTTTTTTTTTTTTGGTGTTGGTGTTGATTTTTGTTTTCTTGAATGAATTATTAAATTTTCTTTCAATGAATAACTTTGAAATTTGAATATAAATACCATTGAATTACCGTAGTTAACCTTCATGTTATTGAGAACTTTTTAATTAATTAAAAATATTTTTTAAACATTAAAAATAACTTTAAAAGACTCTATTTAACTGTTTTGCATTTTGTATAAACTTCTTTGAAACATTTTGCTTTTTTCTCTCATTTTTAACTTTTAACATTAGTAACAACGTATTTATATAAATATCTTGAAAAAACAAGGGACTTGGTGATAAGGCAAACCTATCTTCTTCTCGTCCTTGCCATTTTTATATATATTATAAAACACGGAACTTTTAAATATTTGAACGGATAAATAAATAAGAAAAAATAATAATAATAATAATAACATTTACATGTCGCCAGTTTTTATAAATATCCCACAAAAATATTTACAATATATAAAGAGCGTTAAGAAGTTACAATATATAAAGAGCGCTAACTGTTTTACGCATGCGCGTTTGACATCAAGTTAAAATAATAAACTTAAAAATTCATAGTTTATAATATAAAGTGCTGGCTATTAACCCATGCGTTCAAAAAATATACGCAAATCCGTTGCACCACAGAGCTACTAGGGACTTGCTTGTCGTTGTCGTTGAAACTATATATAAATATATATTAATAGTACTACTAGCAAAAGGCAACCCGTAATACGGGTTTTGGTCGGTCTGTTACATAATTAATTTATAGTAGCTGTTTTCCACAATTTAATCTTGCAAAACCTTAACTAATACCCTTTTAGAAAATTGCCTTCAGCTTGAAAAAATTAATCCATCTGTAAAATTAACATAAAAATTATGAGGAGGTAAAATAATTTACCAACTACTACTTAACATTATTAAGTAATTTACAAATGGCACAGGTCATAACAGTGTAAGGCAGAACCATTTTCATCGACCTTCCTAAGTTTAACATAATACGTTTTTAGTTACTGACGCAAAATAATAACACTTGGTTATACTTTAAATTGACGAAAGTGTCAACTAAATCCTTAAAATAATTTTTATAACACGAACCATTAAGATTAAAATGAAGTTAACTTATATTATACAGGAGTTATCAATTTTTTGTTATCCCCTTGATTAATTGTTCTTTAGAAAAGAAAATTGTCAACTTAAAAATGTTAAATGCACACGTTTAAATAAATTTATAAAAAATAACAAAGTTTATTATACTACGCAACTGAGTACAAATACCTTTCAAACAAAAAAAAATTTAATTTACGATCAAACATAGGTATAACAAATTTTTTAATACATTAATGCATCATAGAACAAACTAAAATAAAAATTATAAGAGATAAGTAGACATAAAAATTTGTAAACCAAGCTGAACCGAACCGGGTCTTGTTAAGTCTGTTCAACACAGACCATTTGTATATTATTTATTTGGCCTCTTTATTTCATTAAATTTTTAGTAAACGGTAATTTGCCACCATTTACTAAAAATTCCTTTTGTAACTCGAAATTTAATTTTTCTAAATATTTTGGCTCTAATAAAGAGGTTCCTTCCCTCGTTTTGCTTTAATGGTGGCCTGGTGAATAAAATAAAATATTAAAATGTAAAACAATGATCTACTTATATAAAAATGTTTTCTTTCTTTCCTCAAAAGTGTTGCAAATACAGACTAAGCTAACTAATTAGTTAAACACATAAATAAAACTTAAGTAACTCAATATTAATGCGCAAAACTACAATATTCTCCATATTTTTAAAGGTTTTTAGTTACGACCACCCATTCAACCCATACGACCCCCCAATCAATTCTCTCTCTACAATTCTCAATACTAATTCTTATTTAAGTCTCATCTAAGAGAGAGAGGAAGTGTTTTAAAAACACCATGTTAGAAAAAGTAAAAAAGTCATGCAATAAATAACAGTAACTGGTTTTATTATGCTACCAATAAACAAAATTATTTTTACCTTAACTAAAAGTTAATTTCCAGCATTTCTTAATTTATTTCCAGCTTCTAACTGTTGACAAATGATTAATATTGTAAATTTCACATCATATTAAATTTACAAAATTTAAACCATGTTTCAACAGTAAGCAAAATAATCAAGTGATGACAAAGACAACTAAAAAAAAAATGAACAATTATATTAAGATTACAAAAGTATAAAAAAAAAAAAGAAAATCATTTAAAACTGAAATTTTTATTATTTGTTACTATAAATAGTAAAATTCATACTTTGCTTTATTTTAAAGTGTCTAATGTAAAGTCAAATAATAGACATCAACAGCGCTTGACACTGAATTCTGCCAAGTAAGTTTTTGGTTTATCAAGCAAAATTTCTTATATTTCAACAACAATTAATTTTATCATGCCTAGATCTATTTCTTTCATATGACAACAATTTCAAGTCACCTATAACCATTTACACTAATAACTTCTTCGAGCCTAATATTATAAATCTGTTATCATTAAATATATATTACCAGTGGTTATGCTACTGTTACAACTGAATAAATGAACGTTTTATATTTTTACAACTGAAAAATATAAAACAAAATTTATTTACATTATTTTAATTTAGCAAAGAATTTAGAACACAGTGCAAAGTTATTGCATTGTGTTCTAAATTCTTTGCTAAATTAAGAAAGCCTTCAGGCACAATCAATCTTAATGCACAAAAATAATAAATGCAGAATCTTGTATAAAAAATGAAGCAGTGTCAGTCTAAAGTAATATATATGTATGTATATATATTCAAATTTTTTCTATTCTTAATTTTTTCTTTGAGATAATATTCATATAGATTCAGAGAAATATAAAATATTCCGATATATAGGCACATTTAAGTATATAAACTTACCTGTCAAAAATTACAGTCAGTTTTTCATGTTAAATACATAAAATATATACCTAATATAAAATTAAACAAAAAATTAAACTTACTCAAATCAGTAACAGTTCGACTGTCTAATTATTTTTATTATTAACCCTTCTATTTAAAAAATAAAAACAAATGATTTGAAGTAACTAAAAAGCACTTTAGCTCTTTCCAATTGCACTAAAAAATAAAATAAATCTTGCTTGCTAAGTTGCCTAATTCTTAAGAATCTGATAACAAATAAGTAAAAAACCAAGAACAAACATTTATTTACTAAAACTACTCTATTTAAACAAATTAAAGTATACAGAGAACAACATTGATACTCCTTGAAAGCTGAAAAACTTTGTATCTCAAATTTGCTTGTAGACCTTGCTTATGAAACCACTTGAATAAGAAAAGCATCAAAAAAGCCTAGAAGCTGGTATATGCTACATTGAACTTTAAATGTTGATTGGTGTAGATATTTTTAAAAAATTCAAAATGATTTGTTCTTCTATAGCAAATAAATACACCATAAATCTGAAGTTAAAAATGTAATGAATAAGTAAATACAAAGAAAAACATCATATGTGAATTAAAAATCAATGTACCTGATAGAGATAAGCTGCGGTGATACCTGAGTAGTATCACCACATACACGTATTTATCAAAAAAATTTTAACTTTGATCATAATATAAATGCAAACATATATGCAAACTTTTAACAACTATAAAAGAACATTTATTAGCATCAATTATTTTTAATGTAACAAAGAATGCAGACTACAATGCACGACATTGTTAATAAAAATGAAGTTATGTCAGTCAGTATATATTTATCTAAAGTAGTGAAAAAGAATAAACCATTTAAAAACAAAATTAAAAATTTCTAATGAATATATATTTAGATACCTTAAAATGAAGCATAACACAACACTCTTTTGACAAATTCCAGAATAAATTTTTAAAATTTTTCTATTCCTTATTATTTTATTCCTTATATCGATAAAATACATATTTAATGCCACATTCAACTAATGTAATTAATACCTTTATTAGATCTCTCTTGATTAACTAAAGAATTTAAATTTTAAATAAACTCTAACTAAATTTTAACAAACAAACAACCAAAATAAATCTTCATATCAATAGTACGTTATTAAGTTGATTAATAGATCAAACAATTTAATCTACTTTAATAATCTACTACCTTATTAATAAACTTTAATTTTTTTTTCTACGACTCAGTGTAACTATAATATAGATATTTTTAAAGTAAAAAAGAATTTAATATTATAATATATATGATTTTAAAAACTTGAAATTTTAAATCTACCTCGAAGAAAACAGATATATATTAAAAAGTATTTTTATTTCATTTTAAAAATTTAAAAATGCTTTATAACTTACTTGTTTCGATATTATCACCAACGTCTAAATAGAAAAACAAACAAACATTCAAGTCGACTCATTTGTAAATCTTATAATATATATGATTTAAAAAACCTGAAATTTTAAATCTACCTCGAAGAAAACAGATATATAATAAAAAGTATTTTTATTTCTTTTTAAAAATTTAAAAATGCTTTATAACTTACTTGTTTCATATTATTACCAACGTCTAAATAGAAAAACAAAGATATATGAGTTATATATAGGATTTTAAAATATATATGATTTTAAAAAACTGAAACTTTAAATCTACCTCAAAGAAAACAGATATATATTGAAAAGTATTTTTATTTCTTTTTAAAAATGCTTTTTAACTTACTTGCTTCAATATTGTCATCATCTAAATAGAAAAACAAACAAACATTTAAGTCGACTTATTCTTAAATCTAGTTTATTTTCTTCAATAATAAAAAAAATTTAATCTTTGAGGATTAAATTCATTTACAAAAATCCGTTTAAACCATTTTAACATTGTAAAGTTAATTTAAAGTTTTAAAAAACTGAAACTTTAATTCTACCTCAAAGAAAACAGATATATATTGAAAAGTATTTTTATTTCTTTTTAAAAATTTAAAAAGGCTTCTAAACTTACTCCCTCCAATATAATTATATAATATATTTAGTATATATGATAAATAAACATCCACAATTTCCTTGGTTTAACAACTCGATTATGATTTATAACAACTCTGTAAACATGAATTGTCTAATAACCTAAATAAATTACAGATAGACAAACATAAACTAACACAATTAAATCCTAAACCAAAATTCATTCATGCAAGACAAATAATTTTATATTTATTGAAGAGCCAGAAACATATTTTTTTTCAAAGAGCTAAAGTATTAACAATGTTAAAGACAAATTTTATTTATAACAAAATTTTCAATAAAAATTAAATTAAGATAAATTTATAACAAAATGTTGTCATGGCTTTTATCCCAATAACCAAAACTAAGTGAAAGCATGAAACTACCCATAAATATATTTCAACGCTAGACACAAATTAAGAATTAAAGTAATCTATAACACGAAGCTTAAATTTAAAATTACAATTTAAAAAAGATTACAATAAATTAATTACTTTTAAATTAAAAAAAAAAAATTAGATTACCTATAATTTTAGGCTACTAAACATTATCTACTTAATGTCAACTTAGATATTTTGAACTCGTACCATGAAAGGTTGAAGGGAAATCTGTAAGTAAGCACGCGGTAAAGAAAAGTCTAGAAACTACTTAAAAAGTGTATTTTACAGATACAGAACCGTACCGTAACTATAAAACAATACGTGTAACTATGCGCACTATTAATAATATTCATAGGCTATTCATTATAGGCGATGAAGTTGTAAGGAAACTCGCAGAAAAATAAGAAAAATCTTTTCATCGAGAACCTTCAAAATACAAAATAAACTAAAAGTAAATCTAAAAAACACACATTAACTTTTTGAAGTCATCTGTTCAGTAATATTTTACTATGTATAGTTGCTAACTATATGTATTAATTATATATTTTTTTTGAATTTAGTTTTTATTTCTTTTTTATTTCTTTATTTTTATAGCTTAAATAGTTCTTTTTACATTTTATTATATAAATTGTTCTTTTATATTTAATAGGGGTAAAGGCGCCTATGACGGCATAGCGCCTATGATGGCATACCGGTCATATTTTCATAAATATTGGTTATGGCGAAAAAGTGATTAGACTAACATGTCTATACTGACTTTATATTACTTTTGGTAAAAATACGTCTCTTATGCACAAATATTGCTTTCATAATCAAGAAAAATAGTATTCGGGATGTGCTGTTGTATTTTTAATCCCTTTAAATATTTAATATTGTGATTTTAATATTATTTGTACAGAAATAAAATTTTCATGGATTTTATTTCCATGTTTTGTGCATTTAGTGGAATACCTACTTTAATTTTATCTTTTGAACAAGGCAGACATAGCTTGTTTAAATGAAAATTATGACTTCTTCCTATGATGGCATACTGTGGTGTTAGGTGTGTTGCAATATTGAGGAATGGAGAAAACCTTTTTTTTTTCGTAAAAACAACATACTTGTTATTAAAGTAAAAAGTAATTTTTACTTAAATAAAAAACTTATGGTTCAAAAAACACATAAAACGCAATATCTCTTATGCGCATGCGCGAAATTTGACTGCTGTTTGTAGCACGAATGGGTTAATTAGGATGATTACGCGTATTTTGGCATTTCTGAATGAAGACTCTTAGGTTAAATAAAATTTTCAAGTTAAGTTGATGCTAACCAATTTCATCCTCCCCTATTATTTTTATTGTATAAGGGTACAAACACCAACAAAATACGATATATATTTATTGATATAGATATAGCTTTCTCTCGTTATATATTATTACATTAAGAAGCGAACAACGACTATAACTAGGAACTACAAGCGTGCAACTAAACTATTTTTACAGATCGCATGGCGATCACGTGACAGAAATTAGAGCACGTATAAAACTAATAACACGCGATAGGCCCCGACAAAGAGCCGTCAACACGTAGCGGAACTAGTCCGTCGTCCACAAATTGTATTTTCAGTTTGTTCTTTTGTTCTGTACCACATTCAATAGGGTATAGATTATTTACAGGTCTGTTAACTCGCTGACAGGTATTATTATGTATATATCTCACTGTTGCACTTCTTATCTCATTGTTTTTTGAATATTTGATGTCTTCAACTATGCCAACCTTCCAAAGTATATGCGATTTAGGAAAATCGTCAACTAACACTACATCGCCTTTTTCAATTATAGCTGAACCTTTTATGTTGAAAGATTTATGATGTTCGCGCAGATTCGCAAGTATTGGTTCTTTCATCTTGATTGGAAATGCGTTAACAACATGGAAAGATGTTTATTACGTTGATTTATATCTATATTATAATCATTTGTTGATGATTCAGGTATGACTTCCAAATTCAATTTTTTCCCAAAAACTAAATGGTTTGGTGTTACCACCTCATCTCCTGGCTCTTCATAACTGAACGTTAAAGATCTATTGTTAATAACACATTCTACTTCAAGAAGTCCGGTTAACAACTCTTCATATGTTATTCTTGAATTAGATAATATCTTTTTTAAACAGCGTTTTTGTAGACCTAACAATTCTTTCAAATGTTCCACCCCACCAGGCAGCCGCTGCTACATTAAATTGCCATTTGATTGCCATCGATGCAACAAATGCTTGTGTTTCTTCGGATACAAACTGTGTGCCGTTGTCTGATACAATCTCTGAAGGCACCCCTCGCCGCACAAAAAATCTTCTAAGCCCACGAATAGCACTTGCTGCAGAGCAATCAGGAGCTAAATCTAAAATAAGAGAACGAGAACTACAACTTGTGAACAAAAATATCCATACTTTATTATTAATAGTTGAATTATCTAAAGATTTTACATACAAGGGACCAGCATAATCCACCCCAGTGTATTTAAAAGCGTAGTCATAATTTAGCCTACTTACTGGTTAGGGTGGAGACGGAGGGTAAAAATATGGTTTTCCTTCAAATTTTTTACAAATATAACATATTTTAAATATACTACTTATAAGAGACCTCGCCTTAGGAACCCAGTATCTATTCCGCAGTTCGCTGAGAGTTTCCTTAACACCATTGTGTTTTATGAGGAAATGAGCTTTCAAGAAAAATAACTTTCGCGAGGTAAGAAAATTGGAAATTTAGCATCAAATGATAATGGTGCATTTTCCATTCGCCCTTGACAACAAACAATGCCATCCACATCTTTAAGTCTTAAATATTTACATAATTGTTTAAATGAAGGTTTTTGTTAAAACGTCACGCTGGATGTGTTTTATCCATAAAATATTTAGATTGTCTAATTCTTCCGCTGATAATATCGAAGAATTCAACGAAATTGATTTGTTAATTCTTGCTTTGAAATTTTTAATGATTCGTAGTATCCATGCTGTAACTCGCAATAATTTACTATACATATTAAACTTCGAAATATCTATAACAAAATCATCGATATTATAAACAGTATTATCAATAAAACAGGTTAAATCTGATGTTTCCAAATGAACCTGAAAATATTTATACACAGGCCATTGAATTTCTAAGTTATTGATAAAGTCAGGTCCATTAAACCATATAGTCTGTTTTTCTAAATCAGTTAAAAAATGGCCACGTGAAATGATATCTGCTGGGTTTCTATTTGATTCAACATACTTCCATGACGTGATATCATATAAAATTCTAATTTTATTTTAAGCCTGTTCTGAATGAAAACTTCATGTTTCTTTGTCGTATTGTTAATCCAATGGAGTCATATTGTAGAATCTGTCCAACAAGTAACTTTATAAATATCATAAACAGATTTAATTTCATTTTGTACATCATATAACAACTCAGCTAACAGCAAATTAGAACTGAGTTCAAGGCGAGATATTGTTGACAACCCTAGACTTAAAAGTCACTAAAATAGAAAATGAACAAGTTTCATTAAAAAAACGCAAGTAAACACAACATCCATAAGCTTTATTACTAGCATCTGCGAATCCGTGAAGTTCTAACTTATATAGAGGTATATCTAAATGGTTAATATACCATCTATACTAAATTTATATAAATTTAAATAAATTAAATTTATAATAAAATAAATAAATTTATACTACCTGCTAAACGCAAATCATTGATTATTATTTGCCATTCTAGCAAATTTTCTTTTTCAAGATAACTATCCCATTTTAGAAATGTTCAACCTTTGAAATAATAACTTTAGCTTAACAACAAAGGGATTTAAAAGTTTTGAAGGATCATAAATACTAGCAATAAAAATAAGAACGTCTCTTTTTCTTGGTATGCTAATAGCAATTTTCATTAAACTTTCAAATCGATAAATTAAAGTGTCATTTCTTTTGTTCCAGATAATACCAAGAACTTTCGTTTCATCTTTTTCGATAAATGGCTCGTCTTGAAAATTTTTAATATTGGATTCGAATTTCCGAAGATTGAATCAACCTTCTTTTAATATTAACTTACACCATTTGTAAAAGTTAATGCATTGACTTACTTTATTTTGATGGTGTCTCGATAAAAATACTCATCTTGGGCAGATGTTACATGCATCCAGCTGCTGTCTTGTAGAAGGCCTCCTAGGCAAAGACTTAAGGGGTAAACTGATTCTATCTGTTGACCAGCCTCGCACCCCTTCCTCATCTATTAGGCTGGCGCAGATGTATTTTTAGTACATTGTTTCCAGTTTAGGATGTTGAACGCTGGATCTTCTTGACTCAATGCGTGGGTATTGCTTGTGTCTCTATTTTTATGACTGGGCAACTCATTCTATTATCTCCTAATGAGGGTATAGCTCTAAAACTCAGTTTTATGGTTCTGAGGCCGGCTGGTAGTCAGGTTTCCCGAACTCTGTGGTAGCTCTCAGAGAGGCTGATTCCATCAACAGCCGAAAAATATCAGAGTACTAACAGTGCCATGTTGCGCATGGATGGTGTCCCTGTTTGTACTTTTGGTGTGCATTGCAGAGGCCACATTTGGAGCCCTTTGTTACGGCTTAGGGTTTATTAATAGTAATGAGGCTATTGCTTAGTTGTTAAATAGTGTACTGAGTACTATCTATACTTGAGTCAAGTTCTTTATAAATTTAAAATGACTAAAGTACCTAAAACTAAAAAACACAAAAAACCATCGTCATCACCAAGTTCTCTAAACCTATCATTTACTAATATTCGTGGTCTTCGAAGTAACTTTTCTTCTGTTGAGTCTTATCTCTTGCAAAGTTCACCAGACCTACTTGCTCTTTGTGAGACTAATTTGAGTTCGGCTGTCCCATCTTGTGATCTTAGTGTTGATGGTTATCTTCCTTTAATTCGTAAAGACTCCAATAATCACATGCTTGGCCTGGGCATCTACATTCGTAAGAACTCACCCATTTGTCGTGAAACTAGGTTTGAATCTACAGACTATTCATTTATGTGCTTTCGTTTAGCACAACTTCACTCTATCGCCTTTCTCTTTGTTCTATATCGCTCTCCTTCATCCCAAGATTGCACTATTCTTGATGTTATTTCTGATCAAATTGACCAAGCCCTCTCTCTTTATCCATCGGCCAATATCGTCGTTGTTGGTGACTTTAATGCCCATCACACCGATTGGCTTGGCTCTAGTGTCAGTGACTCTGCTGGCGTTAAGGCCCTCAACTTTTGCCTTTCTCAATCTCTAACTCAAATAGTCAACTTTCCAACTCGTTTTCAAGACAACCCTAATCATTTACCTTCTCTACTCGACTTATGTCTTGTTTTGGATCCTAGTCAGTGCTCAATTTCTCCACATTCACCCTTAGGTACTTCTGATCACGGTTCGATCTCTCTAAAACTATTATCAAATTCTTCTACTTCATCAGAATCCCCCTATCATCGTACCACATACAACTACCTTAAAGCTGACTGGGACTCTTTCCGTGATTTTCTTCGTGATGGCCCTTGGGTAGAAATCTTTCGTCTTCCTGCTGACAAATGTGCTTCTTACATAACTTCGTGGATTCAGGCTGGCATGGAATCTTTTATTCCCTCTCGACGATTCCAGGTCAAGCCTCACTCTTCTCCTTGGTTTTTCTCACATTGCGCTGCAGCAATTTCTAATCGAAACCGTTACTTCCATATCTATCAGCAAAACAATTCTCCAGAAAACAGACATCTGTTCACTATCGCCAGAAACCATTGTAAAAAGGTTTTGTCTGACGCCAAAGCTCGCTATTCCCAGGTCATTAAATCTCGTATCTCATCACAAAAATTAGGCTCTCGAGACTTCTGGAGAATCTTTAACAGTATCAATAATAAGGGCAAATCTGTTATTCCTTCTCTCTTGTATGGTTCAGACTTTGTCACCTCACCTAAAGACAAAGCTGAATTGTTTGCTAAGAACTTTTCATCAATATCATCTCTTGATTCCACTAGTTGCGTTTTACCTGATATAGCCGTCAAACAGGTTGATCCCTTGCTTGACATTCGCATCACTTCAGCTTCTGTATCTAAAGTAATTTCCTGCTTAGACTCTTCAACAGCTTGTGGTCCTGACAACATTCCTGTTGTAGTCTTGCAAAGGTGTTCTCCGGAGCTTTCATCCATACTTTCTAAACTATTTAACAAGTGCTTATCAGAGTCTTGTTTTCCATCATGCTGGAAAGCAGCATCTGTTATCCCTATTTTCAAAAATTCCGGAGAGCGATCTGATTCATCTAACTACCATCCCATTAGTCTTCTTCCTGTCATAAGCAAGGTTTTTGAATCTTTAATCAACAAGCACTTAATCTCTCATCTTGAATCAAATAACTTACTTTCTGATCATCAATATGGATTTCGGTCTTCTCGTTCTACAGCTGATGTGCTAACAGTTATAACCGATAGGTTTTACCGTGCATTAGATAGAGGTGGAGAGGTTAAGGCTATCGCACTTGACATTTCTAAAGCTTTTGATAAAGTTTGGCATGCTGGTCTTCTCCATAAGCTTTCTTCTTATGGTGTAGCTGGTAACGTTTTTAAGATTATTGAGTCCTTTCTTTCCAATCGTAGTATAAAAGTTGTCCTCGATGGACAACACTCTTCTTCACATCCTGTAACTTCAGGGGTTCCTCAAGGTTCAATCCTTGGCCCTATACCCTTTTTAATTTACATTAACGATCTTCCAGATATTCTCACATCTAAGGTGGCATTATTCGCTGACGACACTACCATTTACTCTTGCCATGATAAGAAGCCTACACTCTCTGATTGCTTGGAGGGGGTATCTGAGCTTGAAAAGGATCTCACTTCTGCTACAGCATGGGGCTCACAGTGGCTGGTGAACTTTAATTCAGATAAAACTCAATTTTATTCGGCCAATCGTTATCGTAATAATTTAGATCTTCCTATATTTATGAATGGTAATGTACTAGATGAGTCATCTACCATTCATCTTCTAGGAACTCTTACTTCTGATCTTTCTTTTAAACCGTATATCAAATCCATTGCAAAATTAGCATCTGCTAAGGTTGCATCTCTTTATCGAGCTCGACACTTTCTTACTCCAGATTCTATTCTCTATCTCTATAAATCTCAAATCCGTCCCTGTATGGAATACTGTTGCCACATCTGGGGCGGATCTTCTAATGATGCTCTTTCTCTTTTAGACAAGGTGCAAAAACGAATTGTAAACTTAGTTGGACCTGCTCTGGCAGCCAATCTCCAACCTTTGTCACATCGTCGTAATGTTGCTTCTCTTTCTCTTTTCTACAAATACTATAATGGGCACTGCTCTAAAGAGCTAGCGTCCCTTGTGCCATCTACTAAAATTCATTCTCGTGTTACTCGCCATTCAATTAAGTCTCATCCTTTTTCTGTGACTGTTCCTAAGTGCTTCAAAAACTCTTATTCTTCTAGTTTTTTTCCTCGAACATCAGTTCTTTGGAATTCGCTTCCTTCATCTTGCTTTCCTGATTCATATAATTTGCAATCTTTTAAGTCATCAGTCAATCGTTATCTTGCTCTACAGATTTAGTCTTTTCTCTTCCAGTAACTTTCAACTCTTATAGTGGTTGCTTGCAGCCTTGTTGGAAGTGAAGATGTTAAAAAAAACAAAACAAAAAAAAAACAAGAGTTTACATCGTCAACATGAAAACTATTTGCAAGTTTATTAACATATGACGGATTACTTCTTAAATATTGTTCCAAATGTAGTTTTAACGTTCCATTAAGTAAAAATGGAGACGACGTTACTCCAAACAACACTCTACATAGACGTGATACATAGATATGATATTGATTTTTCATTTTGATAAATTTTTAACAGATAAATTATTAATGTCATCATACCACAAAAACCTAACATAATCTCGACATTTATTTATGGCTTATATTATTAAGGCTTATTTGATGAAAGGCCTTCTCAATATCTACAATAAAAGCAAATCTTTTCGAACGAAATCGTAATAAAGTTCCAAATAGTAGTCAAACTAGAATCTGAATATAAACATTCATTAAGTGATACTCCAAAAGATTTTGCACTGACATCAAATACCATTTGCACTTAAGTTGTAATTTTATTATCATGCTTTACCGGTCTTGAGGCAAATGTACATTTTCAACATTTAAATCACTAACTGAAACTTTTTCAATGATACCTTGAGATAACTGATCTTTAATAATATTGTTATACGAATTGAACAAATATATATATTTTAAAAATTGTTTTTTCAGGGAATTTACTCAATTTATACATAAGGAATAGTTATCAGGTAATATAAATTCATCACTCCTAAATGGTAAATCAACCATATAACAACCCAAACCTTTATCAAAATAAGTGGATTCTTTAAAATTATCTAATACTAAATCATTTTCTTTACAACTATCCTTATAACCCCACATTTCTTTTAAAGAAGATTTCAAAACAACATCATCCTCAACAAATTCAGATTGAACCTTTAAAACATGCACCGTGTTTACACAAAAACTATTTCTTTTCTTTTTACCTGAATAAACACTCAATACATAACCACCACCCAGCTAGCACACTTACATTGGGCCAACGTATGTAAAACCATCGCGAACGTCGGCTCTTTTTTCCAATACAAAACCAATGTTGACCCAATGTCATTTGGTTAATGATAAAATTATCACCGACGGAACTAAAAATATCTGGCAAATTTACATTGGTCCAATGTATGTAAATCGCAAAAAGTTGATTGTTTTTACGTTAATTAAAATACAACGTTGGGCCAACATATAAAATAAAACGTTGAATCAATGTAGAAAATATAACCATTTTCCGACTTTAAATAAACGTTTTATCAACATTGGCTTTTAGTTGTTGGCGACGTCGCATTTGTAACCATAATGATATAAAAACAACGTTGGCAGCCGATGTTGGGCCAACGAAACGCGCGACATTGTTCTAATGTTTTAACAACGTATGTGTGCTGGCTGGGCAAGATTAAACTTTAGAGCAACAGGTCCAGAATTACCTCTAACGACTGTATCACCAAAGAATTTCCAATAAAAATTAGCTCCAACCAGTATATCAACACTTACTGGACCATCTACAACTATATCAGCTAATGCTAGACCCTTTAAATTTTTATAATTTCTAACAGCAAAATCAATATTTTGGCCATTAATGGGGGCACATATGTCTTTGACAAAACAAGAAATTATAACAAAACAACCATTAGTACCCTTAACAGTAAATTGAGTCTAACGTTTTTAAATTAAGTTTACTTCGCAATGATGGCAAGATGTAACTAATTTGTGAGCAGCTATCGAACAATATACGTGCAGGTTGATTGATATTATTAGCGGTTACATTGACTTTGGCTGTTTGCAATAAGACTGAGTTATTACACTTTGATAATGAAGCTAATGAAGACAAACAATTCTTGGATATCTATTTTCTTATTTGCTATTTTGTTTATGCACATTGCAGCATGATGCAAATTGGACCAGTAGAAACACTTCATTTTTGTATTGCAGTCTTTTGAGAGATGTCCAATCTTTAGACATTTAAAACATCTCCTTTTATTCTTCAAGAATCGTCTTTTGTCCTCTAGAACTTATAATTGTCATACATTCTTGAGATTTGTGATTTTGATCACAAAAAATACATTTTAAATATTCATTAAAATTATTAAATTTATTTTGTGGTTTCATATTTCCACTCGAATATAATGTTTCTGCAGTAAAGTGATGAGCTTCATTTTTAGGGGTATCAATTTACAACTTTTTAGGGGTATCAATTGATGAAAATCTCACATGAAAAAACCATATCGAAAACATATCCTGCAAAATTTCGAAAAGTTTAGGTATATTGTATAAAGCAAGAAGCATGCTAAATAAACATATTTTAATTTAACTATACCACTCATTCATTCATTGCCACGTAAACTATGCGAATGCGGCTTGGGGTAGTGTTAATAAAAGTAAATTAGAACCTCTTCATTGCCAACAGAAACATGCTGCACGTTTTATTAATTTTAAAGACCGTTTTGCTCATACTAAGCCTCTCTTTATTGAAATGAATATTTGAAATATATTTTAACTAAATGTATTTTAATGTACTGTGTTTTATATTTAAATGTAAAAGTCGTACAGCTCCGGTTTCTTTTCACAATTTATATTCCTCAAAAGAAAAAAATAAGTTTAATTTACGAAATGATAATTTCATTCTACTAACTGTTTTTAAAACAAATTTAGGCAAGTCTTGTATTTCTTTTCGAGGAGCGTTTCTGTGGAACAATATAATTTATAAAACTTATACAACGTATAATTTAAGAAGTTAATACGTAAAACTTTATTGATATTTTCACGAACTTAGGAGCAGGGTGATAAGACACATTGTCTTCTGCTTGCTCCTGTCAGAATATAAATATTTAATTTTTAATTTTTACAAAAAACATTGTAAAATGATTGTTTATTGACGAAATATATATATATAATAATAATTAAAAAAAATATATATATATATATATAGTTTTGAAACATTTTGATTTTTCTCAAGACTGGAACTTCTTTGCATTTAAAAGAAAATTAAAAAATATTAATCTCTCTACCGAAAACATACTTGTATATTTTTAATTTTAATTACTTTGATTTTTTTATAATGTTTATACGAATTCTTATATCTAAAATATTTGTTTGATCACATACTTGTATATTTAAATTTAGTTTTGTTAACTTTGTTTTGACTGGCTTGTGTAACATGTTGATTTATATATTTTATATTATTCATTTTGCATTTTATATATTCATGCAAAACGTTACTTTTTACTTATAACTTTTATTTTAAAAACTTTATTAGACTTCGTTTATATATTTTATATACATTACAAAATTGTTTTTAAATACGAAATGATTGTCAGTTGTAAGCGGTTCTTGATGACAAGATCATAAGATCTTCTGCAATTCTCTGTGTTCTTCTTTTTTTATATTTAACAAAATTTGTAGTTTTTATTTGTATGCATTTCTTATTTCTTTTATTTGATTGTAATAGTTATTTTGAATAAATAAAAAGAACATAAAAAAAAAAAAAGAAAAGGTCCATATTGCCTAGAATCTCCTCCTAAATTATCTAAACTTCTGACCTGGATTTCAATTTTTATCATAAATTGTACGAAGAACTACTATATTTCTAATGCAATAAACTTTTTTGACCGACAATAATGTTCTCATATGAGAAGATATAATCAATTGTTTGTTATCATACCTTTCTTTTAATAAATTGATTGCAATATTGTAATTATCATTAGTAAGAGCAAGTCCTGTTATAGAAAGTACTTGTCCTTTTAAAAGATTTTTTAGATACGTTAATTTCTGAATTGGACTTCATTATTATTTTATTAGGTCATCATTACTATCTATAGAACATGTAAAATTTTCATAAAACATTTGCCATTGTTCAGGTCTACCATCAAATGATTGCAATTTTAAAGATAGGGAAAAAAAAAAAGTTTTACCATTATATTATTTTTATAAAAGCTATTTACTAAACTATCTGAATTAGACTTATTGTTAATAAATTTATTAATTTCAGATAACTTGACACGATAAAAGATTATAAAGTCAGTGCTGCTATCTTCTTCTTCTTGAAGTTCTTCTTATTCATCAATCAAATTAACAATTTCTTCATTTAAATGTTGAATCTTATTAAATTTGTCAATCAGAGTGTCACGAAGACCAGTCAAGGTTTCAATTGAATCAATAAAGGTACTTAAATTATCCTCCCCATTATATATTTTATCTAAAATACGCCTAATAGAATTAATATTAGTTGTACGAACTCTACGTTTAATAATAATGGCAGGCATTTACTTAAAAAAAATTATAAACCTTATATATCAAAAAATTAATAATAAATAAACAATTTGACCATGTAGGTCCAAACTTGTCTTGGTTTCCTACTTTGCCAAAAACCAGAAGAAAAAAATAATAATAACGAGATAATCAAGCAATAAAAATCCTAATCTATAAATCAATATTAACTTAATAAACTATAAACTTAGATTCTAGGATATTAAACGATTAAACTTATAAATGAACAATGTTTACTTAGCACTTAATAAATCTGGGTACCTCAGAAAGCAAACAATTAATTAATCTGGGTACAAACAATTTCAATTAATCTTAAATAAATTCTATAAACAAACACATATAATAAATAAATATATATAAAAAACACTTATCCGTTTAAATCTTTCGCATCATCGTTGAAAATTCTTCTCTCTTAGTGGGCTCCAATATTTTTATTGTATAAGGGTATAAACACCAACAAAATACAATATATATTTATTGATATATATTGAAATAAGAGCACACAATAAATATTGCACCTATGCCATCATAGGAGCAATAGTTGCCTATGATGGTATACTTTTGCTTTTTTTATATATAAAAATAACTAATAAAAAAATAAAACTGATGAAAATTCCTAAGGTTATTTTTGTTCTACATGTAACAAAGAATGTATCGATATCAAAACTTTTGTTCTTGGTCTTCAGGATACTGAATAATGAAGCTTCAAAGTTAAGTATGCCATCATAGGCGCCTTTTCCCTACATATCGGTAAAATTGATTTTGTTAATTGTGAGATCTTTTAGTTTTTTATTCAGCGCAATAAAATTATTCTGTTTAGTAAGTTCTATATTTTGAGGTAATATTTTCTTGTATAAATAGGGGCGACGGTATACAATTGAAAATCTCGAAAAGTTTGTTTTTTTTAAGGGCAATGTAAAGTTTCCGGTTCCTCATGTGATGTATCTGTTGGCGTTGGTTTGAAAAAAGTTATTAGTTCTAAAAGGTTCTAGCTATCATAATATTCAAGTGTAGTTTAGAATTTTGAATTGCCTCATTTTTTTTCTCTGCTCTTTCTAAGATGTCATGCCAGAATACTAAATATGTTCTTGTATTGTGGTTTATCCTCCTCCGGCTAATTGCCATATAGAGACCACATTACCAAGGCCCGCAAAGACAGTTTCGGCTCCCCAAGGAGCGTCATAACCCGCTCTACAGACCGAGAGTAAGGTGAGTTTGGGAAAAACGAAACGTTTTTTAAAAATGGAGTGTTGTTTAATAAAAGTATTTAGATTTTTTGGGACTTTTGCCAAAAAACCCCTATAGTGAATCTAATTTAAAAATTATCACAATCTATTATACGGCCAATTCATCGTAATAAACTCATATCACTCAAAAGATAGCACTTTTCTAATTGCAACTAACTGAGGTTTACCGAAGCCTATGATCTTATACTAATCCATATTTTCTTAATCTTACGAACGATGCTATGTAATTTTTGGTAAAAATAATATCTCAAAAGGCTTTTCTAATATAAATAGAAAAGTGAAAAAACTTATTAAAAACATCTTTTTTTTTTAATACATTAATATCAAACATAAGGAGAAGAAGCTTGATCGTTTAGACGATCAGGTAAAAATCAGCAAAAAAAGGAGAACAAAATAATAATAATATTTGGGTGAATTTTTTTTTTAATTTAAATTAATCTAAGTATTACAGATTACTTGTTTTACGTTTTAAAAACAATTTATTTATACAAATTATTCGTAAATTAAAAAAACTTTAAAGTTAGTTTAAGTTTGGTTCTTTTAGGCGATCTTCAGTATGAACGAGATGGGCATTCATCGTACTCTCCAAGACAATGTCCAAGTCCCTTATAGCCGGTCTTAGCACAAAATGTTAATCCGTATGGGCATGGCATACATATAGGACTTTTGTTTACACAAGCTATATAACCAGCTCTGGGCTTGTTATCAATAGCGTAGTTGCCATCAGCGCGATTTTTACATTGCTTTGTGACATCAATATCTAAATGATTAATAAGATATAAAAATATCTAAATAAAAACATAAAAGAATATAAAGACTAAACAAAAATATATACAAATCAATATCTAAATGATTATTAACAAGATATCAAAATAAAAAATATAATAAAAATTAATAAAAACTAATCAAAAACAAATTTAAAAAAATGAATAATAAAAAGTTGAAGATAACTTAATTATGTAATCAAAATGGAATTTGTTTGTAACAAATATATGCTTTACGTTTATTAATTGGTTTAATGTACGTGACTTACCTAAACAAATAACTTTCTTGGGTTTGTATCCACTCTTAGGTTGATACTTATTTTTAGATTCGTATTGGTTTTCATAGTCCGTCTTTGATGGTTTCTTATTGTTTTTGTATTCACTTGTAGGTTGGTACTCGTTTTTTGACTCGTATTGATTCTTGTAATCTACTTTAGGCGGATTTATGTTCGAATCGTATTGATCTTCAGATTCTATGAACTCATCAGCAGCGACCAAAATGATAACGGAAGAAATAAAAATAATTTTCATAAACATGTTTGCTTAACTCTTAGTGTTTCAAAATATCTCAAATATATCGTTAGTTTATGCAAGTTTCTTCAAATTATTATAACTACTTATAGTATTTATACATTTTTAAGTCTTAAAAGCAATTCCCAAGTGACACAGTTTTAAATAATTATGAAAGTAATCGACAAATATTTAAATAGCTAATTATTCAAGTATTAATGAATGAAGAGAGGTTTATTGATTGGTAATAAAAACTTTAAAAGCTATTTTATTAAAATTTAAACAACAATTAAACATTACTTAAAGTTAATGCTTTGACATTTAAATAACGGTAACATTTAACATAAGACAACTAATATTTTATGACACATTGTCATAAATTGATATTCTGTTTATATATTTTACGTTCACAAGACAAATTAGTTCAAATTAAAACAATTTATGAGTTTTATTTCTGTTTATAAAATTTTGACTTAACTAATGTTCAATTAAGTTCCCGAATTCTCGAGAGATTTCAAATACCTAAAATTGAAAATTTTTTAGCAGTAAGTTGCTTTAGGTATGTAATTGTTAATCCCAATAAGAACATTTAAATAGTAATTTTTTTAAGAGTACATTTCTAGTTGAGCTCTTAATTGAACTTGAAAATTTTAATTTAAAAAAATTATAGTTCTTGTTAAATATCATTCAACATTATTATGGAACGAGTGCCTAAATTAAGTTCTATTTTTTAAAATCAGAGAACAAACCTATATAAAAAATTGCTACTGCATACTAGAATAATTACGAACAAGTAGCATAAACTAGCGTAGTCGCAAACCTATGTAAATGCAAACAAGTTGCTTAAACATGTCAAAGAACAAATCAAAGTAAAGGAAAAAGTTTTCTTATACTTTGTTAAATAACAATATTATGAGCAAATATGTATTACAACTTAAATTTATAAATAGATATATGAAAGTGACTTTTCGCGCACATTAAATTTATAAATAAAATTATAAAAACATTTGCAAGTTTCATAAGTATTAGTAAATTTATTAAACAATTTTGTCTTGATTTCGCATTCCTTAAAATTTAAAACAAAATAAAAATTTGTATTGAATATTCTAAAGAGAAAATCTCTAAAGAGACTTAAGTTGACGTTATACTTTATGAATTTCTAAAACCCATCGGCCACCGGACGTCTTTTGAACGTTCAAAAGACGTCCAAAACGTTCAAAAGACGTTCAAAAGACATTCACAACGTGTATTACACGTTTAAAAGACGTCTTTTTTACGTCCGTGCCCACTGGGAAAAAGTTTAACTTTTGTGTCTTACTATAGAGTGTTCTATTATAGACGAGTTATTTAAAACAAAAGATTTAGTAGTTAAAGCAGGATGCAGAGGTGATTTTCAATTTATAGTCAATTTTTTCACAAATTTAGTCGGCAAGTCGGGTATCTGATACAATTCAGTCGGTTAAATTTTCGTTATAAGGACCTTTTTTTTATTACTGTTATTTTAATAAGCCAGTCAGTGATTAACTCTTCCCCCCCCTCCTTATTTTTTTCGTAGAACCGCCTCTGGTAGCCTAGTTTCGTGTTTTTTTTTTTTTTTTTTTTTTTTTTTAACAAGTAAATTAAGGAGTTTTTAATAAGTAGTAGAACTATAATTAAAATTAATGAGGTTTTTTATTGCTGAGTGGCTTATGTTTTGTTTTCTATAAAGACGGCCAGGAAAATTATCTATACGTAAATAAATAAGAAATTTATCTTAACGTAATATAAAATTAATCTTAACTAGGGTTGTTCGCCGAAAAACAAAACTTGCGAAAATTTCGCATCTTTATCTACCGTAATAGAATTGTTATTACGGAAGTTGCACATGCGAAAATGCACATTCCGTAACGCGCTATACGAAAATATAAATAAATAAAATTCCGTAATAAAGCATTGCGAAAGAAAACTTGCGAAACAAATCATTTCGTAAGAATACTTACGAAATAGTTCCTTACGGAAAAAGCATTCCGGAATGTGTAGTTACGAAAAAGACGCAAAAGATTTTATGTTACGATATATTTAAGATATTAACTGTTAACAGTTTAAATAATAAATAATAAAATTATAAAAAAATGTTGTCAAATGATTCTTCAAATGTTTATACAAATATACCTAATATATATATATATATATATATATATATATATATATATATATATATATATATATATATATATATATATATATATATATATATATATATATATATATATATTTATATATATATATATTCATATATATATATATATATATATATATATATATATATATATATATATATATATATATATATATATATATATATATATATATATATATATATATATATATATATATATATATATATATATATATATATACATTAACGGGATTTTACTGTATATATATATATATATATATATATATATATATATATATATATATATATATATATATATGTATATATATATATATATATATATATATATATATATATATATATATATATATATATATATATATATATATATATATACTTATATATACAGTAAAATCCCGTTAAGTTGGACTCTCAATGAATAGATAAACAGTATGCCTTTCTTTTTAAAAAGTATAAAGAGGATGTGTGATAAACAATTAAATACTTTATTATAAAGAACGAGAGATCTCTCTAAAGGTAAATGATATCAGAAAAAGTAAAAAGAGAAGAAATATATGTGAAACAGCGAGATGTGAACCTGGGTCTACGCGGCCAAATGTCTTAACTGAATGAGCTATACGTTCATTCAACTAAGAGAATAGTAATATTTATTTAATATATAATTTGAAACTATATAAAACAGAATTTACAGAAAGAGATACGTATGCAAATAGGATTCTATATATCAGGAAAATGAATAGTAATGTGAACCTTTAGATGCTTATAATTAATATCTGGACTCAAAAACTAGTTACTTTTAATGGAACACAATAGGCTGTAGGAGCCTCAGGGAAATTATATTCAGAAATGGTTATATTAGACTCAGAGTTAGCTAGAAATTATTACAAAGTATTTAGGACAGATGTCTAGTACAAAAAGCAAAAGATTTAAAGCAAAATGAATTATATTATTTGAAAAAATTGTTTTACGTACATTTCATCATAATTTAAGTAGAACTTAGTAAAGCAAGGGAAACGTGTTGAATTAAGCACAATGAACTCAATCTTAAAAGAATAACTAACAGAAGAGAGGTTGTCACTATTGTGAAGGCGACGAAAGATCTGTAATATAGAACATGGAGGTCAAAAAATGCTATCTTAAGTAAAAAGAGTTTGATGAACAAAAGTTACAATGGCTGCGGGTTGCGAACCCGGATCTCTGCGGCGAATTATCACGTATCTAACTGATTGAACTATACAATCTTATACTCAAATTTATATCTTATTAAAATTAAAAAACAAAATTTTCTATGATCTATACTTTGAAAAGCGTATTCAAACAGGACTCTATATACCATTAAAATCTGCTAGAATTTTAGTAACGTGCACACTTTTAGAAATTATTGAAATAGGTATATTTTATCAGAAATATGCTTAAGCTAAAGCATATTTTTGAGCCTCTTTTTACTATTTGCTTAAGCATATTCGAACCTGTTTCAAAAATTTCATATGCTTTAAAAAATAAACATATATTCCTACCCATCATTCTTATTTTTAATATACGTAATGAGTTCAAAAAACATCGTTGCATATATTTATTATGGCACGTTTCGTAAGTTTATTTCCGTTAAGAATTCTTTCGTATGTTGTGATCCGAAATACTTTCGTTTCGAAAGAAATTTTATTTTTTATCAATATTTCTAAAAATAAAACCGTAAAAATTTAATAAGTTATTTTACTGAAAATAAAAATTCACTATAAACATTTTGGGATTTAAAGATGTTAATTTTTACAATTAAAATCAGTCTGGCAAACAAATTTTCTTTATAGACTTCAAAACGTCGTTTGGCAAAAATGTTTGTTTCGCAAGTGCGACTTCCGAAACCGCTACTTTCTTATGTTGCAAAATAGTTTTGTTTCGTATGTCAACTTGCGAAATGCTAAATTTTGGAAGTGGCTTTTGCGAAATGAACATCGGCGATTTTAAATGTTTTGTAACATTCGGTACGAAAAAATGTATTTCCGTGTTCTCAATCTCCTTACGAAAGAATGTTGTTTTTCCGGAATTGCACGAAATCCTCCGGTTAACAACCCTAATCTTAACGTAAATGTCGACATAACGCACAAATCGCAGGTCAGTTTAATGATAGTCAATGAACTAAATGAATCAACATATTTCCCACAACAGGAATAATTAAAAGAATTTTGCAATCGATATACTTATATTTTACTAAATCTACGTACAAATTCTCCTGTTTATTTAAAAGCAATAAATATAATGTAAAACTAATTTTTACAAAATGCGTCATCAATAGTTATTTTTTCAAGTTTGCATTTTTATTTTAAAAGTCAATTCACACGCACGTATGAATAGACAAGAGTAAAATGGGGCTAAATGGAATAGTTAAGGATTTTAAATATTAATTTTTTATGGAAAAAAGATTTTCCCTTTTTTTTTTAAATTTGTAGAGAGTATTGAGCTGTATTTAAATATATATTTTTTTAACAATTTTTTTGTAAAGTTTTTTATGAAACTTTATTTGATTAAAAAAAAATTTGTTCCATTCTGCATTGACATTCGGGGAGAATGAAATACGCAAATATAAGTGTAATTAAAACAACACTTTATTAAAAAAAACAAAAAAGCAATCAATAATAACAATTAAAAAAACAATCAGTAATAACAATTAATAAAATCAATCAAATAAAATAAACTTTTTTATTCTTGTGATGATGTTGAGCCATTTAGAGGTACTAGAGATTGAGTTGAGTTTTCACTTGTGCGGCACTTTTTGTAAAACTCAGTGCCTTTTACGTATCGCCTTGGTATGCATGTTTGACATGCATACCAAACCTTGCAATTTGAATTTTCACACTGGTACCATTCCATAATTTGACTTGCTGAAATTTCGCCCAAAACTTTTCGGCACTTTTTAAACTTGAATTGGTTTGCAGCTAATATTTTCGTTGAATTTGTTGCTTGGTTTATTTGCTGTTCTTCATTAGAACTAAGCTTAGGTTGTTTTTTAGCTTGCTTTGCTGCTTTTTTACTCTCAGCATCCTTCAACCTTTCAAGTATTTTAGGTTTGTTGAGACACTCTCCTTCGAATCTTGGTGCATCTACATTTTTACTTTTTTTTGTGTCAACTTGTTGGCTACGAAACATTTGTTGCAAAGCTGGTCCAAGTGATTGAGCTGATTGCAGTTGTTTTGCAACCTCTTTTTGAATTTCCTTTTGAATAGCCGGAGTTACTACAATATTGAAGGTTGTTTGCAGACAAGGTGACTTTTGAGATGACTTTGGAGCTGATGCTATATCACATATGCTGATGCTAGATGTTGTTGGTGTAGATTCAGAGGGCAGTGGCTGAGGTAGTGTAGTTCCTGGTGCTAGATTTGGTGATGGTACTATCATAGATTCTGGTTGTTGAGATGACGAAGGCTCAGGTTCAAATCTCGGTGTTTTAAATGTATTAGAAATTTGCAACTTTGACTGATCGATTTTATCAATGTTGAGTGGAAACAAGCCAGTATTCTGAAACCCAGTGACTGGGTGCGTGTAAAAACTTCACCAGAGCTGAAAAGTTTTTTTTGCAGGTGACTGAAACATATTTTTGATAAGTTGCTAAAATTTGTCTCTGCATAAAACTATTAAAGTATTTTTTTTTTTTTTTTTAACATGTTTATTTTAAATACAAAGTATTTATAATTGACCAATCACCGATTGGCGAATAAAGATATACACATATAAATATCGTAAACATGAAGTCCAAAATAAATAAGGGATAAATCTAAAATATTGTTACATTCAACTTTGAGACATGGTAAAAATAAATAAAAGTACACAATAGAATAACGTGAACGTAAAAATTACCCAAGAATTAAACCTTCTATATTCTTTCAATTAAAATAATATATATATATATATATATATATATATATATATATATATATATATATATATATATATATATATATATATATATATAAGTATGATAAAAACAAGATTTGTATAAGATTGAAGAAAATAATTAATTGTTTGTAGTTATAGGAAGCTCGCAAAAGACTGGGGTCAGTCTTTTCATCAAGTACCTTCTAGACGTGTAATACACATAAAAATCAGTTGCATACGTGGTAAATATGTATGTGGTACATATATGCTTTAAAATTATAAATGTTACTATTTCCTTTTAGTATTATTTTTATTGTTTCCTTTGAAAAGTTACATTTTTTGTTTTATTAGAGTTGTTTTATATTATTTTTGTTTTTAAATTTTAAATTGGAGTTTAAAAAAACTCCTTTTAGTTGTTTAACTTGATTATTGTAGATTTTAACTTTGTTTTCAGAGACTGTTCGTTGTTTAAACTTATTAGCGATTCGTTTCTAGAAATTATTTTGTTAAATAAATAGGAACCACGATGTTTTATTGAAAATTTTGACAGTTTTGCGCCAAACTCTTTTGACATGGCAATAAACACCAACATCTAGTGGCTGTAGAATGTGCGACGAGTGAGCTGGTAAGCAAATTAACAAGAGAGTAACTAGCGAATTTCATTCATTTATTAGAACCATTTTATAAAAGCAGTAAGTAAAAGTCATTTAAATTCAGTAAGAAAAATTCGTTCATTGAAAGTTATACAAAAAAATTTATAGTTGGAGATTTATTGGTCACTTGAGTAAAAAGTTGTATCATTTAACGTTCAATGAGAACCAATTTAATTTCCGAGAGTTTTAAGTTCTTTTTTATCTAAAAATCGCATTCTAAAACTTATAAATGTTTAACAAAATTTTATTAATTAAAAATAAAATTATATACAATCTTACTAAGAAAAATATTCTCTACAATATAATTAAAAAATATTTAAAAAAAAATTATTCAATAGTTAATTAAGAGCGAAAGAATAAACATTGTCATAACTATTTCGTTCTACCCGCTATTTCATTTTACCCTGTTTTACTCTATATCCCAGCCGGCACATTAAGTTTCATTTACGTGTTAAAAACCAGTGAACAACACGTGGTTGACTCAGTGAATTTGTAAACTTTTCTCACGAGTTAGAAACCTTTTTATAATTGGTGTTTGGAACGTGTTTTAAAAAGTTTTTTTCACGTGTAAAACCAAGTTTTAATTACGTGACGGACACAGTGATTTTGTAAACTTTTCTCACGAGTTAGAAACCTAATTCTATTTAGTGTTTGGAACGTGATTTTAAAGGTGGGTTTCCCACTCATCCGTTTTTCTACGGGAACGAGATAGGAACGGGAAAAATAATCACGTGAGCATGCATAGTTTTACTTCGGACAAGTTAAAACTTATAATACGCATGCCCACGTGATTATTTTTTCCTTCCTTTTCCCGTTCCTATGAAAAAACGGATGAGTGGAAACTCACCCTAAAGTTTTTTTCACATGTAAAACTTTAGTTTTACTTATAAGTTGTAATTATAAAATTTATATCAGACACGTTTAATAACGTGTTAGATATAAATTTTTATATGCATTTTTATATATCAACGTATGTTAATAATTGTTATTTTTAATAAGTTTGCTCATTAAAATAAAGTAAATACAATAAAAACTAAATAATAAGTACTTTTATTATTAAAATAACTCAAATCATCATTTGATAAAAAGTTTGACAGCCTAACATGGTGGTAGTCTATTAAAACGTTTTCCTGCTTGTTTAAGCCACTCTGATATAACTCGTTTGGTTTCTTTTTCTGAGGAATTCCAAACATTAGATAATGATCTGAGTAATAATGAATAAAAAGTTGGAAGATGATGGACCAAAGACAAATGGTCCGTATATGACTTTAACGGTACATTATTACCATACATAACATTTATATTTATTTGCAACTTGCATGACATTGCATTTAGAGAACAACGAACATGCTCGCTCATGGACTTACATGTTAAACCTATAACTTCCACCTTCCTCTGAAGCATTAGTTTAATTTTTTTATTGTCAACTATTTTTTTTTCGAGTGCCAAAAGTTCTTCGGTGGTAGTCGTTTGTTCGAAATCATCTACATCTTCATTTTCACTCTTTGATAGAAATGAAAGAATCTTTGATTGTTGTTTTTCGATTAGTTGCATTTTTTCTTTAAGGTCGCTTAAACAAAACAAAACTTTTTGCTGAAAGCTTCCCATGTCTATAGGAAATTGGTCAACTTGAATTTTTTTTGGTCGTCCACCTTTAAAACTCTTGACAGGGAGATAATTATTTATTTTGTCTTCTTTATTTTTAAGTGATGTATCATTATTTAAAATAAAATGTACATCCCCTTTGTGTGAAAACTCACCAGATGAATCGTCAACAGCTTCTTCATTTATGTTCCGCTTTTTTTTTTTTTTTTAGGTGAATTTGATTTCACCAACCATCCTTCTCGTTTTTTACCTTAAAAAAATATTTTCAAATAAGTGCTCAATAAATAAATACAAAATAGTTGAAAAAAACTATTAATGTGAGGTTTTTTATGGATTTTTTTTTGATGTGGAGGAATTTTTATTCCCAATCAAAGTAAACATAAAATTTTATTCCTGTTTTACACCCTGTTCTGGTAGCTTTGGGAAGATAAACTTAAAAAACCTTAGAGAACTTATATAAGAGAATATATGCTCTTAAAGCTAAAATAATATAAGGCCGGAGATGTCTGTTAAAGGATTATGAAAATGCTCTTTAATTAAAAATACTGTTATAAGTATTTAAATCATTGTAAACTATATTCTCAGAATTATTTACAAACAAATCATGATTTGTTTGTAATCATGAATTATTTACAAACAAGTCATGATTTGTTTGTAATCATGAATTATTTACAAACAAGTCATGATTTGTTTGTAATGTGAAAGTGAATACTAACCATTATTTGGTTTTTCCAAAAAATTTTGAATCACAGGATAATCCACCAGTGTTTCTGAAAAGTATAATAAGTTTGATAACTTGAAATAATGATAATGAACTTTTACTTTTAACTATGGAAACACTAAAACTTAACAACCCATAAATTACGTAAAACTCTTGCAACAACCACTTTGATGAATTTTAAGACTTTTAAAAGTCATAATGGAATCAAGAATTTAACCGTTACATTATAACAACTACTATTAACCACAACAAGGAATGGATCAATTTACCTGTTATTGTATCATAACAAGCTTTAAGAACTTTTCCTACAAGCAATTTATAAAAAATAAGTATAAGCAATGAAATAGATATAATAGTGTACTGCAACATCATTTGTTGTATTTAGAAATTATAATCAGCTATAAAACATAAAAAAATTAGAAATTATAATAAGGTATAAAACATAAATAACAGGAGCATTCCTACTAACTTATACTTAAAATTATTTAGCACGATGGTGTTATTTATGTTTTATACCTAATGAAAATTCATAATAAAATACCAGGAAAAAAAACAAAAACAAACAAACAAGAAAGCAAAAAAAAAATAAATAAATACAAAATTTTCTTTTACCTTTCTTAGTAGATAAAGAATGCTGCATTGATGTCAACTTTTCGTTAGCTACACTTGCTTTGTCTAGATATTAGAAATTGTTTACAAAACCTATAGCTTTAATGCCACTAATCACCACCACAAACAATATTTTCCTTATCTTTTTTTTTTTAAAAAAACTTTTTAACTAAATAAAAATTTTAATGTACATTTTCCTGAAATAGTAAAATATATAAATAATTAAAAAAACAAATTTTTTTAGAAATAATATTATATGCAAACTTACAAAAACATTGAAGATCATTGTTTTTATTTGTATTTATTAGCTCTACATTTGCTGACCCAGTGTCTTCCTCAGTAGTTACATTATATAAATTTTCAAGTTCCACTAAAGAATCTGTAAGCAAAATAATTAAATAAATTATTTGTGTTGCTCTTTGTTATGTATAATGTATTTGTACATGACTTTAGAAGTATAAAATAAAATTTTTATGAAAAATAACTTAAACATTTTAATAGAAAATATATACTTTTCAATAAAATCAAAAACATTAGTACCACTAAAACGTTTCACTTTTTGAAGTGGAAATGAAAACCATTGTATGTCAGGCTCTGTGCAATCTGTAATCATTTGAATGACAGGTCTATCCGGCTCAGAAGGATAACGTACACACTTCTCTATCATATCTATCCAACAAACAGGAATGTTTTCTTGTATGGTTTTTAACCCTTCTTTCCATACCGCAGTACAATATTTATCCTAGAAATCAAGTGAGAATAAGTGCAACATATATATATATATATATGTTGCACTTATTCTATATATATATATATATATATATATAGAATAAGTGCAACATTATTCTATATATATATATATATATATATATTATATATATATATATATATATATATATATATATATATATATATATATATATATATATATATATATATATATATGTATATATATTTATAAATATATATATATATATATATATAAATATATATATATATATATATATATATATATATATATATATTTATATATATTTATAAATATATATATATATATATATATATATATATAAATATATATATATATATATATATATATATATATATATATATATATATATATATATATATATATATATATATGTATATATATATATATATATGTATATATATATATATATATATATATATATATATATATATATATATATATATATATATATATATATATATATATATATATATATATATATATATATATATATATATATATATATATATAGTCTAAAACCACCACATAAAAATGCTATACTTTGGTGCCTAAAATAAAATTGAGCGTGTATAAGTTTTTATTTGGCAACCATAGCTAGTTAACACAGTTTCCCAATTATTATTATATAATCAAAATATAATTTCCCAATTATTTTTTGTACTGTAATAGTTTTTTCATTAAATTTTCAGTTTTTCGCAAGTGGTCTTAAACTTTTTTCCAAGACTGTATATACATATATATATATATATATATATATATATATATTATATATATATATATATATATATATATATATATATATATATATATATATGTTATATATATATATATATATATATATATATATATATATATATATATATATATATATATATATATATTATGTTATATATATATATATATATATATATATATATATATATATATATATATATATATATATATATATATATATATATATATATATATATATATATATATATATATATATATATATGTATATATATATATATATATATATGTATATATATATATATATGTATATATATACATATATAACAAACACATCAAATACAAATGTAAAACACACAAAAAGCAAATTAATCAAACCATAAATTGTCTGTGAAGCAATGACTTCAGAAGCAATGATTATTACCAACAGCGCAAGTAATAAGTTTCTAAAATCTTAATTTTTTTGTCAATCAAAAATAAATAATACAGAACATTTTGTAAATTATAGTCAATAGTTAAAATAAATGAAAATAATATCAACAACAACAAAAAAATCATTTCTTAATTATATGTGCAAACAACTGTTAATTGTTTTAAAAATAGCATTATACTTGTAACAATGAAAATTTTTTTTTGAATTAACTAAAAACTAAATACAATTGAACTATTGTTTGCATTCATTTTTGTGAAGAACTGGAACAAAGAGCAAACCGTCATCGCCATACTTCATTGCATACAGTTTTTTATAAACGTCAGCTTTATTTAAAGTTACAGTTTTACGCTTCAATTTTCTAATACTGTCGCAACAAAGTATACCCCACTGTCTACTATCTAAAGGTACATCAAAAAAACTTTTTAACTGGCTTGGATTGATAACTAAACAAAGTAATTGTTGATTATCACTTGATCCTGAAATTCCAATAACTTCACAATATTTTTCATTCTTACTAATAAAGAATTAGTCTCTTCTAATTGTTGACACTTTCATATTTAACATTGTTTCATAAGTAGATAGCTGAATTTGTGAAGCTTCAAAAAATCTTTTAGTGCATGATGTTAAGGGATTAGTTTTCGCATCTCGAACAGTTCGTTTCAAAGATAAATAACTAAGTGAACACCTAAAATATTCTACATCATCGACAATGTGAAGTAAATTGTGAACATTGTCTGTAAGGAAGGTTTCACCACAAAGTATTTTAGCATTGTAGACAAAACTTTGAAATAGGCAACGTGCAAACCCCAACAACTTGTTTCTATATTCATCATTATCAATGTGTAAAATCCGTACAGCTATAAAAAATGATATAAATAAATCGTAATGCTGATCGTTAAGTACACCTTTAAATATCAAAATACCAGTGTATAAAACCAACTGCCGAAACTCTGTAGCTTTCCAACGATCCACTTCAAATAAACTGCGTGGTCGTCTCATAAAATCTGATGGTGTATATTGTGATAATTCTGTTAAGCGTAATGATATAGTATTTAGCTGAGCATGGCTGAGTCTAACATTTCGTGGCCCTGTTTTAAGAAACATTAAATATTTCCTGCAAACCCCAAGAAACAATAAATGCATTGATTCTAATGGAAAACCTTTAATAACATCAAAATGATCAATATTAAGAGCAGGACTTTTACTTAAGTAATGCTTAGGATATTGTCCTAACCGAAATAAAGAATCTGTTCTACTTTCGCCTGCATTCGAAAAAATTATTCTTCTTTCTACAGATTGGCCTTCACAAGTGCATCTTTCACATCCTTGCTTTGAGGTATGGCCTGATACACATTTAACAAAAGCTCTGGCAGGAGCATCACAAATAAATGCATTAAGCTTTATTTCATATATCTTGCCATCAACCACCATAGAATTTTTCTGCAAAAAGTTGATTTCATCAATAAACTGCTCTAAATATTCATTAATGTTTAATGGTTTTCTATAACCACTAAATATAGCTACTACAAATGGAGTTGTATTAATACCATGGAAAGCACATAAAATAGGCCAAAATTGGAGATTACTTGAACGATGAATAGGAACCCCATCAATATTAATATTTAATTTTAAAACTGTTTGATCTTTGAAAATAAAAGGTAGAGAAAGAATCTTTTGAATTAAACTTTTTTCTAAACCAAAATAAGCAAAATGACCACCAGACGTTTGCACGGTGTTAACAGTTCGAGGAGTGTGTAATAAGGCACGAGCATCTTTTGGGATGTCACCTTTGTTGAACCTCCCACAATTATCCAAGATCTTCAGAAGTTCATTAATTTTTTCGCGTGGCAATTTAGATTCAATAGCCCATTGTGCAAACTTTGTTAAAAATTCAAATATTGTTTCTTTAAAAGTAATTTTAATTTCATCTTCACTTGAAGATACAGGGCTAACATCATCTGGTTCTAAAATACATTCTTCATCATACAGATGCAGAGAAGCAGTATCATTTTGCATACTATTTGAATCTACATCTTTATATGTATCAGGACTATTGAATTCTTCATTCTCACTGGTATTGTCACTATCCAAATGATCTTTAATGTTTAAAAGCTTTTTATTAGCAACCAATGTATCAGTGTTTAACATTTCTGCTAATAAATTTGACCTAGCCCGATAATTTTTCATGTAACGTTTCATATATCCACAATTTTTACGCTTGTTGATTTTGAGCATTCTTAAATTGTAATTGATATCTGTGATTAATATCAAATACAGTATAAATTTATATATTATAATTTACATTATAAATTTATAATTCTAATTTATTGTTTTGCATTTGTAAGCTGTTATAAAAACATATTTATCCTATTCTGACAATAACTTAAGTTATATATTTAGTTATGTATATGTTCATATATATAAACATAAACAATAACTCTTATTATATATATATATATATATATATATATATATATATATATATATATATATATATATATATATATATATATATATATATATATATATACATATATATATATATATATATATATACATATATATATATATATATATATATATATATATATATATATATATATATATATATATATATATATATATATATATATATATATATATATATATATATATATATATATATATATATATATATATATATATATATATATATATATATACATAACTAAATATATAACTCAACTTCTTGTGAGAATAGGATTATTATATTTTTATAACAGCTTACAAATACAAAATATAATCAATTTGAATTATAAATTTATTAATTAATATTAAATAAATATATAATATTCAGCTAAGTTAAATAATTAATATTTGAACAATATTTAATAATGTTTGAACTTAAACTTAAGAACTTTCGTAAGTTTCTAAGTTTATAAGAAATGAACTCATCCTATGGACACATAAAATTTGCCATTTAGTAGGCGCTACTATGAGATATCTATCATATTTATTATTAATTAAGTTTACTGTCTTCTTTCTTAAATTACTATAGCAATTTATATTATTTATAAAAATTCCTGTTGATCACTCTAAATGACGGAATTATTAACACGAGTTCAGAACCTGTTCATTTATAAAGTTAAGCATGCGTTATTTATAAAGTTTTTAACACGTGTAAGGAACTAATGGTTTTATTTGACACGCATTGTGCCGGCTGGGATCTTAATATAGTCTATTCGTACGTTTAAAAAAAAATTTCAAGTTAGATTTTTAATATGAAATCTCTCACAAACAAAAAATGTTTATAACTTAAGTCATATATTTTAAAAACAATTTAATTTTTTTAATCAATTATAATAAAAATAAAATTACTTAAAGATAATTAAATTTTTATTCAAAAAACAAACAAAAACGTACTAATAGGTAAAATAAACATTAAGAAATACTTCTTTTTTTCAATTAAAAGATTGCCTGCCCAAGCCAAAACCCTTGTCATTGTATTTATAATACACTGCGCCTATCCCTAGATAAGCAGTCAATATGTATATACACTACGGTGCGCATACCCTTCAAAAGTCAGACAACGGAAGTACTGCGTTAATACTCCACTGCGCTTGTTTAATTTTAAGTTAAAAACCAATAATAATAAATCTAATTTTTTTAAATTCCCTTTATATTCGATGAACTTTAACTTTTTTAATTAAACGTGCAAATAGAATATAATTAAATATAGTCTATTCGCACGGGAAAAACGTGCGAATAGACTCTCCGTTATTTTAACTATTGTCCTTGTAAATTAAATGCTTGATCAAATTTAAACAAAGCTACGTTTTTATCATCAGAATCTTTACACTCAAAATATTCGTATATAAAAATATTAACAGATGTAGTACCACGTAGTATAATGTTTTAGATTAAGAAAAGGTTTTAAACAAAAGTAATATTGTAAAACGGGGTGAACTTGATAGGTTTTGGGCACTTTTGCTAAACAACTCTTGAGTATTATTTTTTTTTTTTAATATAACATGATACTCTTTTTCATAGGATTCCATTGGAAAAAAAATGTTGTTTGTCCTACTATATTTTTTTTCATCTCAAAAATGTTAATAATCTCACCCATTTGTTTTGGGTGACTTTAATAACTTAATAGTTTTATAATTGCTTATTAACTTAACCTTCCTCATAAGCATGTCACGTTTGTCTTAAGGCAAATCAAGGCAACTTCTTAGGGGCGCTAACCATTAAGGAGCGCCTAATTTTTTACTTTCTTTTAAAAATTATGTCAAACTTTTTTTTTAATAACATAATCAGAATTAATTTTGAATTTATTTAAACTTTTCAAAACTATTTTTAAGGATAGTTTCAAATAAACAACGTAGAATTCAAGCAACGATAGGTAGGAGTGTCTTAAAGCAACAATAGTTAAAAGTGTCTTAGAGCGAAAAACATTTGCACCAAAACTCACGTTTTATAACTTAAATGTCGTTACGTAGTGGAAAGACTTCGTTAACATTGCAGCTTGAGTTTTTGCTTTAATTAAATTATTAAATTAGCAAAAACATAAGATTTTTGGTTTTTACTGTAGACACGAATTGTTTTAACTTCTATTAGGAATTATAGGGCGATAACTATTCATATGACTGAACGCAATATGTATGAGAAAGTTACATTAGCAAAAACACCCTCTGAAACTGGGTGTAAAAACACTTTAAACAGGTTTTTTTATTTTTTAACTTTCCTTAGAAACTTCATAATAAAAATTTATCTGAGGACTGCCATTACGTATACACTCTATGTAGCAGTTTGCAGCCTTACAAAAAAACCACGAGAGAAAAAAACTGACTAGCCGCATTCCTGTACATAATACTAACAGTTTCTTCAAAATGCTGCACTTTTATTTCTACACGTTTAAGGCTAATTTTTACTTGTTTCAGAGCCTAGTTTATCGCTTAGTCTCATCATGGTTGAATTTTATTAGTATTATGAATGTTTTGTAATGTAACGGATAACTTAACAAAATATTTACAAATTGAATTTCTATCGATTTCAGCTATTGCTGGTTTTACGTTGTGTCTTGTCATGAGAACCAGAAAAGTATGACGCGTCATTAAAAGTTGATATATACTCATACAATGAGTATATATCACTTGATGACAATGAGTGTATATACAAAATGAGTATATATACAATGAGTATATATACAAAAATTCGTCGCAAAAATTAATACATACTGAAAAGAAGACTTCTTTTTTTCAGTATGTCTTAATTTTTGCGACGAATTTTTCATCTTTCTTCAAAATTATTATTTTCTCCAACAATTGTAAAACGCCTTTGTAAATACATTATTGAATAGATTAAATCTTTTTTTTGTTATTTATTTTATTTTATTATAATTTTAAGTATCATGATTGTCTTGTCGAGTATTGATTCATGTCGAGTATTGATTCACGATTATCTTGTCGAATTTTAATTGAAATATTTTTATTGCCATATGATAAATATTTTCCACTTGGTGATTTGTAAACGTTCTTCTTTTACCCACGTGCAGCAACTTTGAATAATTTCAGCCGTTTTAGGCAAGTAGGTTAGTTATGGAGGTCATAATAGTCACTTACGTGTATAAACATACATAACATAATATGTGCATATAGAACATTTGTCCGAACACAAGCAAACACATAGACATATACAAATAAAATATACATACAAATATAAATACATACATGCATACATACATACATACATACATACATACATACATACATACATACATACATACATACATACATACATACATACATACATACATACATACATACATACATACATACATACATACATACATACATACATACATACATACATACATACATACATACATACATACATACATACATACATACATACATACATACATACATACATACATACATACATACATACATACATACATACATATACGCACAGACATACATACGTACACACACTCACATATGTGTGTATGCACTTGTGTGTGAGTATACATGTATGTGTATATGAGTGTATGTGTGTATGTATATATATGTATATATGTGTATGTATATATGTATATGTGTAAGGAATGTGTGTATGTATATGTATGTGTGTGTATATGTATGTATGTGTATGTATATATATGTGTATGTATATATGTATGTCTATATGTATATGTTTATGTATGTGTATACGTATGTGTGTATGTGTATATGTATATATATATATATATATATATATATATATATATATATATATATACATATATATATATATATGTATATATACATACATATATATATACATATATACATACACATATATATACAAACACATACATACATATAAATACACACAAACACACATACACACATATACACATACATGTATACTCACACACAAGTGCATAAACACATACATATATACACATAAATATACACATTTATGCTTAATATATTTTAAAAAGTATATTTCACTAAACTAAATATAACATTATTCCAGAAAAAGTTTACAGAATTAAGTACATAAGAACACAGCATATGTTTACAATATATTATAACTTTAACAATAAAGTATTTTTCTGGAAAAAACAAAATAAGAAAAAAATAAAATCAGAACTTTAAAAAAAACATAGATATATCATCAATTGAAAATATAATATTTTTTGTTTTTGTTTAAAGGAGGGATAACTGCATTTCTAAAAAATATAAAAATTTCTTGAAATTGTTTTATTCCACAGAAAAGCTCCTCGAAAAGAGATGCAAAACTTTCCAAAATTCGTATAGTAAGGAAGTTGTCGAATAGCTTTATCATTTCTTAAGATATATTTGTTTTCTTCTTTCAAAGTAAACAAATTTTGAAAGGGTTTAGGAGATAAACTGTTTTTACATTTATACATAAAACAAAGAACATTGAAAATATACAGCTTGTATATACTAAAAACATTCATATCAATTAGGAGAGGTTTGGCATGAGTAAAACGATCCCTAAAATTAATAAGGTGTGCAACATATTTTTGTTGACAATATAGAGGTTCAAGTTTACTTTTATTTGTACTACCCCACGCAACATTTGCATAGTTTAGGTGGCAATGGATAAATGAAGGATATAGTTGAGTTAAGGTGTGCTTATTTAGGATATTTCTTGTTTTATATAGTATTTTAATACTTTTGGATATTTTATTGCCCAAATTTTTTATGTCCTTTTTCCATGAGAGATTTTCATTAATATAAACGCCTAGAAATTTGGTAAAGCTAACTTTTTTTATTAGAGTACTGTCAATAAAAAAAAGGCATGTTAATTGGTAGTTAGTGTTTTTAAAATGAGGGTGGAAGAAAATCTATTTGGTTTTATCAATATTAAGAGATTTTTGTCTCGAACCAATCAGAGATTTTAATTAGCTCATTGTTCATGTTTTCAAATAGATAGTTTATGTTTTAGTGAGATAAAAACTGATTAGTGTTATTTGCGAACAAAATGGTCATTAGGTTTGAGGCTTTATAGAAATCTTTGATGTAAATTAGAAATAGTAAGGGTCCTGATATTGATCCTTGGGGTACTCCACATGTTATATGAAGCAAATTTCTATGCCAATTTGAATCAACATAGAAATGTTGTTTGGGATTACTTAGATAGTTTGTAATCCATATTAGAACATTACTAGTTATTCCATAACATTGTAATTTTTTTATAAGAACTTCATGATCTATGGTATCAAATGTCTTTGCTAAATCTATGAAAACTCCCAAAGTATATTGGGAATTTTCAAATGATTCAGTTATATTTCTTGAAAATCGGATAATTGCATGTTCCGTAGAATTATTTTTTTAAAATCATATTGGTTGTTATATATGAGATTATTATTTAATAGGTAATTATATATTCTATTATAAAATATTCTTTCTAAAACTTTTGAGAAAATGGAAAGATTGGATATAGGACGGTAATTGCTAATATTAGTTAAATCTCCTCCTTTAAATATTGGTATAACCTTTGCTATTTTTAATTGATTAGGAAAAATTCCTTGTCTGATGGAACATGAAAATATCCTAAAAATAATATTTTTAAGACATCATATGAATTAATAACAATGTTTCCATTGATATCATCATGGCCAACGGCTTTGTTAGGTTTGAGCATTTTGAAAGCACATCCAGATTCATCAAAAGTTAGCTCAAAGGAATTGAGATGTGATGTCAGGGGGAAAGAAAGATATTTTTCAAAAATATTAGTTGGTTGAATTTTTTTGGCTAGGTTTTGGCCAACAGATACAAAATATTTCTTTAGTTCAGCAGCTATCTTATCTTGATTAATCAGGAACTCTTCGTTTATATAATTTTTTTTACGGCAAAGATATTTTTGTTTTGTTACTGCCTGTAATTTCTCGAATGATTTCCCAAGTGCGTTTATAATTTAGTTTATATTTTTCAAGCAAATTAGTATAGTATTTATATTTAAGATTTTTTTTTTGTCGCTCAAAGATTTTAGCGTAATTTTTATAAATACTTTTACTTTCTACTGATTTTGATTTTAAATATTTAATATAGAGTTTTTGTTTAATTATCGAAGATTTTCTTAGTTCCTTGGTAATCCATGGTGATTAATTGTTTTTTGGTCTAAGATTAATTTTTATTTGTGGGAAATTTGATTCGCATATTTCAAAGAATGTTTTAAAAAAAGTGTTGTAGACTAAGTTTACATCATCTAGAATATTAATATGTTCCAAATGTAGTAAAGATAGTTGTTCCTTAAATGATTTTAAATTCGCTTCATTAAAAATACGTTTAATATGATATTGGTTTGTATGTGGCAATATTTTATTATCAACATTATTCGAAAAGAATATCGGAAAATGATCTGAAATATCATTTTTTATTATGTCCTTTTGAATAGTTTCATTAAATAAATCATTGGTTATTATGTTATCTTTAAGAGTTGCCGTTAATTGAGTAATTCTAGTTGGTTTATTAATTAGGGAAATGGATCCGATTTCAAATAAAGCATTAAAAACATTTTAACTTTTTTTATGACGTTATATTCGAAGCAATCAAGATTAAAGTCTCCTAAAATGTAGATTTTTTTTCTTGATTGCATTTTTTTTATTATATTGTAAAATAGAAATGTACTAAAATTTTCAGTTACGCCAGATGGTGGCCGATAACAACAACTAAGTAAAATGTTTTTGGTTCTTTTGATAAGAATTTTAATTGTTAAAACCTCTATATCGTTGTCAGAAGTATAAGCGATATGGTTTAGCTAATGATTTTGCACACTTTTGTAGAACTAATGGACTTACGCAGTCAGTGCCAAACAATTTGTTTGGATCTAATTTGAGTAAATGTGATTTTACAAGATATTGGTCTATTTTTAATGAACTGATTGTGTTTGATGTTCTGTTTGGGAAATGCGGTAGAGTGTGTACATTTCCGGTTGTGAAAACAGATTGAAATTGCAAATTTAGTATATTTGCTATATCCACTTTTTTATGGTAATATCCGATTCAGTGATTAATGTATTAATAGGATTTGATATGAATGTTTAGAATTAATATAGTTGAAAAGCTTTTTTGGATTGCATTTATTGTTTGCTAAATCTTCTTCAAAGATTCTAATTGCTGAACGAGTATAATTTTTGATTTAATTACAAACTGTATTCTAAAGATTAACTAGATATGGAACTTTCCACTTTGTATTTCTATTTTTGTACCATAGTTGTCATAGTTGAAAAAATGTTATTACATATATAATATCTCCAAATAGTCTAGATAGTAGTTGCACAGATGTTTTTATATTTAGACAATTGAAAAGATGTAACTACATCTGTTTTAATCATATACTTCTTACACAGATGTTATTGAAATTTCAGATGTTGTTGGACAGATGTTGGTCGGACTGGCACTGAGGGGTTCGAGGGGAAGACATAGATGGTTCCTTTATGGTAGCAAAAAATTTAGCAAAAATAAGTTAAACCTTTAACAACCCTTAAAATTGATGCATATTAACAATAATTAGTGATTATTAATTATATTGATATTTTGTGTGTTTTATTTGTGTATCTTGATTTATAGAGAGGCTCAGGACCTTCAGACAAAACAGGGGCCCGGGAAGGAAATATCCCACAACCTCCTCGCCAGTCCGACCCTGGTTGTTAAACATCATTATATTTACAGATGTTATTTGATAGATGTTATTATACATAGAAAAAACTGATGTTACCCTGACCCGATTTTGTTACCTCACCTGACGACAAAGCTAAATTGTTTGCTAAGAACCTTTCATCAATCTTATCTCTCGATTCCACTAATCACATCCTACCTGATAAAGTCGACAAGCAGGTTGATCTATTGCTTGACATTTGTATCATTCCAGCTTCTGTGTCTTAAGTGATTACCTGCTTGGCCACTTTTACAGCTTGCAGTCCGGACAACATACCTGTTATAGTCTTGCAAAAGTGTTCTCCGGAGTTGGCTTCTTATTTCAAAACTATTTAACAAGTGTTCATCAGAGTCTTGTTTCCTAGCCTGTTAAAAAACGGCATCTGTTATCTCTATTTTCATAGATTCTGGAGAGCGATCTGACTCGTTTAACTACCGTTCCATTAGTCTTCTTCCTATCATAAGCATAGTTTTTGAGTCTTTAATTAAAAAACATTTAATCTCTCACACAGTGTTATAAAATAGGTTCTAACCTTAATTTTCTGACCCGGGAAAGCCCTTTGGTGGAATGATAGCCTTTACTATGGTGATCATATTAAAGGCTATCAAAATATGATTTTTACTATGAGATATAAGTATCAAAATCAGTTTACAACGTCCTTGCAAGTTATTTACATTTAAATTTTTATCCCAGTTAACACAAAACGTGTTTTAAAAGTTTAATATACGTATAAATACGTAGCAAAACGTTTTATATACGTAATAAACACGTCTTGTGTTTGATAGAATATTTTATTGATTGCACAAACATGCAAAATGAGAGCTTATTTTGTATTTTATAGTATTAAAAATAAAGGAGAATAATATATTCTTGAAGTTATAGTGATAAACATAAAATATATTCACAAAAAAACTGTTTCTTTTAAATGAAACAAATTCAAAAATAACTCATTCATAAATCCCTTCTTAAAATGACTATTGACAAACACTGTTTACTATTGAAGTCAACAATGCAACATTGCAACTTCTTACTGTATTCTGGATGATGATTGGGCCGTTTGTATTTTTGCCAATTTATCTGAAAGTTGTTTTGCATTCTGTTGCATGTTCTGAGTAAAACCTAAGTGTTTGACCATGTCTATCGATGAAATCTTTTACATGGAAAAATACTGCATGGATCTTGGGTGTTACAGACACATTTCGCAATGTCAGATAGGACACCTTGAATGCTTCAATTATTTGTTGGTAGTTAGGATTAAGGTTGCATCTAAAACAGCCAGACACTACAGCATTGAATTTTCGAAAAGTATCAATGAATGGGATGGCTGCATAGCATGAGTGTTTCTCAGCAATTGATTGAAGTATATCAATATTGTGTAGCAGCTTTATGGATTCTTTTATGGCAAAATGTCTACCACGGTGAGTTGTTGTTTAATGCATAAGTCCAAAGAGTTGCTCGAGGAAAAACTTGAAGTAGCCCAGCAAAAAGATGATTTAAAACTCCAATTAGGAGATGCAATTCCATAGGAGGAACAAACTTTAAAAAACCAAAGTGCCTCCAGATAGTTTAAATATTGGAGAATGAATAACATTTTTGTAATCACAAGCTTTTCTGATATTGGAACCAGCTGACTTGATGAGTGAGACAATTTTTTCTAGAGATTCAAAAGTCCTCATTTTCCCTTAACTTACAAGTTCTTTTGAACCAGATTCGCACCGGTGCATGGATGTGCACTTGAGTGTGCTTGAAGCCCACAAATAATATTTGTAAGTTTTAGATCACAGGGCATGACAAATTCCTATTTTTTCAATTTAATTAACTAAATTTCTTGAAGGTCCTCAGAGACAGCAACAACGAGTTGTCGTTTTACACCAGTGTTCTTAAAAACCTTGCTTGTGCAGTTAAGTTTTGCTAGGGGAATGCAAGGCTCATGATATCATTCAATAATTCCCACCTCTTCCGTCAAATCCAACCTTTACAATGTGATTTTTTGATGCACTTCTCATGGCTATAATTTTTCTTGTTTATATTGATACAAATTGAGTGATCACCATAGTAAGGGCTATCACTCCACCAAAAAAGGTTTTCCTGTGTCAAAAAGTAAAGGTTAGAACCTATTTTATAACACTGTGCTCATCTTGAATCTAATAACTTACTTTCTGATCATCGACATGGATTTCGATCTTCTTGTTCTACTGCTGATTTGTTAACAACAATAACCGATAAGTTTTATTGGTTTGGCATGCTGGTTTTCTACATAAGCACTCTCTACATAAGCTCATCAAATAACATCTTTAAGAATATCGAATTCTTCTTTACCATTCGTAGTATAAAATACTCCTTGATGGGCGGCACTCGTCTTCATTTCCTGTAACTTCAGGGGTTCCTAAAGGTTCTAGTTCTGGCCCTATATTTGTTTTAAATTTACATTACCAATCTTCCAGAAAACCTCACATCTACGATGGCATTGTTCGCTGATGATACTACCAATTATTCTTGTCTTGATAAGAAGCACTCTCTGATTGCTTGGAGGGGGTATTTGATCTTGAAAAAGATCTCACTTCTTCTACAGCATGGGGCTCGCAGTCGCTAATGAACTTTAACTTGGATAAAACTCAGTTTTATCAGCTAATTATTATCGCAACAATCTAGATATTCCTATATTTATGAATGGTAATGTACTCGATGAGTTATCTACCTGTTGTCTTCTAGGATTAACTCTTAAACATTAAAGTAAACATTAAAGTCTCATCTATTTACTGTGACTGTTATTAAGAGCTTCAAAAATTCTTATTCTTCTAGCTTTTTTGCTTGATCATCAGTTATTTGGAATTTGCTCTCTTCATTTTGTTTTCCTCCTTCATATAACTTGCAATCTTTCAAGTTGTCTGTTAATCGTTATCTTGCTTTATAAACTTTATCTTTTCTCTTCCAGTACTTCCAACCTTAATAGTGCTTGCTTGTAGGCTTGTTGGGAGTGAAGATGTTAAAAAAAGTGTAATGAAAATTATTGTTGTCATGACAAATACAATATATTTATACAAAACAGCAATATTATGATAATAACAGAAAACAATGTTATTCTTACCTTTGTGTTAAATTTTATTACTAAACTGTTGCCTAATGATCAATAAAGTAAACTTCAAATCATGAAAATTTACTAAATTAAAACCATAATTCAACAGAAGGCAAACTAAACATAAATAATGAAGTAGAATCTCAAGTTGAACTAAAATAAAAAGAATTAAATGTAAAATTAAAAAAATATTTTTAAATTGGCATAGGTTTAAACCATTAGAAAAATATCAATTTAAACCAAAATGATATTTTTTAAATTTACAAATCGAACTGTATCTTTCATGTAAATACTTATTATAAATGCACCTAATTAAAAGCATAAAGATGCTTCTAAAAAATAATTTCTAATGTATATTAAATTTACAGTATGTTTTTTATTTGAGATTAGCTACTTATTTTTTAAATGCAGCAACAGGTCAATGTGATATTATATATATATATATATATATATATATATATATATATATATATATATATATATATATATATATATATATATATATATATATATATATATACATATATATATATATATATATATATATATATATATATATATATATATATATATATATATATATATATATATATATATATATATATATATATATATATATATATATATATATATATACATGTGGTGAATAAAATTGCCCAGCGCGATATTTCACGCTTGTAAAACTCAAACACGTTATTAAGGAGCACAATTTGCATGCTCGGCATCAAGTCTTCAAGATTGATATTTAGGTATGGGAATTTATTCCCACGACCTTTTTTTTTTTTTTTTCTAAAAATTTTTTCCAGGTCCTAGTCGGCAGAAAAAAGAGATATCATCCCCCCTCCTTTTAAAATCATTTTGGGACAGTCCTGTCTGTTAGCAGTAATGACATTATAACTTTCCATGCATTGTTTGTACAAAACAGAAAACTGCTTTCTAATTTTTAAAATATGTTTTAAAAACTAAGTCTTCAGGCATGATACTAGTGATGTTACATTTTTTCTTTTGTTGTTTGTGAACACACTTCCCAAAGTTACAATAAACAAAACATATAACAAACAATATGCAACAGTAGAATCCTGTTAACTTGGACTCTGAGATTTATATTTTTTCCGACTTAACAAATTAAGCAAAGATCTCCATGTCAAACTTTTCGAAAATGTCTGGCTTAATGAGGTTAGGAGAGTTTAGATTTTTTCTGTTATTTGGTTTTTTCTGTTATAGTTCTAATTTTTATTTTCATTTAGCTTCAACTTTTTTAATAAATAGACACAAAAGTATTTGATTTTTAAATGTTTTGAATTTTATTTGATGTTTTTGAATTTTAATTATAATAGTCATTAATAAAAAGAATGTGATCAAACCTGTACAAAATCAAAGCTGTAAATGAAGTTTTAGCTTAATAAATTATTATAAATAAAATATTATCTTAGAAATTTAATCTTTTATTGTCCACTGCCAAGAGCACAACAAACAAAAAATACATTTGTAGCCCACTCTTACTCCTATCTTTTGATACCATGTTTAGGCAATTAGAATTGTAAAGTTACAAGAATTTAAGTTATAAAAAACTAAATTTTGACCTTCAGCAAATCCATATATCAAAAATTAAAAACTTTTCATATATCAAAAATTTGATACTTAAACCATCATAACTTTTTGTAGAATTTTTCGACTTTGATTATTGTTTTCACTTTTAAATTACTGTATTAAAGACCTTTTTAAGATGCACGATACTCTAGTATTATTATCAGTTTAAAAACTTTATGTCACATATTTAACTGCTGTAACAGCGACAAGTACCAACAGAGTAACAAATAAAAAGCAATATCCTGTAAATTAAGTAAAGTTAATGGAATGCTTTTCTTTTTCAACTATGAAAGATTGATAAATATTTGGCATGCCATATAAAATTCTCTCAAAGGTATGGTTGCCAAATATGGGGACAAAATTCATCTATTAGATCTATCAAACTAAAAATCTTATAAAACTTTAAAATAAATCTATATGAATGGTACATTTCCAGCCAAGCAATTATAATTTAGACTTATCATATAGTTTATCAAATATTTTGAAGTTAGATGAACTCATCTAATCGTTAAACTGTTTTTGTATGGGATATCATTCATAGTACCATGCCTATTGCTTTCAACAACTATTTTAAATTCACAAGTGATATTCGAAACTATAAACTTAGATCTGTATCTTGTAATAGCCTAACTCTACTTTCAAAAAAAAAAAAAAAGCAAATATGGTATTTAATCTACTAAATACCAATCAATTGACTCTTGGAACACTCTCCCATTTTCAATTTTCAAACGTTACTAAAAATACTTTCATTACCAATATCAAAAAATTTACCCTCTATAAAAACACTCAATAAAGTTCTAACACATTATTATGATAATGATTATCACTGTCTTACATCTTTAATTAATTTTGACTATTTTTCTTAATTATAACAGTTTTTAGTTTTTCCTTGTTTTTAAATCTATTCAGTTACCTTTTCTTCTACACCTTATCCTTCTGTTTTATATTTGTATGCGTGTATGAACCTGTTTTACTGAAAATTAATTATAAAGAGCTAATTTATACTTATTAGCCATTTAAATACTTACCGATCTTTGTCTTTTGGAAAACGAAAAATTGAAAATTTTTTATCAGCTACCCCGCTCGTATTTGCGAAGTTAATCGCTGCACAATATAAAGGCATTTGTGAATAATGAAGTGTGTAAACCATTGAAGAAAAACTCAACATAAAATTAAAAAAAATGAAAGCCAAATTTGTTGTTGCGAGCTTATTTCTACAATATTAAGGAATCGCAAAATGCACTTAAAAGAATGCACTTAAAAGAACCAAATAACGAGTATCGACAGGCGCTAAGGCTAGATTAAATAAAATAAACTCTACGAAGGAGTGAATAAACGGCAAAGTTCTTTCTAGAAAAGAATAAACAGAATCTTTCTAGAGGTTTCTTAGAATAGCAAAATACTTTATGACGTAAACTCTGAAATGGTATAAATTTCATTCAACACATAGATTTAGTAGAAAAAAAGAGTTATTCGACTAAAAGCGCAAGCAAAGTGTAAAAAAGTTTTTAAAAGAGTTAGAAAGGTAAGGATCGTTTAATCATAAAACTCTACTTATAAAACTTTATTATGTTAGCTGGGTGTTAAGCTAAAAAATAATTATCAGCGCAAAATTTTTTTTGCTAAGGTTTGTTGGTTAAGTTACCTATAGTACTTGATTTTTTTTTAACTATTTTTTAGTAAAAATGTCTTTGTGGCACGTTCCTGTTCATAAATATTTTCAAACCGATCCATTCTTGGATGATTTACTGGAAATAACTTTCCCTCCTACGAGATATTATCCTTTATTTAATGTTGGAGCCAATGCTGTTTCGAAAAAGAAGGCTTCTCCAAAAGAGAAGGGTTTTGTTGTGAATCTTGATGTCAAGCACTATAAGCCAGAGGAAGTTGCTCTAAAAGTAGAAGGTAATTATCAATAGAAATTTTGTAACCTGCTTAACATTCATTTCGTTACTATATTTTCTGTAATTAATCCCACAAGTAATTATGAACTTTTTGAAAAAGCGTCTTATCAAAATAATATCGATAATGATTGGCAGTTTAACCACCAATCTTTATCGATTGTTCAATTGTACATACGATTGTTGTTAAGATGGTTTCTCAGTGTGTAAATTTTATTTTTAGGTCAAGTTCTTGAAGTAAGTGGAAAGCACCGTAATGAAAATGAAAATGGGTTTGAGTCTAGTGAATTTCACAGGAAGTACACTATACCAGATGATGTTGATGTAGCAGCTCTAACTTCAAATATCAGTCAAGACGGTATTTTGCATATAGAAGCTCCAAAGAAGCTCCCTGTAACGTCTGAATCTGGAGAATCAACAAAGGAAACTTTTAAATGCACTTTGGATGTACAAGGCTTCAAGCCAGAAGAAATTTCGATTCAAGTAAAAGGTAGAGATTTAGTCGTTCATGGTGAAACAAAAACTGAAAACAGCGGTGAGCACGGTTCAAGTTACCACCACAAGCAGTTTACCAAACACGTAGCTTTACCAGATGATGTAGATCCGGCTGAATTAAGTTCTCGCTATACAAAAGACTCTAAATTAACAATCGAAGCTCCGCGAAAGCAGCTTCAGGCTCCACTCACACTAGAAATCAAAATGGAAGAATAAGTGTTGGACAGATGATGTCCTTTATATTGTTATTATCTAAATGTTAAGTAGAAAATGATATACTTTTTAAATAGCTTTTTTTTATTTGTAAATCTTGTAGTAATAGTTTATTTGAAAATAGAAAAAATTACAAATTAATTTTTGTTCTATTTCTGTAAAAGAACGCTTATTTTACCTCTTGCCTTACCCCATGATTAATATGATAACTTTATTCTGATTTAGATAGGTCTGAAAATCAACCTAAGCACTTTTTTTTTTTTTTTTACTTGCATTCACTCCCAACAAGGCTGCAAGCAACCACTATTAAGTTAGGAGTTACTAGGAAAAAAAAGAACAGAGTTATAGAGCGAGAAAACGGTTGACAAAAGACTTTAAAAGTTGAGTCAGGAAAACATAAAGATGGAAGAGGATTGAAAGGATTGAAGTGCAGGGAAAAAAACTAGATGAATAAAAGTTTTTAGAGCATGCAGGGACAGATACAGTAAACGAATGAGGCTAAACTGAATGACGAGTAAAACGAGAATGAACTTTAGTTGATAGAACTAGAAATAATAACTCCTTTGAGCAGTGACCATGATAGTATTTGTAAAAAAAAGAAAGAGATGCAACTTTACGACGATGGGAAAGAGACTCAAGCTTAGCAGATAGTCCAGGTCCAACTACATTTACAATGCGTTTTTGGACTTTGTCAAGAAGAGAAAGTGAATCGTTAGAAGAACCAGCCCAAATATGACAACAGTATTCCATACAGGGACGAATAAGAGATTTGTAGAGGTAGAGAATGGAATCAGAAGTAAGGAAATGGCGAGCACGATAAAGAGAAGCAACCTTAGCAGAAGCTAATTTAGCAATCGATTGTATATATGCTTTCCATGAAAGGTCAGTAGTAAGCGATAATCCAAGAAGACTTAAAGAGGAGGACTCAGTAAGAGGATTGTTATTCATTAATATAGGAATGTTGACCATATTACGGTAGTTGTTTGCAGTAAGCAATTGGATTTTGTTAGAGCTGAAATTCACAAACAACTATGAACCTCAATCTATTACTGAAGTGAGATCGGATTCAAGATCAGCTGCTTGTTCTAGGCGATCAAAAAGAGAAGACTTTTTGTCAAGACAGGAGTATAAAATTGAGTCATCATCAAAAAGAGCTACTTTAGATGAAAGGTTGTCAGGAAGATCGTTTATGCAGATAAGAAACAAAACAGGGCCCAGGATGGAACCTTGGGGAACCCCAGAAGTTACTGGAAATAAAGAAGAGAGTTGGCCTTCAAGGATGACTTTAATAAACCGGTTAGAAAGAAATGATTTGATAATCTCAAAAACTTTCCCAGAAACACCATATGAAGCAAGCTTATGGAGAAGACCAGCATGCCAAACTTTATCAAAAGCTTTAGATATGTCGAGAGCAATAGCCCTAGCCTCACCGCCTCCATCTAATGCACGATAAAATCTTTCAGTTACAGCAGTTAGCAAGTCGGCCGTAGAGCGAGAGGATCGAAAAACGTATTGATTGTCTGAGTAGTTTATTTGACTCAAGATGAGATGTGAGGAACTTGTTGATCAAAGACTCAAAGACCTTGCTAATAACAAAGAGAAGACTGATCGGACGATAATTGGAGGGGTCAGAATTTTCTCCAGAATTTTTGAATATTGAAACCACAGATGCCATTTTCCAACAAGCAGGAAAACAAGACTCAGTCAAACACTTATTAAATAGTTTAGAGAGAATTGAAGAAAGTTCTGGAGAACAATTCTGCAAGACTGTGACAGGAATGTTGTCTGGACCACAAGCTGTAGACGAGTTTAATTGAGATATGACTTTAGCAACAAAAGCCGGAGCGATTTGAATGTCTAACAATGGGTCAACCTGTTTGACTGGAATGGAAGGAAGAGAATGTCCATAAGATTCAAGAGTGGAATTAGAAGAAAAGTTCTTTGCAAATAGTTCTGCCTTATCCTTGGGAGAGGTAATAAGATCAGTCCCATGAATGAGAGATGGAATGTTAGATCTACCCTTGTTAATAATGCTGTTGAAGATTTTCTAAAAGTCTTTAGAGCCTAACTTCTGTGATAAAATGCGAGATTTAGTGAACTGAGAATAATGGAGTTTAGCATCAGAAAGCACCTTTTTACATCGATTTCTTGCAATAATAAATAGCCGTTTGTTCTCAAGAGAGTTGTTCTTTTGAAAAAGATGAAAAAAATGATTACAATTGGATATAGCAGCCGCTCAAGAAGGAGAAAACCATGGAGTAGAATGAGGCTTGACTTGAAACCGACGAGAAGGAATAAACTCTAACCAGATGTATGTGCAAAATAATACACGTAATGCTAACATACGCCTTCTTAAATACGCAAGGTAGTTGTTGATTTTGTAATTTAGTTTTTTTTTGTTTATCTCAAAATAATATTATTTTGAGATCAGTCCTTTTCCGTATGTAAAAATAATTAAATTTATTTTCCGTATATGGATAAGTTGATAGGTATAAATCGAATTTGATTTAATGTAGTTAAAATATAAATATTCTTTGCAATTGACTATGAGAATTGCCTTTTTTTTTTTGGTTTATTTTAATCCTAGAGAATAAATTATAACGAATGTGGCATACTCTGTGCGCGCAATAGTTCTGATCACGCAAAACATGTTGTTACAACCTGGTTCAAAAAAGATTAATGTTCACTTAAATTCTGACAAAAAAACAGTTATTAATTCGCATTTAGTCATGTCTGTTATGGATTCTAATTTTGCTTTAGTTCAATTCCACGTGATCGACAATCACTCCCATATGAAAAAAAGTGGGGAGGGGGGGCTTAAAATCAAATTATAAAAAAAGTTTACAACTATACTAACATTTTTAAATATTGAGTTTTTGAAAATTTTTAAACTTTATTATATTAACGTTTTATCACAAAAAAAGTTAACTAAGATAATAATAAAACGTCGTATAATAATATCTATTGATTCTTAAAATTTGTGCAGCAGAGGGGCAGTGGCTTTAGTATTGGGTTTGAACCAAAAGGTCCAAGGTTTGACGCCGGCTTTAGCCTATTAAGCGATATTGGTAAGGAAGGAGCGTGAACTTCCTAGTTAAATGCTTTACTCTGTTACAAGATCGATAGGACTTCAGCGAGCGCCTAAATAACCACCAAAAAAATTTCGCGTCTGCATTTGACTTTTATTTAGAAATTCATCTTTATTGGATTTAATAAAAAACTGGTTCAATAAATCGCATTTTTAAATCACACTTAAGGTGGAAAGTATTAGCGTTTTTGCGTATTTTTTTGTAATTTTAACTTCTAATTAGAGTGCTTTTCTTTAATTTTTCAACCTATGTTTTCATTCGGTTTTCAACCAAGATAAAACAATCTATCATAACCAACCATTTAATAGAAAAGAGTTCAGATTTTACAAAAATTTAAAATGAAATTTTCAGTAGTGAGTGATGATCATGAACGATCGCCGCAAATACAAGACTTATTATTACGTAATAACTATAAATAAACAAAAACGTTTAAATGAGATATTATATCACTGCATATTTATCGGTGTTTTTTTCTTTGAGAAAAGATGATGACAAAAAATGTTGTTATTATTATTTATTTTCTAACTTTAAAGCAGGGTCGAGTGCAATAATATACCAAAAAAAAAAAAGTCTTTGTAGAGAAGTACATACATTTATTTGAGTCATCTCAGAAAATAAGCATTAGTTTTTTATGAAGAAACTAAAAGTTTATGATATGCTAATGAGCAAGAGGTTGGTGTTAACGCTAAGTCTAACACGGTCTAAGTAATTTTGTAAAATGCTTAGAATAACCAGAGTTAAGAGTTTACTCTTATTGCAAATTTTAATGACTCTCAAATGTACAATAGTAAAAAAAAAAAATATTTTTTAGTATTAACCTATTTAGTTACTATATCTAATCGTGAGTATATATTAAATTAGTATATAAACGCATAATTAATATTTATACGCATAATCAAATTTTTATTCGCCTTTTAACAAGACAAAAAAAAAATTATTTATAAGTTTTGTTTTGAGCACTAAATTGATTTCTTATTCAAACTTAAGAATCTGATGGTAATTATGGTAACTAGATTCGTTCTTGATTAGATACATTTAGCTTGTCTGGGTGATACAAAATAACTCATGAAGTTTAGATTTTAGGCTTTTCTATAGGCAGTAAAACCTTTTTCTGATTGCTTAAATTGGAAAATGACCTTTTACTTAAAGAAATAATGATTTTTAATGTGTCTTATTCTATGAAGTTGTTAAAGGATAGTTTTTAAAAGAATCTAATGTTTTTCGGTCCATTGTTTACATCGTATAATTTGTTGGTATAATTATATTTGTGCGTGACACAAATATAAATATAAGTACGTATCGTATATGTGTATATATGCACATATAATGTCTGCGTACACACATATATTCATATATATACATATGAGTACACACTTATATGTATATATATTATACTACTGATACTAATATAGTATCAAAGAATCCTCTATTAGTATATTATAACATATATTACATTATCATGCCATTTTTTAAATGTATAAATGAAACCACTCTCTGCCAACAATAAACAATTGTTAAAAAGGATGGTTTTTATTTGGTAGGTATTTCCAAAAGAATTAATGGTATTAATTTAAACTTATAAGTTGCCAAAGTATTGTGTGTTTATTGACAGTCTTAAACTTTTCCTCAATTATCATCAATAAAAGTTGATGTAACGGAAGAGGATGTTGAAAATTCAGTAGCCACCTAGATAAACTTTAATCTTGCATGCAAAAACGGTTTGAAGATATTTCGAACTTAAAAATGTACAATTTTTCCCTACCTCAAATCTGGTAGAATCAGGCTTTAGTGCTGTGACCATATTATGAAAGAAATCGCTTGAATATATTTGCAAGAGAATACCTTCTCTTGTTTCTTAAAAAATCCTAACCAGATATCGTATACTTAACTTCGCTGCATTTGCCTAAAAGATCCCATAAATAGCTCAATTAGTTAAAACATTTAAATAAAATAGAATATAAATTTCTACCTATTTTAAAGTATCAATAAATTAATGTAGAAACATGTATTTTATTTATTATTTATAGTTAATTTTATTTATATATTCATAATTTATTTATTTTAGTATTTTATACTTAGTTTTCAAGTAGATGACGTATGATTCAGTGTGCATAATACACTTTGATATGATGCTTTGATATGATAAGTTGTTTTACATATATTTCTAGTGAACTAAAGTATGATATTTGAATGCTTTTTAAGTTGTTTAAACCTGAGTGGGCTGAAAGAACATTTTATTGCTAATCAAGGTGAAAAATTGAGCGGTAAGTATAAAAAGGTTGACCCCCTGGTGTAGTTGCTCGAGAGTATTGTAGTAAATATTGTTGCGATTGCAACTTTTATGAACTCTGTAATGCCAAAAACATAGTATTGAGAAGTCATGACGAAATGTTTTAAGCCCTGGCCTGAAAATCACGATAAAGAGAATATAGATATATTGGAGCACCTTAATAAAAAGAAAGATTTTATGGCTCAACACAAGTATGAAAGTAAAAGTGTAGCTTTTATTATTACTTGTGACTCAAACATACCTAAACGCAAATCTGTTGTATTTAGAGCCTCACTTTTTCAATTTATTAAATCTCTACTCCACCAATTTGTTTTTCTTTTCCAATTTAATAATTTGCTGAATAAACCGAATTCATCCACTTTTAATTAAAATTCATCCACTTTTAATTAAAAAAATACTTAGTAGGAGTTTAACTCTTATCGAATTCGCGCGACTATAAAACTAATTTTAGTTATGCTGCTAAATCACTTACAAAGATGCATTTGAATGATTTAACATTGCTATCAACAAAAAAATGGCCGAAATAATTAATAAACTTAATAAAAAAAAAATTGAGTAAAGAAAATAAGTCTGAAATTTCATTTGTTTTTGTAAAAACAATTCTTATTATTTCTAATAGTATATATAATATTATCTTAGAAGTATGGGAAATATTTCAATTTGAATCAGGAGCTATACAAATGTAGAAACGAGTTGTTTATCCGTTGCTATGGCTGCGGAAAAGATAAATATGGAACTTGATTAATTTAATTTAATTTGCTAAAGATCCACGTCACCTAGTTAATAAAGCAATTTTTTATCTAGTATAACAGAATAAAAAGGGTTTTGGGATTTTGCAAACACTTTCTCTCCTTTTCGCATTTTTTAAATATTGTTAAATATATTATAGGGTGTTAATAAAAATAACGCAGTGTTTTATAAAAATATTTATAATTATATTATTTTATAATATATATTATCTTATAAATATATTATAGTGCGTTAATAAAAATAACGCAGTGTTTTATAAAAATATTTATAATTATATTATTTTATTATATATATTATTTTATAAAAGTATTATAGTGTGTTAATAAAAATAACGCAGTGTTCGCGCGTTTTTCACGTGCAAATAGTCTATTCGCACGTTTAATTAAAAAAAGGTAAAGATCATCGAATTTAAAAAAATTAGATTTATTATTATTGGTTTTTAACTTTAAAATTAAACTAGCGCAGTGGAGTACTAACGCAGTATTTACGTTGGCTAACTTTTGAAGGATATGCACACCTTAGTGTATATATATATATATATATATATATATATATATATATATATATATATATATATATATATATATATATATATATATATATATATATATATATATATATATATATATATATATATATATATATAAATATTGACTGCATATCTACGGATAGGCAAAGTGTAGTATAAATACAATGGCGAGGGTTTTGGCTTGGGTATACAATCTTTTAATTAAAAAAATGGAGTATTTCTTAATGTTTATTTTACCTATTGGCACGTTTTTGTTTGTTTTTTGAATAAAAATTTAACTATGTTTAAGTAATTTTACTTATTTTTATTAAAATTGATTAAGAAAATTAAATTGCTTTTAAAATATATGACTAAAGTTATAAACATTTTTTGTTTGTGAGAGATTTCATATTAAAAATAGACTATCATAAGATATAGTCTATTCACACGTGCCTGCGAATAGACTCACCCTAAAGATAAATCATGTAACAATCGACCAACAATCACGTCATTTAACACCAAATAAAACACTTTTTTTTAAATACTTGTACATTTGATATAGGATAGATTAGGGTATTAGGTATGAGCACCTAAAGCAAAAATTTGAATATTTTCAAGAATAGTTATATCCCACTAATTTGTCGAATATAATGATTTGTTATTTAATAAAACTTATAATTGAAAGTTTAAACTTTAAGCCAATTTTTTTTTAAACAATGCAATTGCATTGTTTTAAAAAAAAAGTTGATTTTTTAATCAAAAGTTTTACTTAAAAAAATTTAACAAATTTAATTCGCAATTTTTTCAATTTTATCAACTCTTAAACGAGAAAAATACAAATTTTTTTAATTTAAATTACAGAAAGATATTTAGTATTGTTAAAGTATTAAAAATTTTTACTATTGTTTTTTAAAAAGCGATTAAAGCTACCGCAATTTCAATGAAAAACACTGGGTAATTTAAGTATTAGGGTGTCCCAAAAACAAAAAAAACAAAAAAAAAACCTCTCTACTGATTCCCATTCTATGTGACCTAAATTAGTCCTTAAAAAATTTGACGGTTTTATTTAGGCAGGAAGTGCTAGATGTAAAATCTGAGTTTTACTGTTTTAATGTTAAGCTGGCTTAACATTAATAGAAAACACAATTTTTTTATATTTTAGAAAGTTAAAACAAATCAATTATATGCGTATAAATCATTTCCAATTATTTTCTACTAATTAACTTGATAGATTATATTTATAAATATAATCTATCAAGTTAATTAGTAGAAAATAATTGGAAATGATTTATAATCTGTCAATCTGCTAAAAGCCTTGCCTTATCAGCACATCTTTTTCTGTCAAGATATTACTGATATCTTGACAGAAAAAGATGTGCTGATAAGGCAAGGCTTTTAGCAGATTGCATCTGCTAAAAATCTTGCCTCATGGCAAGCGCCAGATTGATGAAATTAAAAATCTTGTACTTTCGCTTCAAGAAAGAAGGAGGCAAGCTTCCAAACTATACCATAATCATTCCTTGAAAACATCATATCAGTAGTTGCATTAGTCAAAAATGTCTTAGCTTCCTCTGCAACAGTGCGAAGAACAGAGCCAATCTTCAGATCATCTGTTTGCCAGTCCAATTTACATAAATTTTTCACTTCATTAACTTTCTCACAGATTTCAGGCCACTTGTTCTTTAGCTTGACATAAAGAACTCTTCTTGAACATTTAGTTTTCTTACCAGTAAGAGCGCCATTTAGTGAGATACATGTACTTCTTATATGTGTCTCCTACACATTATCCACAACATTGGCAATTTCAAAATATGTGTACGAATTTGGACTGCTCCATTGACTCCACCTGTATTGCTTGCAGTTGTATCACAGCATATACCAATGATCTGATCTTTACATCCATAATATTCTAAAAGATTGTGCACTTGTTCTGCTTGGTCAACTCCCTATGAAGAGGTACATTGAACAACACCTAAAAGATGATCTTCCATGGCATTGTTATCGGGCAACTCACTGAGACTGCAAGTTGCTTAATTTTTTGAAAATTGTTAAGCCCAGTGATAATTTGTTCCAACAGTTTGATATCAAATTGAAGAATATGTCGTTGGCCTTTAAGATGATTAGTTATTGAAATCCACTCCAAGACTCTTTCAAGTTCTACATATTTAAACTTTTTTCTTAGAAGATGATCAAACCATGAAAAGAGTTAAACGTAAATATTTTAAAGGAAATAATATGCTATTACATAAGTTACTTTAAATCGGAAAGAAAATCTCACTACTAAAAAAAGTGTTATTTAATGAACTTAGTTTATATCTTCCAGCTTGGCATTATCTGTTCTCAATCTATCAGCAATAATATCTTTTTAAAAATTCTTAGTCGAGATGTTAAAAAGCTAATAGGATATTGTGAGGAAATCTCTTTAACTTTGATTGCTTATCAAGGCTGCTGTTCTAGTTTAAAAGACAATTTTATTACTATCTTGTATTTTAAATTAAGTTTAATGATCTTGGTCTTTATATTGTACCCAGAAATCACAAATTTCTTGACAAACCCAGCATTATTCCAAATTTTTTCAATCCTAGTTACCAAGTAAGAATTATCAGGATTTGTACAAAACTCGTTTTCACAAACAAGATTCTTGGATTTCGATTTCAATTTGAAACCAACATTATTAGAAGTAGGTTTGTATTTAACCTGTGACTCGCAAAGGATAAATTGATAATATCTTAGAATATCACCATTAGATTAAAGTTGGCTCTGAGGTAAATCCCTCATGGGTACTTTAATAGGTAAATATACCTTAACCCCTCTGAACTTTTCCGTTTTTTCTTATTCCGTCCCATCATCTTCTTTTTTTTAGCTGTTCTACCCATTTTTTTATGAATTTTGAAATAATCAGTTTTTTACTAAATTTATACTAAATTTTACACTTGCATCAAAAATCTATGAAGTCGTTATTCCCTCTCGTATCATTTTATCTAATTATACCGTTACGGTTTTTATAACCGTTAACACGAGAATTTCTTCGTGCACAAATTAGAATTCCTTTGTGCACAAATAATTACATTTAGAAACATTTTCCTTCAAAAAAAATTTCTAAATGGAGTTATTTGTGAACCAATCCATGGGGAATTATACCAACTAATAATATTGTTTAGAAGGAATTATATCAATCGCTAACAATGTTCATAGGGAATGATTCTAATCTTTAATAATACCCTATGGAAATTATTTGCGTACTAATTATTACATCTTATTAAAACATATTAAAATACTAGATAACGCTGTTTTTATGTAAATACACGAGTCCAAAACCGTAAAACTCAGAATTTACATCTATCACTTCTCGTCATAAAAAAACTAGATCTTTAGAATGAGGATCAGTTAAGAACACATTGAAATTTTAAAAAAAGGGTGTTTTTGGGACACCCTATTAAGCATGCTCATATTTCATCAAAAACGGTGTACTTAAGTCATAAATAAATATTTCAATGCATCTTTTCCAAGCAATAATGGAACGTATTTCTAATATATTAGCCTAATAAATTTTTCTTTATGAAAAAATAAATATTTATATTTCAAAACCAAAATTTCGCGCCACAGATTTGTTTATGTGTAATAATAGTATTTTTACTACACAAAAATAAACTCGCGTTTTAATTAGATGAGTGCCGCTAATTAATGCGTTTAATTTATGCTAATTTACGCTAATTATACTACTTTCTATTATGACCATATGAAGTCAGTTCAAAAAATACAAAGCAACTTGAACTTCACTACTTACATGTTAATAATCATTTGGTATGCTCATATTTCCTTGTGGCTCATATTACCTAAATCTACCCTAAAGCTATTGTTTGATTAAACACACAATTTTATTGCGCAATGATTGGAAAGCAATTTTAGCCCGAAATTTTTATTTTATCATTAATGCATAAAAAAGTAAATTGAAGACATTTTTATTTTCAAAAAATCTTTTTTTTTTACATATTCCAAAATTAAGGCGCATTAGAACTGTTTAAGTACAGTTTGGTAATATTTCTCATAATCCAAATAATAAATGACTTAATCTGCTAATGTAAGAAGGATTATATAAAATTTTATTACTGAGGAGAATTAGTTTTAGTTTGTAAGTAAATTGTATTTTATATTTTATAATATTATTAATGAAAATATTTTTAAATGGACACAGTTTAAACTATTTGAACTTTTTTTTCTATTGAAAATTTTTCAAATTTTTTTACATTTTTATTTAAAAAAAAGATCTACAATACTCTTGTAAACAAAACATCATTGTGCCTCATGAAATTTTATGTTTAAATCTCGGTTGTTGTCAGTAAAAACAAAAATGTTTAAAATGTTAGAAAAAAGTTTTTCTTATAAGCAAACTAAAGTATTTCAAAGCATCGACCTCTCTACTTAAAAATGCAAAAAATGTTTTATTATAAACTTATTTACAACCATTTTGCAAGACAATTTTTTTGATTTTTCTCATCTTTTTGATTTTTTTTCAACTAAACACTTATTAAGTAAAATAGTAGACTAAAATCTAGACCATTAGATTTTAGTCTATTTTACTATTCTGTTAGAAAAACTAAAATGGTACGGGATATGCAATAAATTATATCATTGGATGAAAAGTTATCTATCTAATAAAAAACAGTATGTTCAAAACAAGTAATCTGGAATACCGAATATTCTGTTTTAATAATTTAATAATGCATCATTAAAACTAAATGCTATCATGTTTGCAGACGATACAAATCTTTTTTTATCTAACTGCAATATTAATCAACTTTATGCTGACATGAACATTGAATTAGAAAAAGTAAATGTTTGGTTCAGGTCAAATAAACTTTCTCTTAACGTTGAAAAAACACAATATACCTTCATAAAAAAACACAAGAAGAAAACCTTCCTCTAAAACTGCCAAAACTTATTATAAATTATAAACAAATTAAAAAACAAGATACTATAAAGTTTTTAGGAGTTATTGTGGATGATCATTTATCATGGCTCCCACACATAAAATATATACAATCAAAAATTAGTAGAACCATTAGTATTATGTATCGAACTCGCCCATACTTAAATTCACATAGTCTAAAGCTTATATACTTCAGCTTAATTCATTGTTACATTACTTATGCAAATATTACGTGGGCAAGTTGTCCACCAACAAAACTTAAAAAATTCTTTCCTTACAAAAACATGCTTGTAGAATTATATACAACAAAAAAAGGGGGGACCACACTAAACTTTTAATGATGGATATGAAAATGATGAACATATATCAGATAAATATTTTCCAACACCTAAACTTTATGTATAAATATACCAATAATCTAACTCCTGAAATCTTTATAAGTAAATTTAATAAAAATTTAAATGAGAAGTATTTCTTAAGAATAAATCAAAGTAACACATATAGATTACCTAAAAAAGTAAACAAATACACAGAATATAGTATAACTTATAGAGGTCCCAAGCTATGGAACTCTTTTCTGAAAGACAATTTAAATATGGCAAAATCTTTAACTTCATTTCAGTTTCAAACAAAAACTTACGTTCTAAATCTTACGAATTAATTTTTATTTTTGTTTACAAAAATTTTTTTTTTAGCATTATATCTGATTATTTAACAGTTTGTGTTTTTAAATGTTTTATGTAATCTTTATATATTATATGTTGAATATAACATCATATATTTAATTGGAAATTTGTATTTAAATATATTCTTTTATATATATATATATATATATATATATATATATATATATATATATATATATATATATATATATATATATATATATATATATATATATATATATATATATATATATATATATATATATATATATATATATATATATATATATATATATATATATTACTATATGTTCTTTATTCACTATATGTATTTTTAAATATTATATCTTCTTTTTTGGCTAATTGAGGGTGTTTTTACTTTTAATTGATACATCTTCTTTTTTCTCTATTTTTATTCTTAAATATTATATCTTCTTTTTTACTATTTCTTTTTTTTCCTAAATTTTCTACTTGATTTATTAACCATATATTACCATATATTATTGTTATGATCTGTAGGGGCTCTATGAAAAGATTAGGTTGGTATTTAGCCATCCATATCTTCTTTGAGCCCCTGACTGTTTATTACTTGTACATTTGTAATTATATTTTATTTTTGGTGAAAGGAAATTGTAATTTATATAAACAGCAAAATAAAAATTAAAAAAAAAAAAAAAAATTAATAAGTGTATAGTTAAAAAAAAATCAAAAAGATGAGAAAAATCATAATATTTTTTGTAAAAAAAAATAAATTGTCTTGCAAAATGGTTGTAAATAAGTTTATAATAAAACATTTTTTGCATTTTTGAGTAGAGAGGTCGATGCTTTGAAATTAAAAAAAAATAAATGGTTTAAAAGAAACAAAAAAAAATTAGAAGAGATAATATGATACTGTATAAGTAATATGAGATGTAAGATGAATTTAAAGATGTCCTGAGTTTGCAAGAAATATATATTATGTCCGCAAAGGTCAATTCTCAATTTGCCACTGTTTTCAATTTATGTAAATAATTTTGCATCAGCAAATCAAAATTCAATAATGCTTGCCGACAATACAAATCTTTTCCTTTCATGCAGCGTCATAATGTAACTTTATTCTGAATTTTGAGTAAGGAAAAGTCAATAACTGCTTTAAAGAAAATAAACTCTCACTTAATGTGGGTAAAAAAAAGTTTATTCCAAAAAAATTGCAAAAACACAACCTTCCTGTGAAGCTAACCAATTTAACTTTAAATGATTTTGAGGAATTCTTATTGATGAAAATATCTGATTCGATATATGTGCCTTGCCCTAAGCGTGAAAGTAACGAGTTGATGAAGTATTTTTTGCAGTATTCTCAACTAGATACAAATAGGTTACAAATTCACATTTAAATAGATCGCAATCACAAAAGTAATCACATTGTTTTACTATTTTATATTTTCTATCTTATATCTTGATTTAACATCTGTTGTTTGATCGGTTAGAGCTTCGGCCTGATAAACGGGGCTCAATGATTAGACAAGTCTGTCTTCTTTTTGCCCCATTTCTTTTTTGTGATTTTTAACAATCTATAATTTATAAACCTAATGTGTATTAAAATTTTTAATAATTTATAGTAATAAAACGTTTTAAAAAAAAATAAAATTTTTGTTTTTATATATTACTTTTTAATTGTATTTTAGAAATATTTTTTTATTTTTAATTCAAGAGTTCTATTCTATTTTCAATAAGTTTTAAAAAAGAAATATTAAAAAATTCTATTTTTTTTATTCTTTTAATCAAAAAATAATAACTCATTTTCATTAAAATAATACAGGACTAAATGTATAGAAGACATTCTTTGTAACTATTTTTTGTCATTGATTACCTTAGCCTACAGCTATATATGTCCTAAACTAGCCACTAAATAATGTTGTATAACGGTTTTATTGAAAAAATGTTTAAAAATACATTTTAATGTTTTTTGTAATAAATTTAATTTTTAACAGATAATTATATGGTTTTTAGTCTTTTGCTTATTATTATTATTGCTTATTATTTTTTTTGTTGAACCCCCTGTTTGTTACTTAAAAATTCTATTTATCTACCGTAAAATCCCCTAAGTTCGGTCACCATGTAATTTCGGTCATTTAAGAGAAAATATAAAAAAAGTATGCACAACTCAAATTTTACCAACTTTTTTTTCTCAAATAATACTTGTAATTAGTTCGTTAATATGAATCTATAAAAAAAATGTTTATATGCAACCTGCTGAAATAATTCTTCAGCAAAACAATAATTTGGAAAAATTGCATACTATTAAAATCTAAAATAAGCAAGTTATTAAAATAAATGATCAAATTTAATCTTATTATTATTAGGAATCACCAAAGTAATTATATTTACAAAAAAAAATTATTAATTTTTGAAAATTGACAATTTTTTATACAAAAAAGTGAAATTTTGAAATACTCTAACTTCGGTCATTCACGAATAAACAACTAAGGAGACGATTAGCAGTAATGTTGTGAAATGTTGACAAGTGTTGCAAATGTAAAATTTACCGGTAACTTTACCTGTACATTTTTTAGAATAAATACACACCATGGTATTTTATTTGAATAAAAATTTGCTCATAGTTTATAACGGTTCTTTGAGTTCTAAAAAATGTCAAGCTTGTGACATTTTTTTTTTGGAGATAAAATTACAGCTCAACGACAATTATGGATGAGTTGCAAATCCTGTGACAATTTGTTGTGTGGATCTTGCTGTTCTACTATAGTCAACGATACCTGCAAGAATTGCCAATAAACATACAAAACTCATTTAAAGCAAAGTAGTATTTTTTTTTTGTTAATTGAAAAAACTTTTTTAAATTAATTGAAAAATATATTTTTTATTTTATTAATCAGTGGCGTAGCAAATATGATAACGGTAATAATATAGTTTATAAAAAGTAATAAAATATTTGACTAATTACAATAAACATTAAAAGTACTACTACTTTTAATTTAAAAAGGTCTTCTTTTATAGGCTTCTTCCTGTTTTCTTTGGTGCCCCAAAAGACTTTTTTTTTTTTTTGAACCCAGGGCGACGTCCTCCATAGTTACTGGTATTACCTGAATTTATTTCATAATTTTACGATAAAACAACATTTGAAAATTAGTTTTCATTATTTGTGACGTTAAGTTTGTGATACGTTATTAGTATTTATATAGCGGACGGACTATTATATAGCGGATTTATATAGCGGACGAACTTATGAGATGGTATTTAATGTTCAGTCAAGGAAGATTTTTTCATTTTAAATTAGATATTGAGTACAAGTTTTTATTTTACATTTTTTTATTTTTACAGTATCAATTATCAATATAATTTTTTTGTATGTTTTAGGAAAAAAATATTGAAAATTTTTTATCTATGCGTGATAAAAATAAATGTTCAAAACTTAAGGGACCGAACTTTTTTTACGGAATTAACTTTTCAAACCAATTTAAAACATCAGATAATACCAAATCTCTCAATACTAAATAGTTTATTTGAAGTTTTTGCCGGATTATAGGCACCGGCATCATCAGCATATAATATAATATAATTACAAAAAAAGGTGAAATTTTGACGTCACCTTTATAATGGTTTCTTTTACTTAATATGAAAAAAATGAAGTCCAAAAATTTGTTTTAACATATTTTCCATTGTCTTTTCATACCACCGTACATTGGAGAGCATAGATGTTTTTGTATCTTCAAAAACTTTTTTTTCAAATTTTTTATCCTCAACTTTAGATGTTTATGCTTTATCACATTTAATATCCTCATTGCAATTTATTTTATGCAAAGCTAATGCAGACTGGTTTAACTTGCCTTCAGTCAAAAATTTTTGGTGTTGTTGAACCCTTGTTTGTAATTGAAGCTTTAATTCACCGATATTGGAGCATTTGCAATTAAAATAGGTTTCTGGATAGCATTTGCGATGAGTGGTAATTTTGATTTATTTTTAGACGTTAATAGCGTTTTTAGGCTATCATTTGATTTAAAAACAATTCTGTAACCAGCTTTTCTGAATATTCTTCAAAGTCTGAAAGATATTAATGGTATCCATGGTAAAGAGATTGTAGGAAGGATGTTAGAATATATATACAATATATATTCTAATATATATATATATATATATATATATATATATATATATATATATATATATATATATATATACATACATACATATATATATATATATATATATATATATATATATATATATATATATATATACAGGGCCGGCGCGAGTAGGTGTCACGTGGGGGTGCCATGACAACTTTTGCCGACCCAAAATTTGCCGACTGCCCTCAGACTGCCGTAGCGACATTTGCCTACTGACTGTAATAAGTGACAGTCAATATGATCAGAAACAACATCAAGAAGAGTGCAGTCTTAAGATGAAGGAGAGCAATATAGAACAAAGAGAAAGGTGATAGAGTAAAGTGGTGCTAAACGAAAGCACATAAAATAGTAGTCTGTGGTTTCAAACCTAGTTTCCCGACAAATAGGTGAATTCTTACGAATGTAAATGGCCAAGCATGTGAGTATTGGAGTCTTTACGAATTAAAGAAAGATAACCATCAACTCTAAGATCACAAGACGAGACAGCTGAACTTAAATTAGTCTCGCAAAGTGGTTTTTTGCATTTTATAGTTTTCGTTACTTTATTCATTTTTAAATTTGTTAAAAAACTTGATTTGAAACATAGATAGTACTCAGCACTCTGTTAAATAGCCAAAGCAGTTGCCTCATTACTATTAATAAACCCTAACCCGTAACAAAGGGCTCCAAATGTGGCCTTGGCAATGCACACCAAAAGTACAAACAGGGACGCCATCCATGCGCAACATGGCACTGTTAATATGTTACTGGGTTACATGTTACCAGTAGCAGGATAAACCTGACCTGACAATCAAGGTGTTTTTTTTATTTGTTTATCACAACTTTTTTTTTATTATAGCAATAAGTTTATATATGTGTAATGTAGTATAGTAAAATTTTTTCTTTTTATTTGTAATATGTAATATTTAGTCCTGAACTTTTTTCACAAATTGATGATTTTGCCTCCCCCCCCTTCCTCCTCCACTTTAAAACCACTTTAAAATGTATGCATATATTAAATATATTTATATATTTATGCATTTATAAATAAGACAAATATATTTATGTATGTATGCATTTATAAATTAGATGAAAATTAAGATAACATAAGCAAGTAGAAGACATCTTATCGTCAAGTCCTTTTCATTCGCAAGTTTACAATAAGTTTTCACGTGAGATTAAAAAATATTTTTTTGCATTATTAAAATTTATAACTAAAAACAAAATAAAAACAAAAAAATTAAAAACAAGGCTCATAAATGATTATAGAACAAAACTATTTGTATTATAATGTACTCATCATTTGTACTCAAAAATAATTTATCCCATTCGGATTGCGATAAATATCATTTCCATCAATTATCCCATTCCATTGGGAAAAATTATTTTTTGTTATTTTTATTACATCTAAAGAACTTTTTGAAAACAAAAAATTAAAAGTTAATATTAATTTATGAGGTTTGTCGCAACTTGAATTGATTTTCAATTGAAATTTAAAATAAAAAATCCATTCATTATTATGCCTTTGCCAAAATACCGGCTTAACTATTTTCATATTATTTTCGTTACCATTTAAAAATTGTGTCGCTTGAGAACTGTTTTCTAGAGAATTTACCTTATTGACTAATTTAATTGCTAAATTAGTCCATAATTTATTATTCCGTCATTTTTTATGAAATGTATAAATATCTGTCTTAATAATTTAAAGAAACTCGCTTACGCTGACGATATATTCTTGACTATTTTAAAAAACGGGACAATTTTGCAAACATGGTTATGAATAATATTTTTATTTCTTCCGTTATTATTTTTGCTGCTGCCGATGACTTTAAAAAATCTAATGATCAATATGATTCTGGTAACACAAATCCGCTTAAAGTAGAAGACATGAACGAATACAAATCTAAAATCGAGTCCTACAAGTAAATACAAAATTAACAAAAACCCATCAAAGACTGACTATGAGAACCAAAACGTATCTAAAAACAAGCACCATCCTAAGAATGGATAAAAACCTAAAAAAGTTATTTTTGTAGGATAATCACTGAACCTACAATTAAAACTAACTACAAAACATTTTCGTTTTTATTTTACATTTTAAGCTAAAAAAAAAAACATTTTTAGCTTTAGTTTTTGTTAATCATTTAGATATAAACTTTTTTTGTTTTTTTTTGTTTTTATTACAATTTTATTTGGTATATTATCTTTTTACATAAAATAAAAAGAACACGGAAACTCGAAGAGGATGGCAAGATCCTGTCACCGAGAACCGTTTAACAATGCGATACAAAATAAATAAAAACAAAATACTGATATTTACAAGATTTTTAATAAGCCAAAACCAAACATATAATACAAGATTTTTAATAAGCCAAAACCAAACATAAAATACAGTTAAAAAATGTCAAAATATGTAATAAAACTAAATATTTAAATAAAATATTCAAAAAAACTCGAAGATGTTATCAATTTTATTGATAAATATACAAGATAACCTTTTTCAGTTTATTTTTGAAAGTAAGAAAACTACAATTTTTAGAAAAATAAAAGTTTTTTAACACTATTTGGTTCCACAGAAAAACTCCGCGATATGATACAAAAGATCTTCCAAAATTGGTGTGCGAATAATGTTGATGAATAAGATTGTTATTTCTTAATTCATATTTGTTTCTTGGCTTTATTGCATATAAATTTTGAAAAAATATTGGGGTTAAGTTTATCTTACATTTGTACATAAAGCAAAGAACATTAAAAACATTTAGTTGATATATATTAAGAATATTCATCTCTATTAAAAGAGGTTTTGCATGAGTATAACGATCTTTAAAATTTATTAGACGTGCTACATGCTTCTGTTGCCGATAAAGAGGTTCTAATTGACTATTTTTAGCACTACCCCACGCAATGTTAGCATAGTTTACATGACATTGGATTAGCGAGTAATAAAGTTGAATTAATGCATGTCTACTTACAAAATTTCTCGCTTTATACAACACTCCAATATTTTTTGAGACTTTATTGCATAATGTTTCGATATGATTTTTCCATGTTAAGTTTTCATCAATGAAAACACCAAGGAAATGTATAACTTTTGATTGCTTTATTTGAACATTGTCAATATATATTTGAGGCATATCATTTGGTAAAAGTTTTTTTTTGGATTTAGGATGAAATAGAGTCCATTGAGTTTTTTCTAAGTTAATTGATAATTTATTTGTCTTAAACCAATTTGAAATTTTAACTAACTCTATGTTTATGTCATTAAAAAGAGTAACAATATCACTACTGGACAGAAAAAGGTTAGTGTCATCGGCAAACATCACTGTCGTTAAATTTGAGGCATTATGCAGATCATTAACATAGACGAGAAAAAGGAGTGGCCTTTGCAGAGCAATATAGAAATCGTGCTGATGGCGAATATGCTATTAACAATAAGCTTAGAGCTGGTTATATAGTTTGTGTGAGCTAAAGTTCCACATGTATACAATGTCTGTATGTATTTACATTTTTTGCAAAAAGCGGCAAAAAGGGGCTTGACAATGTCTTGGAGGGTATGATCAATGCCCATTTTGCTCAAATAGGATAGGTTTAGAAGAAGTAAAATTTAAAGAAACTTTGAAACATTTTTAATGAACAAATAGTTTGTTATTTTTTAAAATAAAAAATAATATTTTAAAAATTTTTAAATGTAAAAAAAAAAAGATCTTTAATACTTATTTTAACTTAAATGAAAAAATGTTACTTTATTTTTCCTAAAGTTGCGAATTTTTAGACTGTCTAAGTAGCTGCTAAAATACTCTTCTTTACACTCCTACCCATTCTCCAAAACATTTATCTGAAAATAATACATAGTTAATTAATGTAAATATTTTCCTACACGTATAAATAAGATTCAAAAACATATATCGGTTGGGCTTAGTATTTTCCGGTCGAATATACTTAGCAATAACTCAAAAAATACTTAACAAATTAATTCATAATAATTTTTAATGAGATTCATTGTTTATTTAAAGTTTTGATTCAGTTTATACAGATTTCAAAGAACGCTTAGAAAGTAATCGAACTGTTTTGAGAATAGCAATAGTAGATAAAATGTTTCTCAGGTACCTTCATGACCTGGATTTTATTTTTAGTGAGCTTTTTTTGATGCTAATATACATTTTTGCTTTGAAAAGTCTTTTGAGTGATAAATGGAACACTCTTAAGGCCACAAGAACAAATTGCTTGCCACATAAGAATCTTTTGAAATTATACTTAAATTTGTTGCTGACATAAAACTGGCAACTGCAATAAATCTTTTTTGCAGCACATTTTGTCTTCTTCAAAAATGCATAACTTTTGTCTGTTAAAAGTTTTGACAAGCTACCTTAAACTGATTTACTATTAGTAAAACACTAATAAAATAAAAAGTCATTATAAAAATAATTTAAAACAACTTAGTTAGTATATCTCGAGCTATGGCTAAGTATATCAGGCCATAAAGTACTGAGCCAATCTGATGTGTGTGTGTGTGTATATATATATATATATATATATATATATATATATATATATATATATATATATATATATATATATATATATATATATATATATATATATTTGTACGAAAGTAATGAAAAAAACATTAATTCAATTTCCTTGTTAAAAAAGGTCACCCGCAAAACAAAAATTCTAATTAACCGTATATGCGTATGAATAAATTTTCAAGTATTTTTATTATTTATTTTTTTTATTTCTAATTTTTTTAATTAGATTATTATTATGTAGTTTTTAAGTATTTAACAGTTTATTGTTCATTATAACACTCTTTTGACTTCAGACAGATCACACTAAAATTATTTTGACGTCAGACAGATCACACTAAAATTATAGTTAAAGTTTTTTAATGAATATCTTTAAATATTTAAAATATAAATTATGTTTTAATTTTGAATTGACTTATTACTACTAAATTTAAATAAAGAATTTTTTATTTTTTCATTTACATGTTAGTTCCTTTGAGCTTGTATGATTTTTTGAGAATTTTTATCTTGTCTTTAAACCTTAGCAAACTAATAAAAATTGTTCTGGAACGTCCATTTCTTTTTAAACCTGTTCAATGAGCCCGCTCTACATCTGTTCTATTTAATTCTAATTTATTTTCAGAAAGCGATATAATTTTTTCTTCTGTTTCATTTCAGCTTCCTTTTTCTTTTTCCAACAACCCATCAATTCTCAGATTTCCCCTTCTGGATCTATCTTCAGATATTCTGTGTTTTTTCTTGATGTTTTCACTAAAAGATGTTTCTTTTCTTGATCGTTCATTTTTTCGTTCGTTGATACTGGCAATTCTTTTATCAAACAGCTCCTCGTGGAAATTCAAGCTTAAACTAATATCTTCTATATCATAAACTAATAACTTCATTTCCTTATCATTAACATTTGTTCAACTTTTTCTACTCTTTCATTGAATGTCTTGTTGTTTTTTTAACTTTATTTAGGTGTCACAAGGGGTCCCTTAGGTCTTATCACAGAGCACCGCGGATGAGCTTTTAATTGGAAGTTCGCGCCTCCTTCCAAACCGATGTCGCAAGACTTCCCCAGAGGTGGGGTTTGAACCACGGAACTTTTGTTTCTGAGGCAAGGGTTAGGGTTAGGGTACTACTATAATATAAGATACAGTATAAGAATGAGATAGCAATTCAATTAAAACAACAAGAACAAATTGTTATCGACATTTTAAGTGCGAATTTTGAGTAGCCGTGGCGCAATGGTAACCATTGCTCTGCGGTGCTCTGTGATAAGTCCGTAAGGACTTCTTGGGGGGCCTTAAAAAAAAATAAAAAACTGCTACAGTTTCTTTTTTATATTCTAAAAACACTTCTTTTAACATTTTTAAAAATTAAAAAAAAATTTAGTAGCTAGTGAAAGCTCCAAGCTATCGCAGAAAAGAGAGCACATTCAAAAATGATTGCCTGTTTTAAGCTATAAAAAAATCTTTTTGTTAAAGCTGGAGTATAAGTCCATCAGCTGCATGAAAGTTAAATAATAAAAGTTATCAATAATGCTAAGTTATCAAATATGCTAAAGTTATCAATAATAAAAATATTGTCTGACGGATAATGAAAAAAAGTCATTTTGATCATCGAAAAAAGTACAGTCCTGAGAAAAAAATAGAGAACAAAGACAGAATGAACTCAAATGAAACAGCCAAATTCAAATTAGTTTCATTAAAAGTAAAATGGATCTAGTAAATTTTGCAAAAAGAGGAATCAAAAATTACGTGAGGTAAATTATGGAAGACCCATTAGTCTTTGTCTAAAAAGGGGAATCATACAAGGCAGCAGCACATAAAGCATGTCCATCAAGAGCAGGACATATAGCATGTAATCTAATTTAAATATAGAATACGTATGGACAATATCTCAGGCATTTTTCATTTTGCAAGCCCCCCTTGATTTGGCAACCTTTTAGGTTGAATTTAAAATGTTTTAATTTAATCAGAAAAACTACTAACTTGAGAGTAAATATACAAATTTAGTCTTCAACTAACATATTAGCACGATTAATCATATTGCAAATACTTATAAATTACTTTTTTAAACTTAAAAAACCAGTTTCAGTGTGTTTGACACACAACAAAATTTAAATCGATTAGCTTTTTAAAATGTCACGCCTTTATTCGATGAAAGTATTTTAACTCGTTTTTAGAATATATTTGGAAACAATACTGAAAACGATTGTTGCATTGTGAAAAACAGAGACTAAAAAAATATTTTTATGCTCTCATGTTTGCTTGTAAATACTAACTTGAATTAAACAGACTATATGGAGATCAAAACAGCTGCGGGAAAAAGCAGAGTGAACTTAAAACAAAATTCTATTTAAAAAAACACAACTTGCATTTTTTACGCAAATAACTTAAAAGTAAGGTTAAAACATGAATAGTTATTATAGATTTACACAACATCTAGTTCTTAGTTCTTCCATCGCTTTTGTTTTAAGAGTATCCAAATTATCCACCAACTCGAAAATGTCATAAATGTTTAACGTTTTCACGTTAACTCCCGTAATGTCAAATTTAAAGCCAAATTTAAATTCGCTTTGTAAGTCAGTTTGAGTAGAACTGTCTGTTTTATGAGCTTGGCTTACGTCATTTTGTGCACTTGATTTATTTAGTGAATCAACCTTTATATCAGTAATCATTTCATGAACTAAGGTGTCAGTTTTATTAAGTGAATCAATCATAGAATCTGTCATCACTTCATGTATTATAGAGTCCGGTTTATTTAGTGAATCCTTCTTGGAATCTATCGTAACTTCGTGAATTAAAGATGCACCAGTTTTACTTAATGAATCAATATCCACCATACCTTCATTAGTTAAGAACTGCGCAGAATCATGCTCTGATTTAACTAATACAGCAAGAGTCGATTCTAAATCTATTTTAAGAGAACTCTGGTCAACTTTATCCGTTAAACTAGATATTTCAATTATATTCTTTTCAGTAGAAGGCATTTCATATATATTAATTTCATTATCTATTTCGCGAGAATGATTGTTCGTTGTTACAGAAAAGTCGGAAAACAACGATGTTGGCTTAACAACGTCTAAATGACGCGTCGGCGTGGTTGATAAAGTTTCTTCAGCTAACGACTTATCTTCCTTAGGAGGAGTTGAGTTTTCTAAACAAGTAAACAAAACTATGTTGTAATAATTATTAATAAAAAACTTATTTAAAAAAATTTATTAAGTTGATACATACTCTAGCATGCGTTGCGTGTAGAGCAATATATGACAATTGATTATTTGCAATATAATTTTCTACTTAAAAGGTTGAAAATTAAACTACCCCTCACTAGAGGTATATCACATATCCTATCATTAGGTAGAAGTTTTTGCTTTCTTTTTTAGAGTGTAGGCATGACTTTTGCAAGTATTTTTGAGTGTAGGCATGACTTATACAAGTTTTTAAAACATTCGACCGAGAAAATTATAGCTATTTTAGTATTTTGAATAAAATTCTAAAAGTCGGGTAATTCTTTGTTTATTCTGTTTTCACAATAAAGATTCTAAATCGTTAAAAGTATGCAAAAAAAAAAAAAAAATTTAATTTTCAAAACTGATTACGAAGTTCTATACGAATTTCAATTTCTATAAATATAAATCAGAAGTAATTTATATTTTGTCGATTTTAGTATTTTTAACAAAATTTTAAAAAACTAGAAAATTTTTTTTTATCTTTACAACCTTGTATTTTTATACTTTTGATGTAAAATAGTTTTCTAGCTTACAATCACAATTTTTTTAAAATTTGGTTTCAATTGTTTACGCTTTTACGTCCACATGAAAGTCTAGAGCTATGAATAATGATAATAGGTTTTGCATATTCTGGTCTGTATAAATGTAATAAATAGAAAAAGAAACGGACAAAACAAATAATGGTAGTATTAAGCCTACTTACATACACAGCCTTCTATTCTAATTAAATCGAAAAAAAAAAGAAGGATAATTAAAAAAAAGCAAATTTTGTCGGATGGACAAACCTTCTCAAAATACTTTGATTATTGCACTATAAATTGTAAGTAAGCAAATTTAACACAGGATAAAAACTGTTGGCTTAATTGAAATCTCTTCACTAAATTTTGCATACTTAATTGAGGATTCATTTTAGTAATAAATAGTAATCATCACAAAATTTATTAACCTTAGTAACTATATATTACTAAAATGATTTTAGAAAGAAATGTTAGTAGAATTTAAGGAACATTCAAGGACTGTTCAAGAAATAAAAATTCACAATATTTATAAGTATAAAAAAAAGAAAGTTGGGTTTTATATTCTTCTCTCCTCTCCTATTTGTCACTTCAATCATTTGCAACGAATGTAAGTTGCTAATCATAAGCACGTCTTTTTTGTTTTTCTATTTAGCAACCACTACACCCTCTCTACTTCTGCTTATAACGCCTCCCTGTTCCAGTTTTTTTTTGGACATTCTTTTGGATTTGACTTTAAGTCAATTCTTAACGTACCACAAATGTATATTTTTGATCTATCACGTACTTTGTTGTAAAAGTTATTGGTGTACAGGTAATAACTTATTCTCAGAAATTTTTCCATTAAACCTAAAAAAGTAGCTCCTGCTTGACCCAACAAATGTTTATTGAGAGTTGCCTCACTAGAGTAGATTTTCACTTTTAGTACAATACCATCTGATTTGCAGATTAGGTTTTATCGTGTATTAGATAAAGGTAGAGAAGTTAAGGCTATCGTTCTTGACATTTCTAAAGTGTTTGATAAAGTTTGGCATGCTGGTCTTCTCCATAAGCTTTCTTCTTATGGTGTATCTGGAAACATCTTTAAGATTATTGAATCCTTCCTTTCCAATCGTAGTATAAAAGTTGTCCTTGATGGACAGCACTCTTCTTCTTATTCTGTAACCTCAGGGGTTCCTCAAGGTTCAATCCTTGGCCCTATACTCTTTTTAATTTACATTAACGATCTTCCAGATATTCTCACATCTAAGGTGGCATTATTTGCTGATGATACTACCATTTATTTTTGTCATGATAAGAAGCCAACAATATTTGATTGCTTGAAGGGGGCATTTGAGCTGGTTTTGATTGATTCCTAAGTGCTCCAGAAACTTTTATTCCTCTAGTTTTTTTCCTCGAACATCAATTATTTGGAATTCGCTTCCTTCATCTTGCTTTCCTGATTCATATAATTGCAATCCTTTAAGTCATCTGTCAATCGTTATCTTGCTTTATAAACTTTATCTTTTCTCTTCCAGTAACTTCCTATCCTAATAGTGCTTGTTTGCAGGCTTGTTGGAAGTGAAGATGTTAAAAAAAAAAAAAAAAAAAAAGGTTTTTATTTTAGATTCTAAAGCATGTACACGAAATAAATGTGAAAGTAGAAAAATAACTAAAAAAAAGTACTCTTCAATTTTTATTTCTAACCAAGTAATAACTTTAACACAATAATATAAGAAGATCAAATATAAAAAAAAAAAATCAAATTATTCCTGTGGGAATCTAATAAAATTTTGCTTTGGTGGTACCCATAAGCTTGTGCACAGAATAAGAATTGAAGCCATTTGATGCTTTTTTAAATGATATTTCAATATCTTTAATATTTCTTCAAAGTTTTTTTGTTTTTTTTTTATTTTTCTTTTAATGATGGCCCAGTACTTTTAAATAACTCTTAATTCTGGGCAGTTGGGAGGATTTTCTGTTTTAGCCACAAATTTCACATTATTATTTTTATACCATTCCAAAGCTAGTTTACATAAATGAATTGAAGCTAAATCTGGCCAGAACACAGGTCTCTTATCATGTGATTTAATGAGAGGTAATAGACGTTTTTGTAAACACTCTAACATATATTTGACCCGAAAGTGTGGACTGAGAAATATAAGGTGCTGATTTTTTGCCACAACTGCAAATAGCTTGCCAAATCAAGACTTTTTTAGAAAACGTGTCATGTTTTATTTTGTTATGTTATGCTTTATGTATTTAATGTTATGTTTTATGTATTTAAATTTCTTATCTGCTTTTCCTCTATATTTGGCAATATAATAGACTGCACCAGGAATTTGCTGATGATCAAACTTGATATAAGTTTTATCGTCTTCCATAATACAGAAATTTTTAGAAATAAAATTGTCATACAATTTCTGCAGCGGGTTTTTGCACTTTTTTGTTGAGTTTCAGATCAGTTGGGCACTTTTTGTGCTTTGAAAGAATGAAAACCATGTTTATTTCGAACTTTTACAACAAAACTATGAGAAAGTCCATAAATGTTTGCGCGCTCCCTTAGTGAAAGGCTTGGGTTAGTCTTAAAACTGTTAACCAGTTTTCTAACTAGTTTTTTATCTTTAAAACCCTTCTTTCTTCCACCACCAGATTTACGTTTGATCGATTTTGTTTGAGAAAAACGTTGGATTACACGACTAACGGTGTATGGATGTATTTGCAACACTTTTGCTATCAAATTGTAGCTACTATTGGGATTTTCCAAATATTTGAGCATAATTTTTTCTCTTATGTCATCTTCTTTTGTCATTTTTAAAACTAATTTTAAGTTAAATAAAAAAACTAATACATTTTTTTGAAACCACAACACGACACGTAAACAAAATACAAAACAATTAAAAATATTTTAATATAACCACCTAAAAAAAATGACAAACTTTTTCTTTCACATTTATTTCGTGTACACAATTTAGTCAAAAACACAACAATTAAGAATAAAGAAAACGAAATATAAATTATCTTTTTTTACTCATGATAACTATGTGCATGTGCAAATAAATTGAAACACTATTTATAATATTAATGTATCAAATAAGCTACATTACTAGTCACTGAAACGAGTTATACTGATTGCGGATGCCTAATGCACCAAATAAACTACATTACTAGTCACCACAATAAGTTATACTCATTATGGTGTTATGAGTATACTTGTACTTCAGAACTGGAGAAAAATATTTCTTTTCCATTACCAAAGTACGAGTATACTTGTAGTGCTTGTTTTTGTCAGTTATATTCATTATGAAAAATACTACAGAATTATATTAGATAAAAAATTTTTTATTTATTGAAATGTTGATATCTAGCCTTGGCAATGGGAATGAAACCGTGCAAAACAGCCTCAACAAAAACTAATCATTGTAGACATTATGACTTGGCAAAGAAATGAAGCATAGTTTAAAATAGATCAGCAGCGGTTTTAATTGTTTATTCCATGTTTAAATTTCCAAAATATATTATTCTTGCTTTGTTTTTTAATTAAATGATAAACTTGTAAATTCAAAACTCTCTGATTTACACATAAAGCGATTTACCAACTTACTAATAGCTCATACAATACTTATAATTATGCTACAAGTTTGAGTTTGTTTAATGGACAGAAAATTGACTCTGCATCAATCCTGACTAAAGTCAGTTTTTTAATCTTTTAATAAAAGTTAAACTATTGAGAAATAAAATTTCCAGAACATTTCGAAAAATATTATTTGTAGAGGGCAAATTTAATAGAGAAACCATACACCCAGAATAAGCTTGCTTGAAAGAAAAAAAAGATCGTTTGATCTGTCGGCAATAATTGTGTCAGTGTGACACAATTATTGGTGATTGTAAAGATAGGCAAATATAATTTTAAAACAATTTTTTTAAATGTTAAGTGATAAGGATTTTATATGAGTAAATAGAAATCCATTACCCTGTCCAAACTCCCCACCCCCACCCCAACTTCTAAGGTTTGAGGAAGCCTATGCAACAAACATTTTAAAAATGATTTTGATTTAATAGCAAAACATTAAACATTTATGAAAGCTGTGTATATATATATATATATATATATATATATATATATATATATATATATTATATATATATATATATATTTAGGGGTCACTTAAGACCCTTAAACATCAGACAGGTCCCTAGTATTTAGAAAAAAAAAGTTCTTTGAAAGCATAACGTGTTGGGTCTTAAAAGAAGTGAAATTTTATAAAAATAATAAAAAAATTTATGAAAACACCAATTAAAAAATATTAAAAAAACTATGCAAATATGACTTTTTATTTTTTGTAAAAAAAAATTAGTTTTTAAGCCATAAAATTCTTTATATAAAATGATTATTGTTTTTGAATGTTTTATAAAATTTTACTTCTTCTGAGACCCAACATGATATGTTTTTAAAGAACTTTTTTTTCAAAATATTAGGTACCCATCTCATGTTTTTTTTATTCAAAAAATTTTTTAATGTAGTATTAATTTATTATGTAGAACTCATTTAGGGGGTGCCATTAGACATTTTCAAAAAACGTTATTTTTAGAACCACCCTAATATATATATATATATATATATATATATATATATATATATATATATATATATATATATATATATATATCAACTACAATACATTCTACTATATATAAACTATATATATATATATATATATATATATATATATATATATATATATATATATATATATATATATATATATATATATATATATATATATATATATATACACATATATATATAAATTACAATATATTCTACTAATTTAGTCTAATTTTTAGTTTATTATTGAAAATTATCTAAATTTTTAAAAAATTTTATAGTATTGAAAATTTTTTGTAAAAGTAAAGCGGTACATTTTAGTATTTTTTGGATATTGTTCAAAATACTAAAAAATAATAGTAAATAATAACAAAAAAGAAACAATTTTTTCTGATGTGGTTGAATATTTAAAAAAATTTGGAGCATTTTTTTCAACCCTATTGATAACTCTATACCTACATGAGATGGACTTGTTAAATAAAAACTTTATAAATTTTAAATTAAATAATTTAATTTTTAATAATTTTTAAAATAACTTATTTTATTTGTATCAACTTAAAAGATTGTAAAAACTATAAAAATTGATAAATACCCATTTACAGATAAAAGCTTTTAATTTGATTTAACGTTATAAGTCTTTTAAAGTTTTTATTTGTATTTTTTACCTTTACAACCAAATTTAATTCATAATAAAAATAAAACGTATCAATAGCAACCTGTTGGAACCTTTATTACAAGAGGAGATTTGGGTAGAATTTTTCCTTTTGCATATGTTCGTAATGCATTACGTACAGTAGTTACTTTTGGTGAGCGAATAGGTAAATTCTCAATTTGCATTTCTGTGAGTGAACTCAAATCACCAATTGTTAAGATGTTTTGTGCACGAACCAAGTGACCAATGCCACGTGAAAAAGTAAGAGACGGAAGAATTTTTTCAATTGGTGCTGAGCAGTTTGCCAACTGTGGATATATTGCAGATTTTTTACAAAAGTCACTTTTCTAAAAGTAAAATATCTAATTGGTAAAAACTAGAACAAGGGAAAAATGTAACATTTTCCTGAAATATTTTTTAATAAACATAAAAAAAAAAGATATCTTGCCTTTTTAACCATTGTATAACCTTTATCAGAAGATTCATTAAAAGGTTTTGCCAAATCACTAAGATCATCTTTGGAATCGGAAGACACTTGGAAAGTCACATGTCTTGACTATATAATAATCAAAAAAAGCATTTGGTCATAGGCCTTATATAAATGATACATAACCTAATGGTAAATAAATCAATTTGTAAAAATTATACTTTAAGGAAAGTAAGAGATTCTAGTAAAATTACTTATAATATTTTCGAAAGACACATTAATTTAAAAGACACATTTAGTATTTTTTTAAAACACAAATCTAATAATTTTGAAAGACACATTTAATATTTTTTGAAAACACAAATCTAATAATTTGGAAAGAAACATTTAATATTTTTTAAAAACACAAATCTTAAATTTAAAAAAGTTTTAGTAAAAAAAAATATTTAAAAACCTTAGTTATTGGTGGTGAAGCCATGTTAGGTTTCTTTTTAAGAATCCCATTAGCAGGTGACATTTTGTGTGATGGAGTTAGCATTATTGTTGGACTCAAACATGGCGTTTTTATAATAGCAATCTGACAAACAGGACTACTAGGAGACAACAATGAACAAGATGAAGACTTTATATCAACTTGATTAGAGTTATCAATTTGCAGGTCATAAGGGATATTAATTTGTAGATGATTAGGGTTATCAACTTTATCAGGAACCTCTTTACTATTATCTATTGCTATTATCTCTTTACTATTATCTATTGCCATTAGAACCACCTGATCTGTCATTGGTTCAAGATCACATTCAACTGCCTTAGCATTTTCATCTGTAGTCTTTTCTTTGCTTTCAGTAAATTCAGACACTAATGAACTTGAAAGTTTTAATTCGACATCATTTGTTACTTGTACTAATTTTTCTTTTACACACTCAATATCACTTTCATTTTTTGTTTCATTTATAAATTCTTGATTTAAATTCTGATTAAAGTCAAATATATTGCAATTTATACTGTCTTCAAAATAATTCATTTCAACAACTGAACTTATTCTTTCTTCCTTGACATTACTGATTAATGGAGGGTTATTACTTTGATTTGCAATGATTTTTTCATTGTCTTTCACAAAACTTAAATCATATTTTTTGCGCTTGTTTTGAGACAATGTGGGTCTTCCTCTCTTCCTTTTTAAATTCGTCTTCACTTTGTTTAAGATTGGCTTTGACTCGGGACTTTTTTTGATTTCAGCATTTTTTAACTTTTCAAGAAACTCATTAGAACATTCATTTTTTTCTTCATCAACTTTTTCAATAATTCGAGCAGTGTTTTTTAAACCTGTATCATTAATCTTTTCAATTTTTTTTCTTTTCTTAATTTTTGACGAAACTCTGAGATTTTCAGATTGCCCTTCATGGTTTTTGTTGTTCTGTTTGTCGGTAGTAAGCCATTTTTCTTTATCACAGCTTAAAGCTGATTTTCCACTTTCTACTGTTTTGTGAAGTTTACCAACATGACGCTTTACAGAACTCGGAGAATCATTTTTGGTTACGGCTGGCGAAAGAATTGAAAACTTTATCTTATTTGGACTTTGAGTTGATGCCTGTGAAGAAAGAATAATTTCAGGTGATAGTGAGTCTGTAGAAGGATTATCAGGAAGGATATCCATTGATAACGGATTAACATCTTTTGTATTTAAATTATTACAACCTAATTCCTCAGCTTCAGTTATAAGTTTATTTGTATCAGTAAAAATAGTTTTATGAATAGGTTCTGCAACATCATTAGGTGTGTTAAAACTATTATGTGACTCTTTGAAATCAGGGTTACCATTAGATATATTTGTTACAATGGTCGAGTTATTGTCTGATTCAGATAATGAAGATGTTTGACTTAAGGAATCTTGAGTAAGCATGTTTAAAAAAGTACCATCTTGTGATTGATCAAGGTTGTTGTACATAGCAGGAAAATTATGACGTTCTCTCAACTTTTCTTTTTGGTGTTCAGTAAGTATTCTCCTCCGTTTAGGTGATTCACAAATCTCAATAAAAACATTTGAGTTTTTAGGTGCAATCTTTGTGTGACTCTCTTTTAACTGTGATATTGGAGAATTGAACAATTTTGTTACAGGACTTTTTTTCAACATTGGTGAACATCCATCTCGAAGAAAACTACCAAATATCTTGACAGGTGAAACAACAATAGGTGATTTAGATTTTAAATTTGGTGACAAAGAAACTAACGGACTGTTTGAAAACTGTGTTATATCTTCATGGAGATCTGGTGAAGGAATACGATCAATAAAGTTTGGTAAAATGAGATGAACTTTAGAAGAATAGTTTAAAAAAGTTGTTTTCAAATTATCAGAGTAATCAAGAACAGCTGTTTTGGCAAATGTATTATTCCAAAATTTAGCAGCTCTAGTGCGTAATGATTTTCTATCACTTTTAAAACATTCTATTAAAAAAGGTTCAAATAATCGTAGAAGATCAGAATGAAAAATATTTTGAGAAATTATTTCAAATGTCGAGAATATGGTATTGATCATTTTTTCAATGTTCATGTTGACTTTGTTAGAATACTTTGCACACAAACTAAGCACAGTTGCTAGCGATGGTACTAATAAGCGAGACCATTCAACCAAAAGCGTGGAGTTATTAACAGAGACATAAAATTTTTCAACTAAGTCAAACAACCGCAAAAAGTTTTTTTCATAACCACAACTTTCCTAAAAAAGGGATATAATAAAATCCTAATGTACCTACTTACTAAATAATGTTACTTTAATTAAACTAAGACAAAATGAAAATAAAAATATTTAATGTAAAGAAATACTTTTTAACTATCATAAAAACAATAAATTTACAAAACCATAACTACTGATAAATGACCAAGACCTGTTATTTTGCAATTTGTTGTACCAGTATAATAAAATTTCTATGCAACACAACACTTTCTAAGCCAAAAATTACCTTTTATATGGAATAATTTTGTATTGAATAATAATTAAATAAACGCTCTTTATACAACATGACACTCAAATACACATAAATACTATGGTATAGAGGAGTACACAGTACTTTTTAAATCTCATTTATACTAAAGAAAATAGTTTTTTATAAAATTATTGAATGTAGTATTAAAAAAGTAATTTTCAGCATTGCTCTCACCACTCCTATTTCAGTGTAACATCATAATATTTTATGCACACCTAAATACAGTATTTTTATTCATATATATATATATATATATATATATATATATATATATATATATATATATATATATATATATATATATATATATATATATATATATATATATATATATATATATATATATATATATATGAATAAAATGAATAAGAAGGCCCTAAAATAAAAGATATGCTAAATTGTATATATATATATATATATATATATATAATATATATATATATATATATATATATATTTGAATAAAAAACTACTGGGTATTTGGGTGCGCATAAAGAATTGCTGATGATGTTATATATACATGACATCATCAGTAATATTTTATATTTTACATACATACATATATATATATATATATATATATATATATATATATATATATATGAAATAACAGTAGTATAATTACACAAAGCATAGAGCAGAAAATGCTAGTGTAAATACACAAGTGATAAAGTATAAACTTATTTATAATACTGTTTATTAGGCAATTGAAATAAAATTTAGAAATAAAAAAAAAATTACAATAGAAATAAAAATAAAATTACATTTAAAAAGTAGTAAAATAACCTTTTAATAGTTTTTAAAAGATTTAATAGTTTAAGATTTAAATTATTCTATTTTTAGTTTAATATGTAAATACATTTTTTTTTACTAGCTTTAAATAATTATAATAAAAAAGTACATGTTAATTATAGCTAAATAAAATATTACCCCCTTCTCTACTTTTTGTGACATCATGTTTAGTAAAAAAACTATTGTATTTCCAAATGATTTTAGATTTCCAAGAGGGTTTTTTCTTCGTTTGTTTAACTTAGAAGGAGTTAAAGAAAGTATTGATTCTGACCAATCTACATTTTCAAGTGAAACAAAACCTATATCTATCAGAGTATTTAAGGAGTTTGGGTCAGTAAGAAGGCCCTAAAATAAAAGATATACTAAATTGTGATAAAAAAAATATTGAAAAAATAAATATTAAAAATATAAAATTTAAATTAAAATAAAAATTAAAACAAAAATGAAAAGTTTTTAACAGATAAACAAAGCAAAACAAACAAAAAGAATTACATTAGGTTGAGTGGTGATATAATTATGAAGAACTGTGAAAAACTCATCCATGGCAAGATTTGATTCAACACCAGGAAGAAGGTTCACACTTCTAGAAAACGCTGTGTAAAGTTCAGTCCAAACTCTTAACAACTCTTTTTTGGTGCCATCATTAAGTTTGGTTAGACAAATATATTTTAAGGGAAAGACTAATGCATCTAATAGTGTGTGAAATTCAAATTTCAGAGGGTCACCTTGATTTACATCCCCTGTTCTACATACATACTCCACAAGTAAACAACTTATTGTACTCCACAGACGCCAACAAATATCATCAGACTTGAACTTTCTAAAGATAAAAATCTGACATTAAAAAAAACATTTCACAATATTTTTATTTTGGTGTGAAATTAATAGGTGTAAATTAAAAGACAAACAACTAAAATGATATTTTGTAAAAATAAAATAAAACAATAAAATAGGGAAAAATAAATAAAAACAAACAAAAAGCACAGTAGGAAGTAATATAGAGACAATAGAGCAAAAAAATGAAAAATACCTTCATAAGGTAAGAGTTAATGAGTGAGTAAATTGATTTACAAAAAAAATTCACTATTTTGTTAGTTGTTTAACTAAAGAGTTCTTTGTGTCAACTATGCAAAATGCCCAGCATGTATTAAAGATTTAACTGACTAAATAAATTTAGCAAATTACAATTAATATTTTTTATTCAAAGAATTTTTTTTTTATGGCAGATATACACAGCTATAGCCAATTATAGACCACTACTGAACTCTTAACATAAATAGTAGCCATTAGCTTTCTGTTAACTTCTAACTTAAATAGTGGTCATTTGCTTTGTTGGACCACAACTAAACTCCTAACTTAAATTACGGTCATTTGCTTTGTTGGACCACTAGTGAACTCCTAACTTAAATAGTGGTCATTTGCTTTGTTGGGCCACTAGTGAACTTCTAACTTAAATAGTGGTCATTTGCTTCGTTGGACCGCTAGTGAACTCCTAACTAGTGGTCATTTGCTTTGTTGGACCACTACTAAACTCCTAACTTAAATAGTGGCTTTGTTGAATTGGTTTTGAAAAAAAAGTGAAATTAATTTTAATTTGATGCTTAATCCAAATTCCATGCTCTTTAATTATTTTCTTACATATTGTTGGCTGCTCAGGATGGACAATCTTCTTGTTATCCCAGGTTAGTCAATATTTAACAACCTGATCTATTGTGCCCAAATCATTCTTATTCAAAAACTTAATTATCTTTTGGACTTTATTGCATTTTGTGGTCCAGACCACATTACAGTCAGTCCTACAAAAGTGTTATCCAGAACTATATCACTCTCTAAAATATTTATTAGACGCTTAACTGATTCCTGTTTTCCTTCCTAATAGAAAAAAGCATTTGTGGTTCCAATTTATAAAAACTATGACCCATGTAACTATCAACTAATCAATCTTTTCTCTATTTTTATCAGGGATTTATTAATAAAATTTATACCTATTAATAAAATTTATACCTATTAATAAAATTTATATAAAAATTCCAAAAATAATCAACATTTTATATAAAACACTGAGAAGAGAAAAAATTAAAAAGTTTTTTTTGTAAAAATGCATATTTTTATTTTGCTGAAAATGTAATTTTTTAGGCAGCGAAATTTAAAATAATCATTTTTTATAAAATAAAAAAATAAAGAACTTTTTTTTTAATAATATTGGGGTCTTTGTCTGATGTTTAAAGAACTTGAGCTACCTCTGAAAATACTTTTTTTCAAAAAAATTATTTTTAATTCCAGTATTTGTTATTTAGAACACATTTTGAGAGTAAGAGTAGACATATTTAAAAAAAGTTGTTTTTTGGGACACCCTAATGTGTGAGTATATATATATATATTGCCGGGGATAGTGCAAAACCGCGTAACTAGCATTGGATAATACCGCGTATCTACAATACATTTTTTTTACTGGAGAAGTTTAAAACTTTATATATCTTTTATTTTAACTGATTTTCGGTTCATTTTAGTATAAAGAGTATTATTACGTGGATTAGCACTACCCGACGATATATATATATTATATACATATATATATATATTATATATATATATATATATCATATATATATATATTATATATATATATATATATATATATATTATATATATATATTATATATATATATATATATATATATATATATATATATATAATATATATATATATATATATTATATATATATATACATAATATATATATAATATTATATATATATATATATATATATATATATATATATATATATATATATATATATATATATATATATATATATATATATATATATATATATATATATATATATATATATATATATAATATATATATATATATATATATATATATATATATATATATATATATATATATATATATATATATATATATATATTATATATTATATATAATATAAATATGTAACAAAAAGTAATGCATAATTAAATAGAAATATAAAAACAATATACTTTGCCGCATGCACAAGCATTGTAAAAACAAACTGAGAAGATTGTAACTGATTGCTTACTCCTTTAAATAGCACTGTGATCATTCGTTCAAACAAAATAAAATACCTAATAATAAAATTTATATAAAAAGTTATATTCTATAACTAATGTATAAAGTGCATTAAAAAAAAATAATTATATATTAAGTAACTTTGAAGGGAGAGTTAAAAAAGTGTGACAGCACTTAATACAGATATTGAATTTCTAGTTTATAACTTAAAAATACAGTTTATTTTTATATTTGCTATAATCAGAAGTTTTCATAAACTTCTGATTATAGCAAATATAGATTTAAAAAACATAACAAACATTGTGTTAAATTAAAAATATAAAAAAAAATAAAACAACCTTTCTTGTTCTAAGCCACCATTTTCAAATATTTTTTTATGTAATAACATCTTAATTATAAACAAAGAAGTCAGCCCTGCATCATTGAATGAAAATTGAAATTCTGGGTTCCTCAAAAATAAAGTTGCTTCTGGAATGACCAGCAGCGTTTTCTGAAATAAAAAAATTGAAATTATTCAAATATTGTTTTTGAGGTGTCTCTATGTGCTTATTAGTCCATCCATGCGCATCATTTTTCTTGCATTCAATATCACCATATTCTGACTACTTAGTTAGTTAACATAAGTCATGTATCAACATTTTATAAGTTCATGAGTTAAAGTGCATAAGTAGCAAACTCTTTATAATCAATATACAGTGGGCGGCTTCTAAATGGCAGTGGTAACGGCCTGATTTGTATTTTGAATATATCTATATAGAAAAATGCTATTTGTTGTTTATATAAAATTTTTTAGAGATTTTGTTTGTTCTTTTATAAAAGTTGACTCTTTTATAAACGTGCATATAGGAATGAGTGAACACGCATATAAGAATGAATGAATAGGCATGTGGGAATGATAAACACACATATAAGAATGAATAACCCTGTAAAACAAAACTGTGTTTATTTTGAACAACTGTTCATTTTTTTTTTTTAATTACCTATCTCCCTTTATATATTCTTTCAAAAGAAATGTTTCATATTTCTCTTTGGGCTTTTGCTGGTCAGTCAAGTGTATCTAAAATTTTCCATTAAGAGCCTGAGTTTATCATTACTATTACATACGCGGTGTCTAAATTATCACTATTATTTTTTTACTAAACGCTTTACTATAGTGTCTTTGTTTTGTTCTGAACACCAGTTCAAAATATTTTTAATTATTTTTTTATTCTTTCTCTATTCCTACTTTTTCTTTAGGCTTTTTTTACATGGGCTTTACTGCTTGGTCTAGTCCTTTGATGCATTTTTTTTCTAAAAATTTTTTATATTATTTTAGATGTACAGAAGAAAAAGCTATTAAGAGTTAGTACTAAAAGCAGTTACTAAAATCATACAAGAAGCAAGTATCGAGATTTTCAATAGAACTACAAAGCTTCAAATAACAGATCTAGGGTTTAAATGCTGCAGACCCGTGAAGAAATCTTATACCAGCAATCAAATCAAATTGTCTCACTTGAGCTAAATAACACCTACCTGTGTCAAATGTTTATTGCAACAGCATCAGTGATTAAGACATTTATATAAGTTTTCATATTAATATTTTTAATTTTTTTTTCAGGTGAGTCTCTCAGATAAG
>NC_061162.1:9589542-9592042 GCF_022113875.1 Hydra vulgaris
CATTTGGAGGTAGCAACTATATCTGTACTGAAAAAATTTGATATTTTTTTTATTTTAATAAAAAAGTTGTAGTAGCTAAAAAAATATTTTTTTTAAGCATCAAGCTACAAAAATTTAAACTAATAAAAGTTATTCACACCTCTTGCACACAAATTCAATTGTTTTGTGATAATTGACAATACAAGGAATACACGACCAGTTTGAATACTTTTCACATGCAACCCATTTGGTGCTTGTAGCTTTATCCCAAAGGATTCCACAGGAATAACAATGACGATTGATTTAGTAGGCATTACAGTTTGTGACAGGAAGACATTCAATATTTGGACTAGTAGACATCTTTTTTGTTTCTTTACATTTCTGAGACCGGGGTTTCTTAAGTTTTAAAAGCTTATTTTCTTCTCTTTTTTTAAACTTTTATTCTTGGAGAATTGCTGCGTCAAATTTTTTTTCTCTAATATTTTTTCAAGTTTTCTTTTTTTAGCAGCTTGTGTAGCTTCATCCTGAGCCATTGCTGATAGTTCAGTCATGTTATAACATGTTGTTCTTTTAATTATTGTTCCCTCGTCTTTACTACTGGAAAGAGGCATCAATCTATCTCTAAGCACAGTGAGAAATGATTTGTTATTATCAAAAGATACTGGTTTAACAGCATTATTGATGATATCTAATTCTTTGAGCAATACTTCTTTTGTTGAAAGTCTATATATAGAGTTTTTTGAAATTATTCTATCAGTCTTATGAAGTGAAACTTGTGAATCAATAGACTTCAGAAAAACAACTCTCAATTTTGTCATTTGCTACACCTTGAAAATTAGCGCTGATTGCAGTTCTATTTGGAGTTATTTTTGAATAATTTAGTGGAAATATACCTGTACTTTCAAAACCACTATGTGCATTTTCCGCTTTGAAACCTTTATTTGCAATAAGATCTTTTAGCATAGCAGGAAACTGCTAGTTACTTAAACTTAAATATGAAGTCCTAACCAAATAAACTTCTACAACTCGCTTCCATTCCGCCTTAACTGTTTTATTAACTCCAACATCTAGAGGTTGCAAAAAATGACTTTTGTGAGCTGGCAATCGGAATAAAATAATGTTGTTAGATTCTGATAATCTTTTTAACTCAAAATTGATGTGAGATGCATGGCCATCTAAAATTAGAATTTTAGATCCCTGAAGTTTGTTTGCGTAAAAAAATTGAACGAGACCATTCTATGAAATTTTTGCTTTCCACCTAACCTGAAGACTTGCTAGTTTAATAATAAACATTAGAAGCGCCACCTCGAACCCAAACTTTCATCAAATTTCTACCTTAGTAAATGACTGGAATAAGTAGGAAATTTCTGAAAACATCACAACAAGTTAAAATTGTAGTCATAAGTTTTTCATTTGTTGGGGCAATTTGTTTTGGATTTTTTAACCCTTTTCAACAAACAATGTTAACTTTACCTTGATCGAATTTCAATCCACTTTCATCACAGTTAAACACATGAAACGACTTTTCATTTAAATTATGCTCTCGATAAACAGCGTCAACTTGGTTGAATCATTCATTAATAATTGCTGGTTGCAAAGACACTACTTATACAGCTTGCATGCAAGCTTTCTTTGACAAATGTTTTTTGCATATTTTCTCATGAAACTATTGTACCACTTTTTAGTAGGTTTACCAGTCTTGAACAAATGAGTTTGGTTAGATTCCTTCAAATAGTTTTCGACCACAGTTAAAATATCATTTCTTTTTAAGCTGAAGCCAATGAAGCTCATAAACTGTACAAGTTCAACTATAAGCCTCTCCGTTACTTGGCTAATTGCTCTTGGCAACACCAGCAGCTCCATTTATTCTTTTCAATCTGCAAAAAATAGTTGTTTTAGGAATTTTTTGAACATAAAGCAGCTTTTGAATATGAAATCTTTTTATTATCAATAGCTTCAATACAAAGTTTAATTCTTTGTTCGCGATCATCATTATTTTAAACTTTTAGCATTTTTTTTATTAACAAACATTACAAGAAGTTTAGAAATTCATTATAAATGTTAAAAACGTTTAACGCCTTACTTATAACTTTTAAAAGTTCAGGTTGTTAAAATACTATTATTAAAATTTTTTGTTAATTACTTGCTTGTAAAAACGCAAACATTTGTGCATTTTAAAATCTGTTCGGAATTCAGGAAAATTTTAAATTATGCAAAAAAGTATTGTTTTTTAAAATAACTTACGAAGTATTGCTAATTTTTAATTTTTTTTTCAGATTAATAATCACCGTTTTGGAATTTTTACAGTATGTATGTATGTATGTATGTATGTATGTATGTATGTATATTTATATATATATATATATATATATATATATATATATATATATATATATATATATATATATATATATATATATATATATATATATATATATATATATATATATATTTATATATATATATATGTTGATACTTGTCAAGATTATTTTTGAACTCATTTAAGTTATGAGAATCAACT
>NC_061162.1:9597042-9599542 GCF_022113875.1 Hydra vulgaris
TATAGCAATCATGTAACACACCCACCTTAGAGCAATATATATAGCAATCATGTAACACACCCACCTTAGAACAATATATATAGCAATCATGTAACACACCCACCTTAGAACAATATATATAGCAATCATGCAACACACCCACCTTAGAACAATATATATAGCAATCATGTAACACACCCACCTAATTTTAATTTTGTTTTGATACGATCCTCAGGTTTCATAAGTAACTGAATAAGAATCTCAGCTGCTAATATTTTTGTTGAAGTTGAACATACGTATGGGGTGTGATTTCGTGAACGACGTTTATTAAGATTTTCAGTACCAATAGTTGGAGACTCAATAGATGGTTTATCATTAGAATCATTACATAAATATAGTGACACTAGTGGAAGGATCAACTGAAAATACAAATATTAATATTTATTCTGATGTTAAAACTAAAATATTTATATACTCTTATAATTTGCAACAATGATGTACCAATTTGTAAAAATAATGACTGGTACAACAACAAAAAATATTTTATCAAATAAAGATTAAACAAATCATTCAAATTACTCCCATAATAAACTATATGGATTGGATAAATTACTTCAAGTACTCCAGTAATTTACAAAAAATTTCATTCAAGTATAGCATTTATTAATTATCTTACAATGTATACAATATATATAAAGTATAGAATATATACACTGTAATATTATTAATATATATATATATATGTGCGTGTGTGTGTATATATATATATATATATATAATATATATATATATATACATATATATATATATATATATATATATATATATATATATATATATATATATATATATATATATAGAGAGAGAGAGAGAGAGAGAGAGAGAGAGACATATATATATATATAAATTAAATTTTATCATTTTTTAAAAAACAACAAAAGCAGAAATAATTGACTGAAATGTTTTTAAAAACATTTAGAATGTTCTAATTTTTATTTTTCTACTGTTTACATACATCGACTGACAAATAGGTAGATCATGCACAAAGTGTTGCTACCTTGCCTGGTAAATAGGTATAAAATGCAAAGAATAAAAAGTAGAAACATTAGGAAATTTACTGTAGTAGTTAGTGACAAAAATATAAGAATTAGCGGGGGTTTAAAGCTGGGGCTAGAAAAAAATTTATAATACTTAATAAATAATAATTTTACACTTAGATTTACTATTTATTAAATACTATTATTAAATACTATTTCCAACAAGATTGCAAGCAACCACTATTAAGTTATGAGTTACTTTAAAATAAGTTAAAATACTAGGAAACGTATAACTGAAGACTTAAAAAGTTGTATAAAAAAGAAAAACATGAAAATGGGTAAGAGTTATAAGGTTTTTTTAAAATCCATTAGTCACTGCAAGCCTTAGGCTGTTACGGAGAGAGATCAGATTTAAAATCAGCTCCTTGTTCTAAGCAATTGAAAAGTGAAGATTTTTAGTCAAGACAAAAGTATCAAGTTGAGTCGTCAGCAAATAGAGCCACTTTAGATTTCATGAAGATCATTATTATAAATAAATAAAAAAATACAGGAGCAAAGATAGAACCTAGTGGTACCCTTAAAGTTACTTAAAATAAAGAAGAGGGTAGGCCTTCAAGAATAACTCGACTACCTCAGTTAGAAAGAAATAATTTAATAACCTTAAAACATTTATATAAAAAAATCGAGTGAAGACTAATCGTAGGACAGTTAGAGAGGTCAATGTTTTTTCTAGAGTTTTAAAAAATTGGAACCACTTATCTAGCACTTTTTAAAAGTTTAACAAAAACTAAAGAGAGTTCTGGCGAACACTTTTTTAAGATTATGATGGAAATCTATTCTGAAGAACAAACTGTAGAAGTCTTTAATTGAGAATTAACTTTAGCATTGAAAGCCAGGGTGATTTCACTGTTAACAATGGGTTAATCTGTTTAAATGTCAGGAAGAGCATGGCTATTATATTCAAGAGTCAAATTACAATAAGAATTTGTTGCAGCTAACTCTGCTTTATTCTGGGGAGAAGAAAAAGGATCAGACCCATGAATGAGAGATTAAATGTTAGGCTTACTTTAGTTAATTGTTGAAGACTAACAAAAAGTCTCTAGAACATCGGATATAAGAGACAAGATTTAGTAAAATGAGAATAACAGAACTTAACATCAGACAGAACTTTTTTACATTGGCTTCTTGCAATAATAAAAGGACATTTGTTATTAAGAGAGATGTTCTTGTAAAAAAAGATTGCTTTTTAACAATTAAAAAAGCTCAAGATGGTGGAAAATGTGGAGTAGAATGAGGCTTGAATTTAAATTGAACCAATAAAAGCTTTCAAACTTTTATTCTAGAAAGAATAAAAGCCTCCATGATGCACCTTATGCATACATATTACGGATATATACATATATGTTTGCTATTTATTTAGATGCTGACAATATCCTTTCGTTGTTATATAAACTTTACCATTTATATGGTGTAGTATTTTCCAA
>NC_061162.1:9604542-9742042 GCF_022113875.1 Hydra vulgaris
TCAAAAGAAAATTGTAGAGTACATTAAAGAATATTTAATTGGTATCAATAAAATTTATTATTTTTCTGATGGATGTTCTGCTCATTATAAAAACTATAAAAACTTTATAAATCTATGCCACGATAAGGAAGATTTCGAGATTACAGCTGAATGTGTATTTTTTGCAACCAGCCATGGAAAATCCACTTGTGCAGCATAAGTGGTACCATTAAAAGAATAATAGAAAGAGCAAGTTTGCTAAGGCCATTGGAAAACCAAATATTGACAGTTGATGATATGCTTGAGTTTCACCCATAAAAACACAATTATATTTTATAAAATTACCAAAGAAATAAGTATTGCAAGGCAACAGCAACTAAAGGAGCGATTTAAAACAGGAAAAACTGTTCCAGGTACCAGAAGTTATCATCATTACATACCCATTTCAAAATTTGAAATTAGTTTTAAAAGAACAAGCGAACATCATTGTGTTGACAGATTTAAACTCTCAAAAGCAGTAATTTCTGATGTAATAATTGTACCAAGTCTAAATGATTTTGTTGCATGCAAGTACGATTTCTTTTGGTGGATAGGCATGGTTACAGAAATAGATATTACTACAATCGATATTCAAATTAAGTTTATGCACCCTCATGATCCTTCTCAAAACTTCATTTGGCCACAGAGAGATGATACCTGTTGGGTACCATTGTCGAGTTTGATTTCAGTAATCAAAGTCCCAACAACAAAATCAGGGCAAACATATAACACTGATGTGAATGATTATAACACAATAACTAATGAATTTTAATTTTTTGTGTTTTTAATTTTAAACTTTGTATATTACCTATGTTTCTTGAAATCCTTTTCAAGTGCTCTATTTGTTTTGGAGTCTTTGTTTTTTAAGTTTATTAAATGAAGCTTGATAAATATGAAACTAATGTTTTATAAGTAATAAATTTAAGTATATTTGAAGATGTTTTTATTTCTGATTTAGGACAGCAATCTGATTGTTTGTAATAACTCCAACAAGCATTTATATAATTCTGTCCCTTTGAAATTAAAATTTTTTAAGATCAGATTCTACAAAATTACAAAGAAAACAGAAACAGCTAGTCAACAACAAAAGAACAGTTTGATGTAGCCAAAACTGTTTCAGTTACAAAACTGTCAAATTACTTTTTTTTTTCTTCTTTAATTTATCAAAATACCTGTTTTTTAAGCAATAAATTTAAGTAGATTTGACCATTCTCCAATTCTTTGTAATAAAGACCTCTCTCCAATTCTTTGTAACAACTATAACTTAACTATGCAGGAAAACTTCTTTAAAAAAAATCGAGCTACATCGGCATTTTTGCGATTGGAATCGCCCCAGTAAAATTGTGGTAAACATTTAAATTTTAGGTGTTATGTTTGTTTTTAAATATTTTAAGTTGTTTCATTAGATTTGTCAGCCCATGTAAAGGTACAAACATTCAGCTTTCCAACACACATATAAGAGAAACTAGGACCAAAACCATTTTTAAAAATGGCGGATTTTTGTTGGTTGGAGGCAAACTTAAAACAGCTATATCTTAGGAACAGATTGAAATTAGATGATAAAATTTTAAGAGCTTTAAAAATCAGCAAAGTCTGAGACTTAGGGTTGCATGCCTTGGATGTTTTCACATGGAATCGCCCTATACTGTGTATGTATGTGAGTGTGTTATATATATATATATATATATATATATATATATATATATATATATATATATATATATATATATATATATATATTTCTTTTATCTTGTAGTCGAAAGTGACTTTTATAGTTTTATGGTAAAAAAAGAATTAACAAAAATTTCACGACTTCATTAGTTAAGCTACATTTTATTGTTGTTGAAAATTAAATTAATGCAGAAGTACATTAAGTTTTATGGTCATTCTCTCAAGTCGCTGCATGGAGAAACAAACTGAATGCGGATATTGTGAGGTAAAATAAAAAACTTAATAAAAAAAGAATAAAATAAAAAAAAAAAATTTTAATAGAATTTAAGTATGAATTTTTAAAATTTTCCATATGAAAGGTTAGTGTCAATTTTTAGGATTACTCTGTTGCGAAAGCATTGATTAAATTAAAAAAAGGTCATTTCTTCTCTTAGAACATATTTATTCTTTTTGGTTTCATTTGCTTTCAGTAAACTATTTGCTATTTAGTAACTATTTGCTTTCAGTAGCAAATGATTTTATTTTTAATTTTCATAAACGATATAACCTCGCGTATTGAGGGGGATTGTGGAATCAAGCTTTTTGCAGACGACAGCAAGTTGTATCAAGCAAGAAAAGATGGAAATAATATCAACCTTGTAAATACTTTAAAGAGAGTTTCAGAATGGTCAAATAATTCTCAACTCAATATATCTACCAAAAAATGTTTTCACCTGCGATACAGAAAAAATCAATTACCAGAACATTCATACTTATTGGATATTGACATGCCTATCGAATCAATTGATTCAATCCAAGATATTGGGATATCAATTTCTTCCGATATGAAATTTTCTAAACACTGTTCTCACATTGCTAGCAAAGCAAGTTCTTGTGCTTACTTACTCTTAAAGTCTTTCATCAGTAATGATTCCTAACTTTTGATAAGAGCCTATAAAGTTTATATTCGACCAATTTTAGAGTCATGTACCCCTGTGTGGAATTCGTATCTCCTAAAAGATATTGTCGGGTAGAAAAGGTTCAGAAATATTATACAAGAATTATCTGCAAACGGTGTTGTATTCCATATAAAGCTTCAAGATGCTTTTAAGATTCCTTATGCTTCAAGACTTGATATCTTCAATTGCTTCAAGATTCCTTATGCTTCAAGACTTGATATCTTCAATCTTAAATGCCGGAGAATAAAATTTGATCTTTTAATGACTTATAAGATTATGCACAACTTAGTTGATTTGCCTTTTTCTGAGTTTTTTACTCTCGCTCCTACTCATTATTCAACTAGATGTCATTCCCAAAAATTAACATCACGTAATCTAAATAAATTAAATAAAAATACAAAAAGGTATCACCTTTTTGTATTTTTATTTAAATCCAAATAAATTGAAATCATAATAAAAACTTTTTGCTTTCAGTAATCTTATTAAAATCTTTACCTGTTTAAAGTTTTTATTTTAATAAAAATTAAAACAAAATGTTTTTATTTCATAAATTATAAACAAATGTAATCTATTTTGAAAAAGGTTGCAAAATTTGACAATACAGAAACAAAGAAAAATATATATTTTAATGGAATTTTTTTTACAAAATTTTTCTTATTTTCCGTCTGTATGACAGTTATAACGATACTATAAATGTATATAAAAACATCAATCAAAATATTGTCAGAGATGTTTGTCAGAGATGTTTGTCAGAGATGTTTGGGATTTTTAAAAGATGATCAATAATGACTTTTTTTTTAGATTGAGAAAAATTCTCATTAATTTTTATTTTACCTGGAATAAGAAACACAACATCCATTAATGATCTCCACATGTTGTTTAAAGCAAGACAAATCTCACTATTGGTTGCTGTAAATGACTAAAAATCATTAAACAATTTCATTTAATATTTCCAAAAAGTATTTAAAAATCTCTAACATACCGAAAAAAAAATTTTTTATCATAGAGTTATATATATAAGTTACTAAAGTTTACCTTCTCAGCAATCTTTAGCAGAGGATTTAATACAGTTACTCGGTTCAATTCAAAGAAATGCTAATATTCACCAAGAACAAATAAAAATTAACAGAATGTTGAAAAAATCATGACCAGAATAAAACAAGAAAAAAAAAAAACCACAAGTAAAAATATAATTATAATTATGGTAATTATGTAACTATAATTATGGTATGTTTTTGCTACAACAATAAGATTGTAAAAAGCTCACAGTTCCCAATAAACGAAGCACACATGCCCATGTATTTAAAACATGAACCGGACAAGAACCTTTTTCAAAAGAAGCTTTTAAAGACTCTGATAGATCCTAAACAGAAAATGTTAATTACAACTTTTCATTTTTCTTATTCAGCTTGGTCGTTGTTAACAACCAATTTAACAGAAATGAAAATTAATTACAGACAACCAATATAAATTTTAATTAAAAATGTTAATTAGAATTAATACAAATATGCTTTAAAAACAAGCACTTGAAAAGAAAAAAAAAATTATAATAAATTGACATGATAAATTGTATTTAAGTAAAAATAATTTTTAGAATTTGCATAAACTACTAACCACTAAACTCCTGAAAATAATTTTTTAGTATATTACACTATTTAAAAATAACTGAAAAATATAAAATTTATGAAAGAATACTTATCCAACTTACTCCATTATTTAACTGTTCTAATAAAAAAGAATTCAAATAGCTTTGCTGGCTCAAGAGTAAACCCATTGAAGTTTCAATAAGCTCAAGACAACAGTCACGTATCTAGATATGAAATTGGAAAACTTTTTAAACATCATCATAATCATCATCATCATCATCATCATCATCATCATCATCACCATCACCATCACCATCACCATCACCATCATCATCATCATCATCATCATCATCATCATCATCGTCATCATCATCAACTGTTTTATTCCAGAGAGTCTGTATGCCTCTATTTTTGCTGAAATAAATATGAAAAATGTTTTGTATTTCTTATCTTGGTCTGTATTAAAGATGACATTTTTTATATTTATTTTAGCAAAAATAGGGACATAGTGTTAGTTATTAGTATGTAAAGAATTTTTGCTTTTAAGTCTTTTTAGACAAAGATTTTGGAATACACAAGGAGTTAAATTTTCTTTATATTTGAACATATAAATTTAAATATATTTAGTTAGTAAATATTTGAGGCTTTAATTTCTTTTAGAAATAGCTTAGAATGCTTAATAATCACAAAATCAAGTTGAATTGTTTTTTTTAAAACCCAATTTATTTATTGGGTTTAAATTATTTATTGTTAACAAGAAATAAATAGTCAAACATACTTTCTGTAACTTTAGATAAAAACAGAAAAAATAGGGTGTTAGGGGTTATCTTTGCTATTTCTAGACTTCCAGTCTTGAAGATAAGTTATCTTTGCTGGAAATGATGGGATGCACTAAATATTTTTATTAAAATATAAAGAATCCTATTAATAATTTTTTTCTTTATTGGATTAGTTTTTTCCAATATTCTTTTGCAAAAAAAAAATTACAAAAACTTTCAATCCTTTCAGTTGGTGGTTTATAGCAACAGCTTATTAGCAGATTTTTTTATTACTTGTTGATCAGTTTAATTATTAAAATCTTATTATTTACATCAGACTCATACCAATTAAAATGTATACAAAAGATTATTTTTTACAGAAAAAAAAACTTGTTCATAATAGTGTTCATAAACATGTTCATAATAGTGGGACTGTAAAATGATTGAATTAAAAAATTTTAAAAAACTGTATTTTTAAAAACTATATTTTCACTTTCCTTTCCAAGATTCTTCATCATTTGCAGATAAATCTTAGATTAACTGGCATAGAAGAACATCTTCATATGCCTGTGAATCTTTGATTATTTGTGTGACTAAAATATTTAAGCTTAGCTAGTTTGCTATTTATACAAATTTTTTTCGAATCATTTTTGGTTACATGATTTTCTGCTTTTTTAATTTCAGCTAATTATATTAGGATGCTTCATATCACTTATAAATTTAATGGATTGCTCAATAAATTCATTTTTTCAAGTTTTACTTTTATGCACTAAGCATAATTGTTTTCAATTTTGTCATGAAAAACCTTAATAACTTTGTTTCAAGAAGTTGAATTTCAAGAAGTTGATTTTTTATGCCATAGTAAAATTTTTGGACATATTTAAAAGTATTTTTTTTACTGCAAAAAAAATTAATTCCTATATATTCCGAGTCCTAATTCAAAAAATGGTAATCCCAATTTTTAAAAATGTTTATTTTGACATTTTTTCAAAAAAATTTAATCATTAGATAAAAGAGTTAGTACACAGAGATTAAGTAATGTTTAATTTGGCATAAATAAATTTACCAGCACTTTATCACTACAATATTACCATATACTATTTCATCAAATAATTTCAGTATTCAAAGTTATATAAGTTGAAAAAAAAAAAATTATTAAAAGGAACCTTTTTTTACATCAAATAATAATAGAGAGTTGTCATTTAGACACAAAAAATAAAACACGCAAATAAATTTTATTATAAAGTGTTTAAATACTCAAATAGGATGACCTATTCTTTATATTAAAGATTTTTATTCCTATAAAAAATTTAAGGATATTTTTAGTGTATATTTTTGTTCAACAAAATATTAACGTATTTAACAAAATATTAACGTATAGGTATTTAACAATAAGTAATTCACAATAATGTTTCTATCAATTATTTAATATTTTGAAAATATATTTATCTTTCAGATAAATTATGTCATCAGTTTGGAAATTTGCTGTCCAACATAAAATTCTAAATTCAAGAAATGTTGAAGGCGCCTGTAATAGATGCAGTTCTGTTGTAACATGCTTCGGTGGATCCACAACTACTTTGCAGAATCATATTTTGCAATAAAAATAAGTCATTATAAGTTTTATTTCAAAATATAAACATAATGTTAGCACACTTTGTTTAAAAACTTTTCTAATGCAAGTTAAACTAAGTTAAATTTATTTATAAGTTTTATTATTTAACAAAAAAAAACCAAAGACCATGGTTATTCGCGGGTTTATTAATTACCTTTGGAACTTCACTTAGCACATAAAGAAAAAGTTCAATAAACCAAATCTTAGCCAACTTTTCCATTTCACTTGGACACTGTTCACAAAACCTAAAAACAAAAACAAATAACTAAATAACATTCATATTGATTATATGTTTCTTTCTTATTGTACAATTTTGTAGATTTTTTACTTAAAAATAGTTGCAATTAAAATATGTAGACAAAAAAAGGAACTTGGATTCACATTATGAATTCTTTTAAATTTACTCAAAATAAGTTTTAAGTAATTTAAATTTAGGCTTAAAAAGAAATAAAAAGAAAAAGCAATCAAATAATGCCTTTAAAAAAACTAAAATTCTAACCGTCTCATAGTTTGCAATCCCTCACAAATAATCAGTTCAGACTTTTGATTTTTGTTTGATGAAAGCTTGATGAATTGATGCACAACTATAGAAACCTAAAAAAAAAAAATTTAATATAAAATTTTACATGTAGGACTGTGAAGTTGTCTTTAAAACACAAAAGCTGTCAATCTCATGGTTCCTTGCTTTAAAAAAGAAAAACAGATTTGCATCAAGAGATTAATTTAAGAAAATTATGAGAATGACAAACTAGCTTATTTTGTAGTTACATTTAATGGAAAAAAATCTATTGTAAGATCTTTTAAATGTAACTACAATATTTTCTTTTAATCCAATTGCAGCCAATAATATTTAATTAATGGCTGCAAACGGATTCAAGGAAAACATTGAGTTCAACGAAACCTTTATCATTCCAGATCTAACTTATGCAATAACTTATGCTTATTCCAGATCTAACTTATGCAATAACTTATTTTTATTCCAGATCTAACTTATGCTGAAAGATACAAGACTTAACTATTAAAAACAAATTTTAAGTAACAAAATTTAATTTGAAATTTGAAATGATAAAATTATTAAGTCAAAGAAACAGCAGTTTTTAAAAACAAATGCACAGAATAACATAATTAGGGCTAATTATAATGAACGAGTATTAGATAAAAATATCATAAAATGATTTCTCAATGTATGATTAACTAAGTAATGGCACAAAAAGTAGAACTTGCATTTGTGCTGAGTATACCTTCTTTTGAGATAAACTGTAATAATTTGACAAATAAGAATGTAGAACAGATTTGATGTCAGGCTTGGTCGGGAAGCGGGAGCGATCGCTCTCGATTGCTGACCACGTAAATAATATTTAGTTGCGAAAAGCTGGCCAGATTTTTTAGTCATTTTGAGAACATTTTAAAAAGCAAAAAAAAAAAAAGCGACGAAGATTAATTGGACCGACGAGAGACAATTACAAAAAAAAAAAAGTAGGCAAATAAAATATCTTTAAACGCGAAAAAATTTAAAGCTAAATAAATTACATTTAAAACAAATATTTTCGAAACATCGCTCTTTTATAATTTTTTTTATAAAATTAAGCAATGTTTTTTATAGAAACATCAACTTGTTATAGAAACATACAACCGTCAACTTAAAAGATTGTTTAAAAGGAAAACAAATATTCTTTATTTAACTAAGTTTGCAAGTTTTAGTTTTACTTAAGCTTAATTTATTTTATAAATAAAAAAGTTAATTTTTTCAATACCTATTTTATGTTTCGCGTAGTTTGAAAAGTTTAACATATTTAAAGCGATTCTTCTTAGTAAGATAAACAAATGAAATAATTAGATCATTGAATTACTATAAGAATTAAATTATCAAGATAGAAATCAACTAAAAAGGTTTAAAATACTTAATGACCAGGAAGCGAAACTGCTTCACAATATCGCTGATGATGTTTAGTGAGTGGGCTTTTAAATTTTAATTAGTGTTTAAAGCAGAAAAAAGGATAACGAGTTTTAAGAATGGCAACTTAAGCAAAAATAATTAGAGTTAGTAAATCAATATCTAGAAATTTTTCTTTATATCTAATTATTTGCTATATATATTTGTGTTCTGTCGTGACCTCTGGCGCGATGCTTGTTCATCCGCGAGTTACTTTGTATACGTTGTTTGTGTTTAGTAACCAGAAACTTCTTATATGTTTGTTACATATTTAGTTTTATTAACTTTAACGATTAAAACTTCATTAAAAACACAATTATTTTTGCAAGTCTTTGTTTAAATCATAAAAATTGCTTTAAAAGATACATTACGATAAAAAATAAATACACAAAATTACATTTACTTAAAGAATACAATCTCTTTTAAAATAAAAAATAAGAATATACTAATAAAATCTATGATTTATAATAAACTTTGAAAATTTTAACAATTTAACTAATATATATTTAAAACATTTATTTTTTGAAACAAATAATATAAATTCTTAAAACAATGCTAAAAATCTCAAAAAGGAACAAATCGTGAATAATACAATTTCTAAAACATTTTAACAGAATACTCTAGAACTTTATTTCACTTAATCAGCGTATTTTTTGAACCAATAGAATTAGTTTGTTCGTTAATTTGGCGGGTTTTTAGTGTTCGCAAACATTCTTTTTATTCTTTCGCACAAAGATGTTTTGAGAACATTCAAGTTTTTTATGTTTCCATGTATGTCCGTAAAACAAAAATTTTTTGTTTCGTACATAAACTTAAATGTTCTCAAAACGACTAAAAAACCTGGCCAGTTTTACGCAACTAAATATAATTTCCGTGGTCAGTATTCGAGAGCGATCGCTCCCGCTTCCCGACCAAGCCTGTGATGTTCAATTAAAATTAGAGATGAACATGTACTATGTAATTGTATATACAGAAATGGAAATGTGAATATGGAATAGAGAATTACCAAAAAATAAAAATTCTTCTAACATAAAAGAAGTAACATTTTATAATTGTATTTGGCAACTTTCTATACAAGAATGTAATTCAGCCAACATTTCAATTAGAGGACTCTAAAGAAATAAGTATTCTGGATTTAATATTAGCAGCAACTATATTTCATATTTCAAACCTAATAATAAACCACACTGAACCTCTAAATATGTGAATAAAAAGTCATAATATAATATTAAATATTTAAATTGGAATTATAAATCTTAAGCAATGCTACTATAAACATTTTTTATATAAAAAAAGAATAAAAATTTATGATTATTAGTCTCAAAGGTATTTACCAATTTACCCAGTAAACTCAAACAAAAGAAAATTATTATGGATAACTCATGAATTAAAACACCAAATCAAAATAAAAATAAAAATGCTGTAGATAAAAAATAAAAATAAAATAAAATCAAAATGGTCAAAAAACTAAAGCCACCATGAATACAAAATAGCAAATAAATGAAAAAGAAATCTAAAACAAATACATTCCTTTATTAACAGCAAGTGCACATTTAAAGATCATATAAAAACTTTATTAACAGCAAAATGACAACCAATAACAACGTTATAGTTAACCATTTGAATGCATTTTTCAGTTTTCACTATTAAAAATAAGAACAATGTTCTAAAATGTAAAACAACCAATCCTAAAACAAGTGCTTTACCTAAAATTGGATATCAGCTTAAATTACTCCATTATTTAAAAAAGGTGACACCTTAAAACTCTGGGAATTATAGGGCAATTTTATCAGAGTTTGTCTAAAAAATAAGTATTATTAAAAAATAATGATAATGAACCTATTTAATAATAAATTAATAATCAACAAACTACATAAAAAATTTACATGAAAATATAGAATTTAACCTCTGACTTTGAAAAAAAGATTTTGAAAAATGATCACATCTTAATCTTAATTAAAACACACGATAGTTACAATAGATCATATCAGTTACGATATCAGTTACAATATAGATATATCATATCAGTTACAGTATAGATAGATCATATCAGTTATAATATCATATCAGATTCGATATAGATATATCATATCAGTTACGATATAGATAGATCATATCAGTTGCGATATAGATATATCATATCAGTTACAGTATAGATATATCATATCAGTTACAATATAAATCATATCAGTTATAATATAGATAAATCATATCATTTACGATATAAATAGATATCATATCGATAGATACAGTAGTATACCCAATATCTACAGATGTTCAAGCCTAACATAAGCAGATGTTCAAGTCCAACATCAATAAATGTTAAAGTTTAACATCTACAGATCTTGAAATTTCAAGAATACAGTATTTATATAGATTTTATATTATACATTGTTTATATTTATATTATACAGACTCTATATCTTGAAATTTCAAGAATACAGTATTTACCTATAAAGAAAAATTAACACTAACCCTATTAAATTCTTTATTATATATATTATCGTAGATGCATACAAATTTAAAATAAATATCAAACAAAAATATTAAATATACATTTTAAAAAAGCAATTTTAAATAAAAATATCACCATACATATTCTTGAATACTATCAGCAGATATACGTTGATTGGTAAAACACCACAATGTTCTTATACAAACTGATTTATTTTCTTGTGATTCAAGGTTAGAACAAAGTACTAAAATAAATGTAGATTTATATATAAAAAAACTCATAACAACTGGGCAACCAAAGGTTTTTTTTTTGTAAAAATGATTGGGGGTTGTAAAATTCTGTAACAAAATCACTATTGTTTATCTATATTTTCTTGCTGTATATGTAAACAATCAAATATTTGCAACATTAGTTGAATTTTAAAGACAATTATAATTATTAAAGACAATTATATGTGTGAAAATTTTAGTTTAGCAAAAAAACATTTGAAAAACAAATTTAAAAATTGTTTTTCAAATGTTTCTAGCACAAAATTATAAAGTATTTCCTTAATATAATGACTGAAAAAAGTTGCGAAAAAATTGTATAACAGAAAATATTTTTATTTCTGTTATATTCTTATCTACTTTTTTCCTTGACTTGCATCAGTTTTGGTAGTGGAAAATAACAAACGCCCTAAAAATATGAAAACAAAAACAGTAAAATATTTAGGTATATTATTTTTTTGCCAACAATTTTATTTTTTTATCATATCATTTTTTTAGCTTATTTCATTTAGATTTTCTATTTCGTATAGTTTTTAATTCTTTTCTTTGAGTATTGTTGTTTTATTGTCTATAGTTTCTTATAGCTTTAATTTGCCGCAAGATCTTAAAACGCTTACTGTATAAAGAGGTGGCCAAGTTATCTTTAAGCCTGGACAAAAATAAGCCTGGACGAACAAGGTGTGCCTGCGCTTCCTAGGAGGGCTTGTGTATACATGAATTGCTATTTTTTAAAGTTCTGAGAATATAATTGAAAAAAATCAATAAAGTTTTTATTTGGATAATTCTTTACCCTATTTAACTTTAAAATAATATTAAATCCTTAAACCATTATGAAAAACTTAGTTATGAAAATAAATAGATAGAAACACAAAACAAACCTTGAAGAGTCTTTGCAATAACTTTTACATCAGAATTTCTAAATATAATAAACATTACTTTATAGATTTGAACTTTTTAAATTATATATATATATATATATATATATATATATATATATATATATATATATATATATATATATATATATATATCAGGCTTGGACAGGAATGGCATGGGATCGCACGCTTTAATTGACCACGCTTATAATAATTTTTCTTTACAATTTGACCACGGTGGTTTTGATGTTTTAACAATTTAAATGCTATAAAAAAATTATTACATTATAACTTTTTATTATTGATCTTTTCTAAAGTTTTTATTTAACGCGAAGGCTTTGAATAAAATAAAAATTAATTATGATTGTTTAAAATAAATGCATTTTTAGAAAGTCAAATTTTTTAAGTTACTTTTAATTATAAATAAGTTAAATTAAATCTTTGGTTGCAATGGAATGATTTAATTGGTTAACTTTTATGTTTCTATTTTTACAAGGAATTGTTTAAAACTGTTAAAATTGTTTAAAATTGTGTTTTTTTAAATTGACTAAATAATCAAAGAAATGACTAAAAATTACTAATTTAAATAGACTTCACTATTTTTTTAAACAATTTTTTTTTTTGCAACTTTTAAAAAAAAAAATGTTTGTACAATTAAAAATTATCTATAACACTTTTAGTAATTTAAATAAAATTTGTTCATTTAATAAATGATAAAAAAATTTTTTAATTACTAAAAGTAATTTAAACAAACCAATCTTTAGAAGTAATTTGTAAAAGCATTTTGCATAACTTTAATAAAACATTTCAAAAGATAAATTTTTTAATAATTTTTTTAAACATAACTAAAAAATAACAAAATGTAACTTTCACTTCAAGATTGAGTTTTTTTGAGTTTTATTTTGGTGCTTATATATTTTCTTTTTTCTTTACTTTTTTTTAATTCTCTTCCTTGTTTAATTTAGCTAGCATTTCTTTTTTCAGCGCATTTCTAAAATATTTAAAAATCATATAAGCATCTAAACAGTGGTGGTCAAGTTGTAAAAAAATAAAATCCTTTGCGTGGTCAGCAATAGCGCTCAATCGCACGCCATTACTATCCAAGCCTGATATATATATATATATATATATATATATATATATATATATATATATATATATATATATATATATATATATATATATATATATATATATATATATATATATATATATATATATATATATATATATATATATATATATATATATATATATATATATATAGTATTGATTTAGTAAAATTTATAAAAAATATCAACACCTTAAAATATCATCAGATGCCAGACATTGACCCAATACAGATAATGCAGACTCAGCTAGTGAAATATTGTGATTGTTGATATCTGTCTGAATTAAATAAGTATATTTTATGTTATAAAAATAAATATGTGGCAATGTTACAGTGCTGGAACAACAGCACATTCATGTTAGTACTAAGCTAATCAAGGCTTGTACTTCGGAATTAAAGGGTTGAGAAAGGGTTGTAACAATGTAAGACTTTCCTAATTATGGTTACTAGTATAAACAAGACTAGAGTAAACAAAATATAAGGAAATACATGCTTCTACATTCCAAATAATGACTGGTCAGTAGTCTGTGCCAAAAAGATAAAAAACTACTCTCCAATTTAAGGACCCAAAAAGACTTTAAAAAGATTTAAAGTTAATTACGTTGATACTACTTTTTTACAATTTGAAAAATGAAAAACAATTAGTCACTACCCAATTCTATTTTATTGTCTAATTCACTGCCCAATAAATTTTACACTGTATAAATATAGACTAGTTTTAAAATTTCTTTTAAAACTCTCATAGTATAACCATTTTAGATATGTCAGGTAATACTTATATCTGAAATCACACAAAAAGGTTATTTTATTGGAAAGAGACAATTACTCCAAGTTAGTAAAGCTAAGTATATTTTTCTTTGGTGGAGTTATTAAAAACTTTAGATTTCTGCAGATTTATTGCAATGCATAGGACAAGATTCATGGCTCATGCATAATATATTTCTGCGGTGTAAACTCATGGTTGCCCAACGGTAATAGGTGACCAAATTTTGTGAAGGGCAACTAACAACTGAGAATTTTTAAAGAAACAAATTGTTTTTAAAAGACTAAATTAAATATGATTTTAAAGTTTTAAATTAAGTTTAGAAGGAACGTAAAATAGTAAAACGTTGAATGTAAAATTTAGTTTTAAACTAAATTACTTAAAACAAGTCTCTCCATCATAGATTATAAAACAAGTCTCTCCATTATAAATTCATTTCTTAAAACAAGTCTCTCCATCATAGAATATAATATGTGAAAGAAAATTAAAAATATTTTTTCAAGTGCTTTTGTTTAAGAGAATTCTTTTCACAAATATATTTAAAATTTTTGAAAGTTTCTTATTAATTTATTATTGTGTAAAGTTCTTATGACATAATACATTATCAACCCAAATAGATTTTTGCTCGAAGAATTCAAAAATACAACTCTTGACACTTATTAGCCTCAAAAAGTGCCACATTAAACTTTTTTTCAAAATTATTGACTTATAAGTTATTGATTTTTGGAGCTAAAATGGAGGCTGTCATCTGAAATCACTCGCAACTATGTTGATTCTATATCGCTACTTTATCTTAGGTCTACAAAAAAAATTAGAGATTCATACATTGCCTCTGTAATATTTGATTAAAGTAAGTACTGAAAAATAACTTTTTTTCAAAATTTACTTGAGTTTTGTAAAAAATTTTGTAACAAAGGATATTTTTTATTTGAAACTTTAATATAGTGTTATTTAATAACTAGTTTTGGAAATATTCATGGTCATGGGCATATAAAGGGGGCAAATAGGAGGAATAATCCCCCCCACCTCCCCAGATTTTTTTATTACGAAAAAATGAATTAATAGTGATAGTTTATTTCTAAAATAGGATTTAGAAAGACAATACAAATAAAATGTTTTTGAGTTTTTAAATTATTTTGTTTGTAGTTCAAACGTAGTAAATTGTTTTGTCACATTTGAATATATTTTTATTATTTATTTTAAATTGTTTAAGTGCCTAACACTTTAGAATACTTTTGTAATGAACACTAAGTTGTTTTGAAAAGTTTTAGTTAAGATTGTCTTTAAAAATCATATAGTATATGCATTAATTTTATTGTTTAGTTGTTCTTTTAGCTAATGATATTAAAAACAATAAATACATTGAATATGAAGAAATGTGACATTAGAAAAACTCTCAACATTAATTGCCACAAAACTTTTTTAAAAACAACGTTTTATTCAACTCAAAGATCTTTCTTGTGAACAGCAAGAAGAAATAATTTGGCGAGCAAATTCAAAAGAAAAATTTAATTCAATTAAAATTATATGCAGTCTTCTTCCATTTGACGAGCGCCTTTGCGCTTTTACAATTTTGCGCTCACCCACACACCCCGGTAATGCCAAGTTGGAAATTCTGCAGCAAATATTACAAAAAAGCAGTAGAAACTGATTTTAATTCACTGGAAGAATGGGGATCAAAAAGTGAGAAAAAGGTTAAGCTTGATACCTCTACAGAATTGATTGGGATTTCACCAGTTAAATTGAAAAGTGTTCCAAAACACTGCAAAATACCTGCAGCAAAACAAGTTCAGCGACACTATATACAGAGTTGCAAAAATGGTTTTATTAGCATATGATATTGATGAAGCTTCTTTAACAGCAGAAACAAACAGCACCATTTCTAACAATAAATTAAAGAAAGATCATGATCTAGACAATTTAATCTATGAAATCAAAAAGAAAATTTCTGTAACTGACTCTTATCTCCATAAAGTGAAAATGTTAACACTTGCACCAGTCATAGACACATAAAAAGATAACAAATTACTTTGAAGTGTCGGAGTATCTTGTTCAAACTTCAAGACATAATAAAAATGAGCAAGGGATCCTATTTTTACAAGGAAAAAAAATCGAAACTCTCTATTCCCAGAAACAGCCCTGTTAATAATTAACTTTTATCAAAATGATGAGTTTTCAAGAATTATAATTACATGTTTTAATTATTTTTACAAGAATTAATGAATTACATGTTTCATTTTAAAAAGGCTATCCTAATGTCAAGATCAGTTTGTCAAAGGTTTGTGCTTTGAAACCTAAGTGGTGCATTACAACTCATGCATCAGGTACACACAATTTATGTGTATGCATACATCATCAAGATACAAAATTTTTAATTGATGCAATTAGGTGGAATAAAAGTTATAAAGATTTTATGCGTTTAATTGTTTGTTCTCTCAAAAATGCAGAGTGCATGCTACACCGATGTAAGCTATGCCCTGGTATTGAAGCCATGATTTTATAGACCAAGAGCTAGAAGATCTAGTATTCGAGCAATGGTAGAGTACTGATCGTACAATACTACTGTTACAATCATTGCCACTATTAAGTTTAATGATTCTTTGCGTGACAGCATTGACAACCTTACCGCACATTCATTTATAGCAAAAACACTATGTAGATTCTTGATTTTATTTTAGGAGATTTTACTAAAAATTATCAATTTGTTGTTGAGGATGAAGTTCAAAGTTATCACTGGAGCAAAAATCAGTGTTCACTTTTCAAAATTGTAATCTATTTTTCAGAAAATCTTAATTATGACACAAGGTTTGTTTATAAGATTCAAGAAGATATAACTAAATATATCAAAGAAAATCTACCAGATGTATTATGTGTGAAGTAGTTTTTTGATAGCTGTGCTGCAAAATTTTTTAAAGTTTAAAAACTTTATCAATCTTTGTCATCACAGTAGAGACTTTGATTTAAATGCTGAACAAATGAACGTTGATTTTTTGCTACCAGCCATGGTAAATCCCCCTGTGATGGTATTGGTAGGTCTGTTAAAAGACTAGTTTGTTAAGAAAGTCTAAACAAATAACTAATGGGCATATTTAAGATGTTAATTTAATGTACTCTTTTTGTAAAACCAAACTAAATGGCATGTTTTAGGTTATTTTTAAAGGAGGAAATTGACTCAACTCAAGCAAATTTAGAAAAAAGATATCTAGATGATAGAACAGTTCCTGGTACAATGATGTATCAGGGTTTTATTTTTTTAAGTTCAAAAACAATAAGTTATAAAAAATAAGTGTCGATACACATACTGAAGTATTTGATATTGTTCCAAAAAACATGTTTATAAGATGAATTATGATGTATGTTTTTATGATAAATTTTGGTGGATAGGGATTGTCAGGATGTAAGTGAACTTGATATATTTAAGTCAGATTTATGCATCCACATGGACCAGACTTTTTTTGACCAATAAGTAATGATTAGTGCTGAGTGCTTAACTCCGAAGTTATATGCATAATTTCTACACCCACAACACTATTAGGTCACACATTTAACATATCTGATTTGAATTTAAACATAATATAAGTAGTTGGTTACAAAAAATAAATAAATGTTTTAAAACAATGTTGTTGTAATTTCTTAACACATTTTTAGTAATTTGGTAACTTTTTTTTTAATCCAGTGGGAGGCAGAGGGAGGGAGAGGGAGAAAGGTTGAAGGAGTAGTTGTACCTCCCCTTGCCCCCTTTATATGCTCATGACTAATATGTTCTAAACTAATTAATAAATAACAATATATTGAAGTTTGAATTTAAAAAATTGTTTTTAAAAATATTTTATTACTTTTGTTATAAAATTCAAGTTTTTCAAAAATCAGAAAAGATGTTATTTTTGCTTACTTTGATCAAATATTACAGAGACAATTCATGAATTTTTTTCAGTAATGATATACAATCAACATTTTTGCCAGTGATTTCAGGTGACAACCTCTTTTAGCTACAAAAATCAATAATTTTTAACCCAATAATTTTGAACAAAACTGGATAAACAAGGCATTTTTTGACACTATCAAGTCCTAAAAGTTGTCTTTTTGAATTCCTTAAACAAAAATCTAGTTTTAATCAAAATTTTAGGAAAATCCTCCAAACCATTATCAAGATGTTAAATGTTAAAGATGCTTTGTTTTCTCTTCAGATAACCAGAAAAATGTTGAATCAGCATTATTTTAACTGATGATACCTCAAAAACCTATGTATATTTTTAGCTGAAACTACAGCAGTTATTTATTTAATATAGACTGCAAATGATGTAAAAATAAAGCAATTTTGAGACATTATGGGTGACAATTTTTCTTTTTTTAAATGACTTGATATGGAATCACCCAACAAAATATTGTGATAATTAGCCTAGTATAAAAATTATATTGAATAATCAAAAATAGGAAAATTGTTTAATTGCTGGAATAAACATTGTTTTGAAACTTTAATAATATCTTCAGTTAAATTAAAAGTTGTTACTTTTTAAACAGTCTGAAGAATAAAAAAATACTGTTTAGTTAATGTAAGTTAATGATTTCTGGGGGAAACTTTATGATTGGTGGGGAAAAAAATTATAAAATATTTAATTATATAACTAAATTTTTAAATTAAATTTGTAAAACAAATTAAATTTAAAAATTATTAATTAATAACTATAACTGATGGTGATTGTAGTTTATATTTACCAATAATTTGTATAGTTATTTAATATAAGAAAGTGAAGTTTATGACACTTCAACATTGTTATTAACTGACATAAAAAATGGTAAGTTTAGCATCCTCATTAGTCATCTCTAACTCACGGGTCTGATCTTATTACCTCTCCCAAGTGTATGGCTAAATTATTTGCCTAGAACTTCTTCTCTAATTTGACTCTTGAACCTAATAACCATACACTTCCTGACAGTCCAATTAAACAGATTGACCCATTATTAGACATCATTTAGGCTTCCAATGATCAAGTCAATTCTCAATTGAATTCTTCTATGGCTTGTTTTCCAGACAAAATTCTTATCATTAATATTCTTATCATCAATCTTATCAAATGTGTTTTCAAAGAACTCAATTCTCCCTAAACTATATATAAATAAATGGTTGCGACTTTTTAAAAATCTAGAAAACACTCTGACCTCTCTATATGATTAGTCTTTCCTCTATTATTAGTTTTTTTATATAAAGTTTTTGAGGTTATGAAATCATTAACTGTTAATGATTTCATATTAATATTAAATATATAACTATATTAAATATAATAGTAGTGTAAACAAGAAGTTCTGAGTTTGACACCATGTTGCTGGTAGTACAGTGCTCAACTTATTTCTTCATACAGCAACCATGTGTGTCAGGGTTCATGTTTGGAAGTAAAAGAGTTGAAAGAAAGTTGTAATCAAAATAAGAAGCCTCCTCCACTGAAGTGCCCCTCTTGACTTATGGGGAAAAAAGCATTGAAAAAAAATTATTACTAACCGCAGTATTAAAGTCATCCTTAAAGACCAACTTCTTTATTTCTAGTAACTTTAGGGGTACTGCAAGGTTCTAACTTTGTTCATTGTTTCTTATTTACATTAACAATCTTTCTTTACAACTCAGATATTTTAAAACTCAACTTTAAAACTCAGATATTTACTCGAAAAAAAACAAATACCTCAGTTTTAAAATTGAGATTTCTATAACTGACAAATAGCAACCCTTTTACTCTCAGACAAGGTTATACAATGAATTGTAAATATAGCTAGGCCTGCTTTATGTACCAAGTTTGAGTAACTCTTTTATTGTTGTAAGGTTGTCTCTCTTTTCTACAAATATTATCATGATCGCTGCTCAAACGAGCTATTATCTCTAGTTCCACTAACAACTAGTCATTCAGCACCAGACTTCCACCAAGGACTTGTCAAATTTTTATTCTTCTAGTTTTTTTTCTCACACCATTTTTTAGTAACTCAATTTAATCATGGTTAATCAACTAATATAGTTTATATATATATATAATATATATATATATATATATATATATATATATATATATATATATAATATATATATATATATATATATATATATATATATATATATATATATATATATATATATATATATATATATATATATATATATATATATATATATATATATATATATATATATATATATATATATATATATATATATATATATATTAGGGTGGGTCATAAAAATTTTTTTTCTTGTTATAGGCTCTAAACATTGCTTGAAAGTTGTTTTTTTATGTACTAATTTAGGAAAGTATTTACTTTTATGGATTAAATAATGTCTTCGACCCGCAACTATAATTACAAAAATTAGCAGGCCCTATTATTATTGAAAAAAAAAGTTTCTCAAAATTATGTGATGTAGGTACTCAAAAAAAGTACTTAAAAATTATTAGTTTAAGTTTTATTGCATAATAACTATAGTTTTTTAACTAAAAGTGAAAAAGGTGCATTTTTACATGTTTTTTATTAATTTTTTTGAACAATATGATTTTTATAAAACGATTATTATTTTTGAATTTTTTATAAAATTTTGCTTCTTTTGAGTACCAGGTTGACCTACTTTTGAAAAACTTTTTTTCTCCAAAATATTAGGGTACAGGTAATTTTCCCAATAAAGTTGCGACCTTTAAATCACAATCATTCTCATATTTGATAGTATCAATATTAATAACTATTAGCAATGTTTAGAGCCTGTAACAAGAAAAAAAAATTTTTTGACCCACCCTAATATATATATATATATATATATATATATATATATATATATATATATATATATATATATATATATATATATATATATATATATATATATATATATATATATATATATATATATATATCATGGGCTATTATAGACTGTTTTCGATAGCGACAACCGTATTTGGGCGCCACCTACATAAAAAATTGAGGACTTTTTTATTTTAATTTTTTTTTTACATTTCTATGGCAAATATTGTTTTTCCAAAAAAAATGCTAATTTTCTGCAAAAATTCACCAGAACGAGGGGGTATTATTGCCCAAACTTTTCCTAGAATAGACCCTGTAAATATATATATATATATATATATATATATATATATATATATATATATATATATATATATATATATATATATATATATATATATATATATATATATATATTATATATATATATATATATATATATATATATATATATAGAGAGAGAGAGAGAGAGAGAGAGAGATAGGTATATATAGATATATGTATGCCAGTATTTAATAAATAGTAAATATAAGTAAAAATTTATATTATATAATGATGTAATAAAAATTTAAAAAAATATTTATTTTTTTTTATATTTAGCTTGTTAACCACTATCGAAAAAAGCTTCTTATTTTAAGAAGAACATAATTTGAATAAAAAAATTATAGGAAAGTACTATTTCAGGCAACTTGGTTTATTTAATAATAGTTTCTGACTTTAATCAAGAAAAAAAGTCATAGTAAACTTTGATTAAAATAAATAAACAGCAAAAAAAAAACACATGAAAAAAAAGTTGCATGAAAAAAAAAAATGGCAAAAAGAAGTATTGCATAAGTAAGGTCATTTCTAAGAACCTTATTAAACTTTAGTAAGGTCATTTCTAAGAACCTTATTAAACTTTAGTAAGATCATTTCTAAAAACCTTATCTACTTTTAAAAAAAAAAAATTAACATAAACATTAAAAACCTATTATGTTTCCAAAATAAGATTTTTTTTAAAAAAAAAAAAAAAAAAGAAGCCAAATAACTTTTAAAAATAAAGATTTAAATTAAAAACGAATTTTTAGTACTTTATTACTTTTAAATTTTTAGTACAAAATTTCACTTTTTTTTGAAATTTTGTACTAAAAATTACAACTCTACATTTCATTCCTGTACAATTTAATAAAATTTAATTTAAAAAACAGTAGTTTAACTATAAAATGAGACTGGGTCAGAAAAGTCAGTTTGGAAAACAAATTGTTGTAAAAAATGTAATAATATGCATAGTAACAAGTAAAACATCTTTATCAATAGTTTTCTAATTTAGAAATTATTTTTAAAATTAGAGATAGAGACTCAAATTCATAAATAAAAAAAATTATTTTCAACAAACCTGAAGAACAGATAATAGTTTGTTAACATGGTTTTTCAATAAAACTGTTAAAGTATCTTTTTCTTTTTGAAAGTAGCTTAAAAAAACACATTTTTTACTAAAAACAAATATTCTGTATAAAATATATCAACTTAAAATACAGTAAAAATAAAAAGATAAATATTTTACTATATTACATATATATAGTACTTGGGTTTTGCTGTTAAAGACATTGTGCATAACATTTTTAGAGTTTTTTTTCTTTCTATTCTTCCTTAAAATATTGATATTACACAAATTTGGAGAAGTTTGACGCATCTTAATTTAAAGCATTACACATATTATGCCCGAAGTTGCATTTTACACACATGTATGCTGCTATGGTTATGCTAAAAACATTTTGGTTCAATAACATTTAAAGTCTTAAAATATCAATTGAACAATTAAATAAATTAAGTAATGAGAAAAGCAGTTTCTTCTATTACCAGGTTAGTAGCTTCTTTCTAACATCAGGTACAGGATGGTCCTAAAGTCCTTTCTGATTCAAGAAATATATTTGTAAACATTTATTTGATTTTTTTTTAGACATTGAACCTGGGAGATAAAATATCAGGCTTGGACAGGAATGGCGTGCGATCGCACTCTGTAACTGACCACGCTAATATTTTTATTTCTTTACAACTTCACCACGGCTATTTTGATGTTTTTACAATTTAAATGCAATAAAAAAAGTGTTACGTTATAAATACCTTTTAATCGTTGATCTTTTCTAAAGTTTTTTATTTTACGCAAAGGCTTTAAATAAAACCATAAAATTAATTATAGTTATTGTTTACATAAACACTTGTGTAATTAATAAAAAACGTTATAAATAAGTTTTTTTTATGTAGACATTTATTTTTTATGATAAATTTAAACGTTTGAAACTATTTTCTTATGTCTTCCTAATACATTTTTAAACCATTATTTTTAGAAAGAATTTTTTTAAGTTACTTTAATTTATGAATAAGTTCAAAAGCTTTTGTGACTACTAACTTTTACACATTTTATGTGAATTACACAAGAATATAAAATAACTTTATTTACTTATATAAGCATGTATTTTGTTGATTTAATGAAAAAGTTTTAAAGCATTTTGTAATGTTCATACAATTAATTTTTATGATTAAACTTACGATTTATAAAAATGTTTGAAATTAACATTTTATTTTTTGTAAACAATTTTTTTTTTTTTTTCAATTTCGTTAGAAATGAGTTTAAATCTTTTATAATAATTTTTAAATTCGTTACGTGAAGCGCTAGTTAATAAAGTTGTAATGCTCAAATTAAAATTAAATTAAAAAGCTTGTTGGTAGTTAATTTATTTAAATCGCAGGCGCATTTTATTTATTTATTTATTTTGATTCTATTTTTACGAATAAAAAAGTTCAAAACCTTTTTTTTAATTAGACTCACTAATTAGAGCATGAAATTAGTAAAAATTACTATTTAAAAAGACTACGCTATTTTTTCAAACAATTATTTTTTTTGCTACTTTTTTGACAAAATAAATGTTTATACAATTTAAAAATATTATATAAAACACTTTTTAATAAATTTAATACAATTTGTTCTTTTATTAAACCAATCATTAGTAGTAATTTGTTACTTAATTTAAAAACATTTTGCGTAACTTTAATAACACTTAAAAAGATAAGTTTTAATAACGTTTCTTTCATACGTAATTAAAAATGTAACTTATAGTTTCGCTTCGAGTTTAAGTTTTTATTTTCATTTTAGAGCTTATATTATTTCTTTTTCGTTATGAATTTGTTTTTCGTTTCTTTTTTCGTTAGGATTTTTTTTTTCATTAATTTTTTTTTATTTTTTTCCTAGTTTAAGTTTAGCTTAGCGCTTCAACATTCAGAACATTTCTAAAATTTTAAAACATATACATTAATTATTAAACAATCGTGGTCAAGTTGTCAAAAAATTAAATCATTTGCGTGGTCATCTATAGCGCTCAATCGCACGCCATTCCTGTCCAAGCCTGAAATATGGTACCTTATACTACTGTAGAACAATCGAAACTGAACTAATTGTTTTTGGAAAATAGACAATTAATGATTGCCACCTACAGACATATCAGACATATCTCTTTGTGCTATGTTGATCAATATGAGCTATATGGGAGTATTGAAGTTATCAGGAGTTTGGGCAGACCTCATAATGGACAATCAACTGAAATCGTTAAGCTGGTTACGCAAAGTGTGTCAGATAACAGAAAAACATCGACAAAAAGATGTTCAACACAGTTAACTGTATCACAAAGCACATTTGACTTATTGATCTGACTTATGAAAATATTTGACTTATCGAGATTTCAAGACTTACCCTAGAAAATTCAGTTGGTTCACTAGTTCCATCGTGATGACCTGGTATTATATTTGGAGTATTGCAGAGCTTTCAAAAATCTTGCAGAGAATGACCAACAATTTTTAGATCATTTAATGATGTCTAATGAAGCCCAGTTTTAATTAAACAGATTTGTAAACAAGCAAAACTGGAGATATTGGTGAACTCATAATCTCACAAATATCCACTAACATTCATTATGTCATACCAAACACTTATACAAGTGTTTGTTGAGGCATAACGCCACAGAAGATTTACGAAACATATTTTTTTAAGATGATGCTGGTGAAAATATAACAATAAATAGAGATTGCTACAGAATAATGCTTCAGGACTTTTTGTTCCTCTTTAGCAAGCTAAAAACAACAATATATGCCAATAACAACACCAATATATGGTATTTCAACAAGATAGTGCACAGTCCACACCCCTTTTGAGATAATGAACTTGCTAATCTTATCATTTTATAAAATAGTGACTTGAAATGTCTGCCAAGATCACATGATCTGACAGCTCTAAACTATTTTCTGTGGGGGAATCTAAAGGATAAAGTCAATACTAACAAGCAAATGATTTTACAGATGAAAAAAAAAACCCACTGCAATAAGTGATGCAAATGTAATGAAGAGGGCCAATGTGTGCATTAATTCTAATGGTAGATACTTAACCAATATCATTTTCAAAACCTTACATTAAAAACTTCCATTAAATATAATTTTAACTGTAATTTATTTTACTGTTTTTCATCAATTTATTCAAAAGTTATTGTATTAATAAATAGGAAAGTGATCAATTTACTTACCTAATTTATAAAAAAATTTTAATAAAAAAATTATAAAAGATGGCATAATACCCCAACTTTCCATAAGTGTGGTAACAACCATAAGGTAGCAAAAACTTAAAATAAAAAAATTATAAAAGATGGCGTAATACCCCAATTTTCCATAAGGTAACAAAAAACTTTTTAATAATATTGCAATGTAAAACAATTTTTTATAAAAAGGTGTTTTCCATTATCTTAATAATCACTAAAACTTCAGACAATCCTTGAGAACGAATTATATAATAAAAAATAAATATAATACATAATTTGAATATAAAAAATAATGCCTTTCACACACTTGATTGACTTAATTTAGGCATGCTATTTACTAAATTTTGTTAAGCAATCAAAATTATTTAAAGCTTTTTTTCTCCAGCTTATTTCATCTTGCTGGAAATTTCATTTAAAAGTGTTTTAAACTTTTTAAACTTTAGCATCAAAAATTTGAACAAATTAGACATAAAAATTGTTTAAATAACACACATTTAAATGCATAAAAAGTAATAATAAACGCTTAACTAAATAAATCACAACAAAATTGTTGGTAATATAATAACCTTTTCATGGTTTATATTTTATATATATAAAAATTTTATATTTAAAGTTTTTTAAACAAAACCAAAGATTTGCATGTTTTTACTCATTTAGTATTTGTAGACAATAAACATCTAATTGTATTAAATATAAAGTAACATTGTTTTACATTTAATAAACAAAGCAAAAATTCTATGGAAACAGCATTGTTTTCTGCTATTCTCTTATATTTCAAATAAATACTTACACTTATTATATAATTATTGTGAATATATATATGAAATTTAAGAGATTTCTTTCCTTTAAGAAAATAGCAGTGTTATTTTTGATACACTCATTACGAGTGACTCATAAGATAAAACTTATAATTTTAATAATTTGAACAATTTTAAATTTAATCAATGATATTTTGGTTTTTACTATTATAATTATCAGTGGGAAAAAAAAATTATCACAATATAGAATTTGCAATTAAATAAACTTATAAAAAAACTAATGAACAAAAATATAAAGTACCTAAAAAGAGCCAAATAAGCATCTACTTTTTGACTGACATCTGTTGTACTGCTACATAATTTCTTTATTAAACTCTTGATTGATGTATGAACTGCATCTCCCATTTTTATTTTATTTTTATTCTAAAAATAACCCAAAACTTGTCGGTACTCATAAAACTTTTGTTTTTTATTGTTAAACAAGGTGTTAGATTAACTTTAAATAATAAATAATAAATCATTTGGTCTTTAATGATTAACTTAATAAATTTAAAAAATTTTGTAAAATTTATCAGAAAAAATATATATATATAAAAATTAAGAGACTTGATAATTCGTTATATTACTTGATAATATCGTTCATTTAATAAATAACATCATTCAGTACCCATCCAAAATTGAAGACAAGACAAGACAACCAAATTTCAGAGGTTTATTTTATTACTAAAATTACATATTTTTGTAGCATAGTTTTAAAAATAAAAGTACTGATATATTTTAATACAAGTACTGATATATTTCAATACGTTATTCAATACCTACTAAAAGTTTACTATTTTTATGTGAAGCAAAAGCATGTTTAGCTTAAAAAAATTTTTTAATAAATTTTTTAATGAGCTTCTTTATTTGTATAAATTCGAATTATCATTGGGAATCAAATTTTCAACATTAATTTTAGTAAAAAACTGTATTTGAGATCTTATAAAACACTCATTCCCGCCATAAGCATTCTGTTCTTGCGCACTTTTTACGGAAGGCTTAACATCAGACAAAAAAAAATACTGTAGTTAAGGTGCTTTTTAAGAAATTGCCGTCAGACAGTTATTAAAAATAGATTCGATATATTTATATTGGCCGACTTAACATATATAATCATAACCTCTCCGTAGCTTTCAACTACTACACCTTCAATGAAGCAGAAATTGAACAAGAATTAAAACAAACATGCGAAAAAATCCAAAATACTGCTTTGTTAGCAGTTAAGCAGTGCTTTAAACAACAAATCTGTAAGTATTCCAAATCATGGTGGACAACGGACCTTAAAAAATGCAAAGAAAATCTTTCATTTAACTATAGACAATGGCAAAAATCTAATTATAATAAAACACAAGAATGCATTGAATACAAAAGATACATCTTTTCACGCAAAAACTTCCGTAAAGCAGTTAAAGCAGCTCATAACAAAAAGATCCACGAAAAAACTATAAATATTGAAAATCTTCGAACCACTAATCCTCAGAGGTTCTGGGATAACATCCGTAAAATCAAAACTAAAGCAACAACTCGATTATTTACAATTTACAAACCGCAAAATATAAAAGATATCGTTCAAGAATTTAGGCAACATTTTCAAACTCTTCTCAACGCCTCTTATTTCAAATTATAACCATAATCCTTCTCAAGTTCCACCTCTAAGTAAAGAACCTAATTCACTAATCATAATATCAGCTGATATTATAAATTGCATCTTACAATTAAATAGAAATAAGTCCCCAGATAGCTGTAGGTTAAGTGCTGAACACCTTAAAAACTCTCATAATAATAATCTTCTTTTGTGGCTCGCTAAATTTTATAACAGTATTCTATCGAATGGAAAAATACCAAATGATCTATCAACTTCAACAATTATTCCACTTGTGAAGTTATATAAAAAATTTCTTAATAATCTAGATAATTATTGAGGAATTAGTATTTTACCTATCTTTACTAAACTTCTAGAGTATCTAATACTACGAATATGTCCTAGTATAACAGATAGCCATTCCCATCAGTTTGGTTTAAAAAAAACAGTTCTACACTCCACGCAGAATTTTTACTGAGCGAAACTGTTATGCACTATAAAAACAATAACACGCCTTTATATATGTGCAGTTTAGATGCTAATAAAGCTTTTGATACTTGCAACTGGGATTTGCTATTTGAGAAGCTGTATTTCCAAAAAAAAACTTGCGTTGTCTGTAGTACACACAATATCATCACTTTATCATTCTGGTTCTGCAAACATATCCTATAAAGGTGTTACCTCAAATCAATTCAGTCTACCACAAGGGGTGCGACAAGGGTCTATTCTATCGCCACATTTGTATAACATTTATACTGAAAGCATCCTAAATGAAATTGTCTCAGAATGCAAAGTAGGATCGACAATAAATGGAATTTATACTGGTGTAATTGCATACACAGATGATGTAATTTTTCTAAGCCCCACAATCTCTGGTCTGCAGGAACTGATTAACAGATTTCAAACATATGGAGTAGCAAACTTTATTAAGCTAAACACTGAGAAAACAGAATTTCTGATTTCTGGAAAAAGTTATATTCCTAACAACGTTGTTAAAATTAATGGAGTTTCTATATATCTTCAAAATAAATTAAAACATCAGGGTTTCCAATGGGATAACGATACCAGCAAAAATAAAATTGCAACACTCCAAAAGAAAAATTTAAATGAGCGTATAACTCAGTTTCAATCAGTTGCAAAAGCTCTAACTGACAGTGGGATTCGTTACTGCCAGCCATCAAAAATTGTTCATCTGTACAATACATTAACAGTGCCGAAGCTTATATATGGTCTTGAACTATGTAAATATGATACTAATTTTCTCAGCAAAATAGACGCTGTTGGAAGTGCAGTCTTAAAATCATTTTTTTGTATTTCAAATTACATTAAAAATTACCTTCATTCTTTTTTTAAAATAGAAGATATCTCAACAATTCTCCTTAGGAACAAAGTTAATCTTTTTATCATGCTGCTGAAAAATCAAACTTGTTACTCACTGATAATTAATCAAATACAGGAAACACAGAATAAAAAATCCTTTTCAAAAGAAGTATTTGATGCATGCAACACACTTGATTTAAATTTCATACTGTGCATGTTAAATGGCAAAAAAATTAAATTGACGCTACCCATCGTAGAGCTACAAACTAATATTATGCTAATATTGAAAGAAACGTTCTAGTTTTGGAATTTGAAAGAAAAGAAAGAGGCGTTTAAAATCTTGATGGAGGAGAATGTTCCTAGAACTCTGTCCCAATAATATCTGGAAAACAAACCGGCTGTTTATAAGCATTTATTGCTAACAACTACAAGAGCCGTGTTGTTTTAGCTGATTTTTAATTTATTGTTTGACTATTTAAACATTATTTTACCTGTAATTTACTACCGGGTGATAAAGAGAAAATATAAAATGTCCGAACAATGCGAAGCTATAATTACGTCGGATTTTCTGAAAATGTCCGACTTATCGAGATTTCGTGACTTATCGAATAGGTGAAATTGAAATATTTTTGTATTTTGTACCACATTTGGGGGTTATACAAAAATGGAGGACAAAAAGTCCTCCATTTTTGCATAATCCCCATCCCCCCGTCACTGATATATGTATATATATATATATATATATATATATATATATATATATATATATATATATATATATATATATATATATATATATATATATATATATATATATATATATATATATATATATATATATATATATATATATATATATATATATATATATATATATATATATATATATATATATATATATATATATATATATATATATATATATATATATATACAGGGTGGCCCGTAAGTTTTGTCCACCCGTTATGACTACTCATCGTTTTTACTGAAAAAGAAAAGACAACTTACGATCTTATTGATATGTCTTTGCAAGTTGTTTACTAGGGTTGTTTACTTTTACGAGGTGGAAAAAGTTTGAGAAATTTTGATTTTACACTTGACCTGAGGTTTGTAAAAGTTATAAATTCGAATTATAAAAACATTTGTGCTATATAAAAATAGACCTAGAAAAGTAGTGAATGTATTCATTGCAAGATTTTCTGTTAAGTTTTGTTAAATTACATCTGTCTAACACATTTCAGTTTTAAACCAGCTTACTTTGAGGTTATTTTTTTGGCAATTTGAGTTGTTTGTTGTCTCCAGTAGGCCCAAAAGTTTTGTCCACTTTAGGTTAAGAGGACAATGTGCTATTTTCTATATTTTCTGTATCTGCATCTGTATTTTTAGATGGGTAAAGTTATTGGAAAATCAAATTTAACAGCATCACTGAAGAAACGCATTGCTGAGTTAAGTAAATTAGGAAAGTCTAAGGCTGAAGTAGCTGCTGCAATTGGCTGCAGTGAGAAAAGCGTTCAGCGATACTGGAGAAAACCTGTTAATACAAACTTTAATGAAAAGAAACGCTGTGGTCGTCCAACTGTGTTGTCACCAGCATCATAGAAAGTTAATAACCAGTGAAATGAAGGACAAGTGGGGTTCATCAACAAGAAGTTGTGCGAAAAAGTTAAACTTTTCTGAACGATCCATTACACGTAAAAAACAAATTTCTCGTTCAACAGTGCAACGTTTTGTTCAACATCAACCATGGGGTAAAGTGGCTTACCAGAAACCAATAAAACCACTATTGACTGAAAAAAATCGAAATGATCGCTTGAAATTTTGTGATTGGTTGGAACAAAATGGTTACCTTCAAGATAACCATGTTGGTAGTATTACCATGTTGATAATCGTTCAGCAATTTTGTGCAAAAAACTTTCCGTCGATGATTCCAAAAGAATTGTGGCCTGGGAACAGTCCAGATATTAATGTAGTTGAACATTTATGGAACTTGCTTCAACAAAGTGTCTTTGAGGCTCCTAAGCCAAAAAATAGAGTTGAACTTGTAGAGCGGGTGAAAGACAAGTGGTCTTCTGTGACTGGTGACTATCTCTGTTTGTTGGTTGAATCACTACCAAAACGTGTCCAGGAAATTCGTGCTGCCAATGGAGGACACAGTAGTTATTAATAAACTGTAACAGTCATTTTGTATGACCTGACTTGTAATATGATTGAAATATAGTGCTTATTGCATATAAACATATTTTGTCTGATTACTAGACTAACTGAAGTCATGCAAGGGGGGGGGGGGACAAAACTTATGGGCCACCCTGTATATATATATATATATATATATATATATATATATATATATATATATATATATATATATATATATATATATATATATATATATATATTACTTGTAAGCATTATTTGTTGTTTGCAGTCTCACTCAAGTGCTAACCCTTGTACCTGGTGTAACATTGAGTCAAAGAATCTTCATCAGAGTGTTGAGCTCCGAATATTTGGCTTCATTTAAAACGATCATACAGGTTTCCAAACAGTATTTACACAAACAAAAAAAGCGAGGGACTTACAGAATGTTGTGCATAATCCAGTTATTAAGTTACCTGAAGGAACACTAATCTTGAATTTTATTACACCCATGGAACCTCACTTACTTTTTGGTAATGTTAACCACCTCTTCAAGATTCTGTGTCCGCAATTAAAAAATTCACTGGAATGGCTAAAAATCAACAACAACCTTTTCACGAAGTAAAGTTTGCAGGCAATGAGTGGAGAAAGTTTTTACAAAATGTTGAGTTGCTTCAACAACTTGCGGAAAAACATGTTTGCTTTTTTACATTTCCATTCATTGACACATTCAGAAATTTTGATGAAGTTGCTCATGCTTCTTTTTCTACTTTTGGATATGTTCTTTAAGACAACTATCGTAGATAGTTGTATATTGTAGAATTCAACCTCAAGTTTCGAAACAAGAGTCTTTTTTCATGTAACACAATGTAAATGGCAATCAATAAACATATAAAACATGTAAATGTTTATGGATTGCCATTACTATTCACTGGACATCTATTCAGAGCAAGGAACAGAATCACTCCATCATGATTTCAACAATCATTGGCAATGCTTGAAAAGGTCCAGTAATTATCCGGGCACCCTAAGAACTTTCTTAACTGTTTGATTGATTACAACAGCAAGCATTCCTTTTAACTTTTTTGTAGAGAATACTGTACTATAACATATGATATGTAAAAAATTACCCATCAACATCAATTTTTAATAAGAGTAATCCTTTTTTTAAGTTGCTTGATTTGTTCAGCTAGAATCTGATTTTTTTTTAATTTTCTGAAGAAATTGAATGTTTTTTGTTGAACAAATATGCTGGAACAAGTTAAATGTTTTTTGTTGAAAAAAGAACAAGTTTTAAATGTTCTCAATAAAAAATAAAACTTTTTTGTTCGCAGCAATGAAAACGGAAATTTCAAATCAATTTTTCTCACGGACGAAAGATTTCAAAATTCTAATGTACTCCTACATACTTGTGCCATTATACCCCCAAATGCTTTTCTCGCAAAAAAACGTTCGAATTTAAAGTCATTTTGTGACACAGTGAGAAAACAAATGAAAATAAAAGGATATTTTAGAAATGGTGCTGAATAAAAAACTAACAAACTACCTGAATAATTAACTGAATAAAAAACTAATAAACTCTAACAAATTAAGCAAGACAAACAAATTAGGCGAGTCAAACAAAATTTATATGATAAAAATAAATTAAACTCTTAAATTCTTTTTGAACAAAAAAAAACCTTTATATTATTTTTTAAAACACAAGCAGAAGTAGTTATATTAAACAAAATTAAAATTTTATTTATTTTATTTCATTTAAAACCTAGTTATAGGTTTTTAAAGATGAGATTTTTATAAAAAAATTTAAAAGTTTTACTAATTCGCCTTAACTACGTTGAGTAGATCTTAAGGTCTCAAATAGTTTCTAAAGTGATTAGTCCGCGAACAGGGTAACATCAGATGGAAAGACATTTGTAACTGGGTCAATAAGTTTTCAAGTTATTGTGTTGGAATGCTATCCATTTTGTTCTAGTTTCATTTCTAAACAAAATAAGAACATGCTAGTTATGCTGGAAATCTACAGAATTCATCATTTTTATTAATGAATAATTGTTAAAAATGATAAATTCTGAAATGAAAGGAATGACTTGAGTCCAAATAAGAAAGGAAAAATAACGGTTTTGCTTACAAACTGTGGGTTGAAGCAAAAGGAAATTCTTTCTTAAATGACGAAAAGTTAAATGTTTCTGTACGAACTATAAATTTGTTGAAGAAAAAACTTCAGGCATTCAAACAGACTCTTCAAGAGTTAAAAAGTGTGGTCCACTACACCAAGACTTAATCAAAAGATACAAAATATGTTCCAAAAAAAAAGAAGAACCTCCTGGAAAAAAATTGCGGTAGTGATGATGAAGGTATACTTTTAAGCCCTCAGACTGTAAACAACCACCTTTTAAAGATTAGAATGAAGGCATATTGGTAGAAGAAAAGCCAGATTGACAATATATATATAAGTATTTGCTTTACTCATATACTTGCTTCAGTATAGAAACATATGTTTGAAGTAATTGGTACGAAAAGGCATAATATTTTAAATATGTCTTACATGACAGGAAAATATTTTGTCAAAAAGCTTAAGCATTTTAATTTAAACTCACATTGGTTTCAATATTTTAAATATATTATACTGTGGGGATGTGTTAAAATAAAAAAATAGGTTATATACAATACAATTTTTTTATATTCAGTTTATGCTAAATTAAGATAAAGACATTGTGTGCATTACAACTGATGGAGCGTCCGTAATGCAGTAAATGGGGCACCTAAGCAATCGTTACAAAAAGCTTTGAACTGTGTATCGCATTTAAATGGGCGTACCAGACGTTTTATAAAAAAAATTTTAACATCTGTTTTAAATAATTTGATAGGAGTCTGCAATGACAAAAGTAGCAGTGAAAGTGACGTCAACGATAACGAAGATAAGAGAATTGACGATAACGTAAACATAACTAACAATAATAAAGAAGATATTTCCGGCGAGTTTGAATTTATGAAAAAATAAAAAGGATGACACTATTGAACTGATTAATAATTTATGCCATTAATCACTAAGTTGTGTACTTTTGTGAAATTTTTTTGTCGTTCTCTGATAAAAAATAATTCAATAATTACACAAAAAATATACAATAGACGAATTTGGTAAACCTCTTTTACTATTGATCGACTATAAAACTTGCTGGATTAGCTTGAACACAAAGCTCGAACGTTTTTACTCACGTTTTAATTAATTTTTTTAAGCTTGAATAAATTTATTCAAAATTGGTAATGCCTTAAGGCATTACCGATTTTGAAGTTTTTTAGTACCAAAATACCTGTATTGAATAATTTAAGAAAAGTTAAGAAGAAGTTGGAAATAGTTTAAACTTTAGAAGATAATTAGTAACATTTTAAATAAATTTATCTAAAAGTTAGTATAAAAAGTAAATATATATTTGATATTACCTGAATAAAATATTCAAGAAGGCTTTATCCGTTAGGTTTTTAATAGAAACTATTAATAATTACGAACTATTAATAATTATTTTATTGGACAAAAATTGAAGCCGTTTTTTTTTTTAGTATAAATATATTATACTGTGGGGATGTGTTAAAATAAAAAAATAGGTTATATACAATACAATTTTTTTATATTCAGTTTATGCTAAATTAAGATAAAGACATTGTGTGCATTACAACTGATGGAGCGTCCGTAATGCAGTAAATGGGGCACCTAAGCAATCGTTACAAAAAGCTTTGAACTGTGTATCGCATTTAAATGGGCGTACCAGACGTTTTATAAAAAAAATTTTAACATCTGTTTTAAATAATTTGATAGGAGTCTGCAATGACAAAAGTAGCAGTGAAAGTGACGTCAACGATAACGAAGATAAGAGAATTGACGATAACGTAAACATAACTAACAATAATAAAGAAGATATTTCCGGCGAGTTTGAATTTATGAAAAAATAAAAAGGATGACACTATTGAACTGATTAATAATTTATGCCATTAATCACTAAGTTGTGTACTTTTGTGAAATTTTTTTGTCGTTCTCTGATAAAAAATAATTCAATAATTACACAAAAAATATACAATAGACGAATTTGGTAAACCTCTTTTACTATTGATCGACTATAAAACTTGCTGGATTAGCTTGAACACAAAGCTCGAACGTTTTTACTCACGTTTTAATTAATTTTTTTAAGCTTGAATAAATTTATTCAAAATTGGTAATGCCTTAAGGCATTACCGATTTTGAAGTTTTTTAGTACCAAAATACCTGTATTGAATAATTTAAGAAAAGTTAAGAAGAAGTTGGAAATAGTTTAAACTTTAGAAGATAATTAGTAACATTTTAAATAAATTTATCTAAAAGTTAGTATAAAAAGTAAATATATATTTGATATTACCTGAATAAAATATTCAAGAAGGCTTTATCCGTTAGGTTTTTAATAGAAACTATTAATAATTACGAACTATTAATAATTATTTTATTGGACAAAAATTGAAGCCGTTTTTTTTTTTTTTGATTATAACAATAGTCCGCCATTTGTAAAAGAGGCAAAAGCTGAAGCCGAAATGTGGAATAAAAGTTTAAAATGCAAGTCAAAAGTTCCCAATAAAATAAAGATAATTCAAAAACAAGTTTTAATAATTGTAAAATACTTATGAAAGTTTTTTTTATGAGCCTATGCTTATTAGAAATATTTTAATTCATAAAAATGCTTCAAAAGCGTCTGTCGCTTTACTTTTCTATTCAGAACTTTAATCCTTTTTAATCGAAAATAAATTAAAGAGGTATAAATTATAATTTTGCAAGCTATCTTATTTCCGCTTAAAATACAATTACTTCATTTAAAGTTAAAAATATTTGTTTACAAATTTTTGGCTTCACTTTTTGAATCGAAGTTTGACATCTAGTTTATATAATATATCATTGATTTATAGTTGTGTAAAATGTTTTAGCTGTACCGCATAATGGCGGATGTTAGCTTCTCAAAGTTGTGTGCAAAACTCAGTTAGCCCTGCGTCTAGTGCTTGTAATCTTTTCTTTAGTAAACAAAAATAAGACATGTAATGGGTAATTTAAAAATGCAGTATTTTGTTGGTTCGCCAAATAAAAACATTACAAAATGGCGACAACAAAACGGCAAAAACAACTTTTCAAATATTGTTTAAGCTGTCTTTTTAATCAAATGTTGTGTAATGGTTTGAAGCAAGAAAAGAAGCTTAAACTAACGTATGCTTTTAAAATATAGTTGTTATAATTAGTTACTGAGTTTTAATAAACCTTTTGTTGAATTACAATAACTAACGGTTATAACTATGTAGCGTATCCTTTGAATATTTATTTTTTTAATGTTTTATTAAAACTCATTTCAGTGAGTTTTGTTGTTTTTTGTTCAGTAAAACTTGATTTTTTTTTTCATTGTTAGTTACAACCTTACTCCTGAGACGATTTCAAATTGCTTTGATGTTTGCGGCTTGATGAACTTCCATCTGTTTATACTTCCATGATACAACTCATTATATTTTCTAAACACCGTATCGTATTGAAAATAAAGAATATAAGTTCATCTCTTTTTTGCGTAGACACCATTGGCGTTCAACATGGAGTGATATTATTAATTTTCTAGTACAAAGCGTTTGGAACTAAGAATTAAAAAGTAAATGTTGCATTAGTTCGGTAACGCACCAGTTAAAAAAAAAGTGAAAAAGAAGCGCAAAATAGTTCTGCATTTTCCGTTATTTTTTATATATTGACGTTATACGGGAAGACGCATTTACCCAGCCGGCATTTGTTCCTAAAAAGACGTTCTTTTTAGAACCAAAAGCCGGCTGAGTAAGTTCTTTGCGCATGACCGTAAAATTGTAATATATAAATAATAACGGCACATGCAGAACTCATGAATTTTCTTCTCTTGTACTCTCTTTCTACTTGAACGAACTTGGGATTAAATTTAGACGTGTTATTTTGCAGAAAAATAGATTAAGAAATCTAATCATAATATTTATTCTAGAGTTACATAATTAAACACTTTAGTGCATAAATTATACATACTTTACAATTTTAATTGTAAATTCTATTTAAAAAATATAAAGTAAAACAGTGTAAAATGAAATAAAGGATTTAATGAAATAGTAAAGGCAATGTTTACTCTTTTGCTTGTTAATTATTAAACGTTTTGCAAATAATTTTTAATCTTGTTGTAAAGTCTTTTCCTAAATGGACATATTCAAATTAAATATTTTAATTCAAAAATATTTTATTCAAAATATTTTTTTTTTCATTAATTTGTTATACAAATTATTGAAAATTACAAATATACAAATTTTTTCAATTATGCGCCAGACGAAATGTTATTGTCTAACAAATATCCTATGCAATAATTTGCATAGGTTATTTTTCAGAATAGAGTGAAAATTGATGATAAATTCAAAATGGTAAATTTTACAAAATTAGCATTGTTGAAAAGAAAAGACACGAAGAAAAAAGTCATTAGGACAATATCATACTTAAGAGCAACAATTGCATAGGAAATTCGTCAAAAAAGTGCAAAATTAGATGATAAGTTCAAGATGGTGAATTTTACAATCGAAGAACTCAGAGGCTTGCAGTGAAACCAAAAAGTGATACAATTGTCAGAGCAGATAATTTGCTGATAAGCAGCTTCAAATAATTAAAACAATCGTGATTATATTCACGACATTGGCAAGTTTAACTTTCCAAAAAGTTTAATTAACTCATCGGATTGTACTTGATCCAAATGTATAACCCTTGGTAGTATTTATATATATTGCATGTTATCTGTTTTATTGTACCGTATGTTTTATTATACCATATGTTACGTGTTTGTTATATATGTAATAGTATATGTTATTGTGAATCAAAACGCATTACATATATCAAAAGTTATGTGGCATGATTATTTATATTTGTTACAATTTTCCTTTTTTTATATATATTTCTAAATAATATTTCTGAAAGAAAAGTCTAGAATCGCGCAACACTAATACACTTTTTGTTCTAATGGTTCTTGGTTGAACTTCAAAAGACATGAGGTTTTTCTTCAGATTCTATCAATATGTACGAGATGTACGAGATGTACGAGATGTACGAGATGTACGAGATGTACGAGATGTACGAGATGTACGAAATGTACAAAATGTACGAGATGTACGAGATGTACGAGATGTACGAGATGTACGAGATGTACGAGAATGTGTTGAAAATAAAATCCTAAGTGTTAGTCCATATTGAATTTTCCGAAATCCATAAAATAGTGTTTCAAAAACAATATCTTTTTTATTATTTGAGCTATCTCTTATGATAAATATCATAGAAAACCACACGACCACCCATTGTCTTTGTCTTTAAAATGTGGTTAATTTAATATAAAATAATACTTTTAATGGTTTGACAACTTTTTGGCTTACGTACTGCAATAATTATTTTTTTGAGTCTTTTCTATACATTACAGGTTTCAAAGCAAAATGAAATGCATAGAAAACAACTTTTTTTTTTTTTCAAACTAAACAGTGAGATCAAATATATTACATTACCTAGTTAAAACATGCATGTATTTAATTAGTTTAAGTTCTCATAGAGCTGTAGATGGAAGCCACTTTTTTTAAGCTTTTTTTATGCATGTATGTATATATATATAAATATATATATATATATATATATATATATATATATATATATATATATATATATATATATATATATATATATATATATATATATATATATACATGGCAAACATGGGTTAAAAATATTATTAAACAGTTTCATTGTCTTATAAGGATATCCTGCATCTTGGTACTTATCGAAAATTAAGAAGGCAAAAGTTCTTAAACCACCTAACGAGCTACTTGTACCAGTACAGTGACAACATGCATGTTTTCCACTATAACTCTATAATAAATTGTTTTGTTATTCTAAGATTTAATGTTTTAATAGATACTTGTAAAAAATTATTAAAATTAGGCAAAATCTCTTAGCATATCAGATGCCAAGAAGTACATTTATGAGTATTAGGTCAAAAGCCACAAAAAATTTGTGCTGATTTAAATTAATTAATTTAAAAAGCATTCTAAGATTATGGTTGTTCTCCTTGAAATTACGTGCCAAAGCCAGAATTATTACCTTATTCAATCCAGAGTCATTCCATTTCTACTTTGGACCTCTAACTTTTTCATTATTACCAGAAAACTAATCACAGTTGAATAATAATTCTAATTTTATTTCTTTTATTTGCATAGTATAAAAATGGTTAGTCTAATCCACGTAAATAGCATATTTCTTGAACAAGTCTTGTGAGATCTTCAATGTATTCAACATTTTTCAACACTGAGTTTTAAAGTTCATTTTCATTTTCATTTAAAAAAGCAATTATTATTTAAATGTAAAACTTTTTTTATAGCATTAGAACGCTTCATAGTCGTAGCAATTGAATTCTTTTTAACACCTAGTTGTGAAATCCGTAAACTATGTGAGCTATATCAACTATTATAAATTTTTTGAAAATAAAAAAACTAAAATACTTCCGATTAAATTAAATTATAAAATATTAAAACATCTAGATGACCAAGATCTTTTCGTAAATTTCTAAGAATATCACGAATAACATTTTCAGGCTGCATGGTCTTTCCTAATATCAAGTATCAGTAGAGACCACTTTATTTGTTTGGAGCTTACTACAAATAGCAATGAGCTTCCTAAAATTAGAATAAAATATCGCAGCAAGTCATTATAAATAAATAAAAACCAATAAATAAAAATCTACTAGTGGATAATTGCAACGATTTTTCAGCCTTTACTAGAAACTTTAGAATAGTTGAGGCTATTTGCGCTGAAATTTTTCTATCTTAGAAACGAATATTATTTTTAGCATTTTGAACAGCAGATGTTCTTATGCATAGGTGTCCAATCTCCCTTCCAACTAGTTGAAAACAATTTGTGCAGAATGAGTTTAACCTTTTAATGCAGAAATTTGACTTAATGATCTCTTGAATTAAAAATCTTGTCTGAAAAATTTTGCGCTTGTCTGATACCATACCTGATGTAAGCATTAATCGTCAGTTGGAGTAACCCTTCCAATCTTTATAAGTAACTCTATTCCACTTTTCCAAACCTCTTCAATCATTTACATAGAACTTTCTTGATATAAACAAGATAAAATATTTAAAAAAGGTTGTTATAAAATAGTATAATAATCTGCCATAGAGAGCATTTTTGCAAAAGTTTTGCATAATGTTGCTTATTTTGATAAAAATATTGTATTTAAATCAAAAATTTCTTGAATTTTATGATTTGCACAGATTAGACAAACTAACTTATGCCAGATAACAAAATAGCTCTAAAACGCTTGCCCCCTCCCTCGCCCAAACGTTAGGGCACTGATGTAATAAAATTTTCAAGTTAAACTAAATTTAAATTTATCGACAGATTTTAAATTTTGTAGAAAAATATTGTAAGTTACAAAAGGTAAGACCATGAAAAAACAACAATTTATGTAAGTGTCCGTTAGCTTACTCAGCTGACTACATTTAGTTTGTTTGGTATTCAAACACCGAATTCGGATTCTTACATGTTTTGTGCATGTAGTGTTCTAAAGCTTCATGAAAGCATCCTTTTTTAATTAATTTTTTTTCCAACCAGTGCGCGAGTTGTTTTGGGTAATTTATTAGCTTCCTTTAATGCTTCAAATTCTTTTCGATTAATCTGCTAGATCTAAATTAATCTTGTAAGCCGTGTACGACCTATATTTTCATGAAATTTGAATATAAGTTTTGTATTTGCTAATTTTTGCTAATTTGGGAAAAATTTTGAAATCTTAGTCACCATTTCAAAATGAAAACATTTTTTGATAAAGTTCAAAATTTATTGATGAGTTTTGATTTAATTTGAAAATTGAATTAAAACTATTTTAAATTAAATCAAAAATTTTGATAAATAAATTATTTTGATGCTTTATGTCCAACCTGACATGACTGTAATTTTTTTGAAAACTAACACCGAATTAAAAAGAGTTTATGGCGTGCTGATTTACAGGAAAATGTATAACTCTATAGATATGTAAACTAGGTCTATAAAAAATGTTGTTACAATATTTCTAAAATATGCCGTTTTTTCTTTATATTACATATACAATGTATTTTTAGTATTCATTTTATTTTTTTAACAAACTCAAATTTAATCAAAAAATGGCTTGGTTTTGAAGTAGCAACCATGTAAAAGTAAAAAGCGCTTTTAAGTTTCTTTTTTTTTATTCTTTGTGGTTGTAAAGGTGCTCCCAAAAGTCTTTAGGGTCTTATTATATAGCACCGCGGAAGAGCATTTAACTACGATGTTCACGCCTCTTTCCTTTCCAATGACGCTTATTGGGCTAGAGCTGGTTTTGAACCACGGACCTCTTGGTTGTTAGCCAGAACTCTAACCTGAATTTTATGATTTTATTTGGCTGTTTATTTTAAATAATAAAAAACGTTTAAAGTGAAAAAAATAAGAATAATTTTAAAATATTAGAAAAGTGTTAGTACTTAACTATATTATTATTTATTACAAATATTTAGTAATAACAGTCCACAAAATAATTGTAAAATGTAATCAAACTAAACCGTATACTAGTTAGTATGCAGTACACACTAAACTTAAATCTAGTCTATCAAGTAAACTGTAAACTATACGGTAATGTTAGTTAACCATACATTGTATACGGTAACGTTAGTGTACCGTACATTATATACGGCACCTAATCGCAAACAGAAGAGTTTTACTTCTTTCCACATTATTTAAAACTTTGCACTTTTGGTGCAAAGTTTTGGATAATCTATTAAATATTTTATTTTAAAATATATATAAAATATAAAATGTTAATCCAGGCAAATATATTAGACAAAAGCTTGATAAACTTATTTTTTTTTTTTAATCGTTTTTAAATTTCGATTTTTTTTTTTCATTTTTCTAAGATTTCAATACTCAATTGAAGTTATAGATTTGCGAAGACGCCACAAAAAATGATTTTTTAATGCATACAACATTGATCTTCTTGTTATGTATTCAATAGCTTACTGGAAAGTGCCTATACTTTTTATTTTTTTAGTTTTTTTTTTTTTCATTTCTTTAATATTTGTTTTCAAATTTAAAAAAAATATGGAATTTTTTAATGTAAAGAATTTGATTTAATTGCAAATGAAGCTTTTTTTTATTTATATATATAAGCACGTATAGTATGAATATACTATTGAGTACCTAGTATGAAGAAATTCTTCCGTTTTTTGGTTGTTTTCCTAAACATTTTCAAAGGTAAATTTAAAAAACACATTTTATGTTATTTACTTACAGTGACAACAAAGTGAATCTCAATAGTGTACTTAACATACTATTTTTTGTATTAGGGGAAATATTTTGATCCCATAAGTTCAAACCATCATCAGAAGTAATTACTTGCGTCCTAGTAACGAAATCATTTGCATTATGATAATGCAAATATTTGAGAGTAGCTTTGTGCGTTTGGGATTGCCAATGCATTAGCATTGAATATCATTAATGATATTTGGAACGAACTTTCAATGAAAACTTTGCAGCTATTTTGTTCGTTAAATTTAGTTAATAAAAATATAATTGCTTAGTAGCGATTTTACGGGGAAAAAGAGTGGTGTGAGGGTGACACCCCCTCAAAGAAAACATTTTTCAAGTTTTAGTCGGTTTTTTGAGGAATATAGTCGGCTAGTCGGCTAGGGATTTGACACATTTCAGGAAGGTGATTTTTGTTGGTACTTTTTAAGAATACGCCACACAATTACCCCTCCCCTCATTTTATTCGTGTATCTGTTTGGAATTTGCAGAACAAATGAAAAAAAAATGACATTTTGCTGATAAAAAATATTTATGAATGTAAAAGTTGTTTAATACTTTTTTCATAATTTAGTTTCTTGCTATTTTAAAATCAATAAGCTTTTAAAAATATTGGTTCAAACAAGTTTTTAGAAAAACTTATTTCAGTTTTGTAAATTTTTTTCTGTGATCACAGGAAATAATATCTAAAAAAAACTTTATTTTAGATATGGTCACATAAATACTATTAATAGCCTATTAATAATAGGCTATATATAAATTTTCGTTACCACCGATCTTATAATATTTTTGTTAAGTTGTTATAATAAAAGTTATCTTACCTCGTTCGCCATCTTGTCCCGTTTTACAAAAAGTTTCATTAAAACAAATGTTTTTATGTAAATATTCAAAACAATCACCAGTTTTTAAAAAACAAATATTACTTTAAGGAAAGAAGAACATCTTCGGTCTTTTTAATACTACACTACATAACTATCAAATGTTATCAATAAACAGGTAGAGTAAATATTGTTAATAAACAGGTATAGGTTTATATAAGTAAGGTTGTAAAACCTTACTAGTACTACTAGTAAGGTTATTTAACCCTACTTATATAAACCTATACCTTTTTATTAATAATATTTTTACTACCCTGCCCTATTTTATTTACCCTGCTGTATTTGTATTACCCTACCTAGAGTGGCCAAATGATAAAGGAGAATACAGTAAAAATTTTTTTTTACAGTTTTATCACAATATTCTCCACCATAAAAGCCAGGCATCTGGCAACCCTAACCCTACCCTAATAGTACAGGGTTATATAACCAATAAGCTTACATATTTATGTAAATTTCATTTTTCTATCAAAATAGTTTACCATATTTAATAGATTAAAGAAAAAGTTTAAATGAATGTCGACAATCAGAATTTATATACCTCGATGTAATCAACCCTTTGTAAAAAAAAATCATAATCCACGTAAATATGATATAAATAATATATACTATTTTCACTACTTTATGCATAAAATATGTTTGACTGCATATAGTTGGTTCACATAAAAAGGTGTAAAATTTTTTTCTTTAACTTTTTTAAATTGAAAAAAAAATTTTAATATGTTTACGATTCATATTGGCAGCAAAGCACTCTGATAAAAAAATGCCACTCTTAAAATGGTATGTCAAAAAAATAAAAGAGCAATTAAAAAATGATTTGCAATATATTTAGAATGAAAAATAATTCATAATTATATATGAATCACTGTCAGGGTTCCCACACCTCCTTAAAAACCTTAAATATCCTTAAAAAATAAAAATCTCCTTAAATGTCCTTAAATAACCTTAAAAAAAGTTAAAATTTGACTGCTCTCCTTAATTTCTTCTTTTTTTTTCCTTTTTTTTAATTCATCTAGAAAAAATTTTTAGAGTAAATGAATTATACTTGTTAATAAAGAAGATAATATATAGATTTTTGATAGTTTTCAAAACTATTTTTGTTATATATATATATATATATATATATATATATATATATATATATATATATATATATATATATATATATATTAATATTTATACATATATATATCAAGTAATAATATTTTCTCTGTTTATATTTAAAATTTATTAAAAAAAATAAGATTATGTTTTTAATTTAATCGTTTTCTCCTCAATTATCCTTACTTTCTCTTTCAAAAAAATGTTGTTCGCGACCAAATCTCCTTAAATATTAGGAAAATATCTCCTTAAATCTCCTTAAAATCCTTAATTTTAGCCTTAGTTTTAATGGTGGGAACCCTGACTGTAAAGTCAAACACAAAAATAAACCAATTAATTTATGTATAAATTTTTTATACTATATTAAATCCTATGTAGTATTACATAGGATTTAATACAGTTTGTAAAAGTGTATTTGTATATATTTTATAAAAGTATGCATGCACTTATTTTGCACATTTTTGTTTGTTTACGATATTTTTTCCCCTCACTCCATATTTCCGATCATTAATCTTTGTATAAATTATTCACTCTTTTTGTTTGTTGGTCTTTTTTTAATTTGGAACATCTTTTTACCTTGTTAAATCAATTTTTTATTTCATTATCTTTGGTTATACTTTATTTTTTTCAGAAAACTTTTATTATAATTGTGGTTGATATTTTTGACTTATTTGTGTTTGTTTATTTTACTTATTTGTCACTGTAAGAAAATTTTTTTTGTTATATTTAAACTTAGAAAAAAGAATGTAAAAATATAAGGCTAATATAAGTTAAGAACAATCTTTTTAGTTTATAGATTAAGTTTCTACAGCTTGTATCTACTAATTAATCTAATGATTAAAATTTATACAAGTATATACTTTATTGGTTGCTCTGAGTACAAGTGTTACAAAAAGTTTAATGAATAGGTTAATTATATAAATAAATATATATATACACACATACATATATTGTGTTTATTTTTTTTTTAACTATTTAGAACTGCTTTATTTTAATAGTTTTTAATTATCCTGGAGGATGTGATGTCTTTATAATTCTTATTAGTAGATTTCCTAATCTGTGGTTCACCACATATTTTATAATAAAATCTTTTTTTTATAAAAATAAAGTTCTATTTCATAAAAAGCAAAATAAAATTGAATGATCTAGTGAATGTCTACCTTGGCATTCTCTAGTCTCGCCACATTCATCCAGTTTTTTATGAAAGTTATTAAAAGATTTTTTTTAATCAATGGACCTTCCCAAAATTTTATAAAAGATTTTTTTTCTTTGTATGTCAATCTTTTACAGGTATCTATTTAATATACTTTCTGTGTCCTTTAGGTTTTATAAATAGAGTGTTTATGAAAAGTTGAACTTGCTCCATTTCTATATGAGTGTGATAAAATCCTCAACCTTTTTAAGACGTTTTTGTAGGGCCCTGCGACACTTTGAAATTTCAAATTGAATCAAAAGTATGATTCAAGATACGATTTGAAAATTTTCAAAAATTGAATCTTTATTATTCTGCGCTTTGGCGCTATCAAAATAATGTTACTTTTCCTTAAATACCTTTTTAATCAGTCATTAAAATAGTTAACCAGGGCAAGAAGCATCAATAAAGAGATTATGTAATTATTTTTTTTTATTTTGAAATATATATTATTAAAATAAAAAATACTTAAATTTAGACTTCAAAATATTGATTCGAAACGTGATTCTAATCACGAATCAAGACCTCCTTTGATTCGAGATTTGAAACAAAAACTGGCGAATCGCAGGGTCCTACCTTTTTGTTACTTTATTGTATTTGTTACTTTTTTATTTTAATACTGTTTATACAATTTTTTTAGTGAAAAGTGATATAGTATATGTTGGACACACAAAAAGTGAATTGATTGTTCAATCCTCATTGCAAGAGTTACAAATATTTGAAAGTGTTTTTCAAAATGGTAAGTTTTTCTGGTTAAAAGAAACATCAAGGGTCAACGTTATAAAACTTTTTATTGGCGTAAAATGCTACCGGCAGATATTTTATTCTAGAATTTTTACAGCTGTAAATTCGGAATCGTAAAATATTTTTCAATTCAATGTTATAAAACTTTTCCACATCAAATTTTGTTGAGATCTATGCTCTGAATTTATTTTCAGAAATCTATTGTCCGGATCAATAACATTCTTGAGATATAAAATGTTGTCAAAAACAAAGTGTTTTTTAGTTGAAGTTTTAAAAACATCATAGTTAAAACTTTAGTTTGTTGAAAAATCTAGTTTTCTGTTAAAGAATATTATGTTACTTCAGAATATTTGGCAAATCAGAGACAACTACAAGAAGTAAAACTGTTGAAACAGTATTTAAACTGTTAAGATTACAATTTAAAAGTAAAAAATAAAGTTGTCATTCATTTTTTATCCTACCCTTTAACAAAATTTGTGTAGTTTTTCTATAAAAATAACTTATACTATTTTCTACAAGCATTTTGAAACAAATGGCCTATAGAAATAGAGGTTTCTTTAGACTACCAATTGCGATTAAATACAATATTCTGTAGACTTTTTGTAGTTGGAATTCTTAGACCATTTGTTTCAAAATTCTATAGAAAATTGCGTTGATTTAAATATAGAAAATCTATACACATTTTGTATATTTGTTATTGGAAGAAAAAATAGGAAATATTGCACAAATAAACTTTAAAAAAAAAAGACTTTAAATATTAAATAATTAAAAGAATTATTCAGAAACTCATTACGTAAATTTTTATAACAAAAATTTATTTAGACACAAATAAACATTTAAACATAAAACTCTTTTGATGCTTTCTGATTAAAATTTTATCCACAATAAGTTTTGACATGCTTCCATACCATAGACAATATGAGAAACTTTGGAAACAAGTTGTACATGATCTCTAAACACTTTCTGAATAAGAAAAATCTTTTATGTATTTTGTTATCTGACTTGATCAAAAATATTTGAGCAAATTTTTTTGGTTGTATATATATCATATTTGAGCATCAAATGCAATTTCTAGAACTTTAATAATTCTGTTTTTAGTATGACCACTTGTTTTACTAATTCGAATCTCAAATAACCTCTGTATAAATGGAGAAATTTCTTTTGCCTGTCCATTTTGAGTTTGCCAAAAACTAAAGTTGATCTGATTTTTGGATCAATAAATAGTCCTGATAAATCTAGCATAAGTGCATTTTTCCATCCAATAGAATTTCCTATATCATTTCTAATTAGCTTAATAACTTTAGAAATTTTCAAATATTTTAAATTCCTGATGGTTTTCTTTTAGGCTCCAATGTCTAAAATAAAATTTATTAAGTTAATTTAAAAAGTTAAATTTGTCTATTATTTTATTTTTGAAAACTTTTATATTTGTATATATATGTGTGTGTATATATATATATATATATATATATATATATATATATATATATATATATATATATATACACATATATATATATACAAATATAAAATGTGTGTGTGTGTGTGTTATATATATATATATATATATATATATATATATATATATATATATATATATATATATATATATAGTATTGCGTACTATTGTAAGCAATCTGACGTCATACTGAAATAGCCTGCTGCTGGGGGCTTCAGTACATATATCGCCTGACTCGCAGTGGAGTGCTGCTACATTGACTGAGGGTTTGGGATGGGGAAACAATTGTTTTATTCATCGTTCTTCGTTTTTTCTTCTTCTTTTTCGAAAAAAACAGTATAGCTTAAGGTAAGCAGAAAAAGTGAGCAAATGCTTATCAAAACACACTTTAGTAAGTGTGTGTGTGTGTATGTATATATATATATATATATATATATATATATATATATATATATATATATATATATATATATATATATATATATATATATATATATATATATATATATATATATATATATATATATATATATATATATATTAGTAAAAACACCTATCTATCTTTATTCTTTAACAACATGTTTCTCTATCAGTAGGTTCATGAGGAAGCTTTATCTGTAGGTTCATTAGTTTATCAGGCTTCCTGGGATAAACCTATTGATAGGGAACAAGCCCTCGAAGTTAAAAATTAGATAAGTGTTTTTACTAATTTATTATTGCTCTGTTCTTTAAGAACATTGAGCACTCTATTTGTAAATACACTAACATAATCTATATATATCTTTGGTTTTGCCTCATTGTTTTTCACTAACTTTCAAAATTTTCAGTGATCAAATTAAATCAAATCAAATATATTCTGAATAAAGCTGTTGTATGTCATGATTTGTATAAAGCTGTGTATGTATGCCATGATTTCTGTCATGACACACATACACAGCCATGGTAACTGTTACCAACCATTCTCTAACACCTAAATGTTTTCTAGATCTACAGTTCTTATCCACAAACATTTTTCTTTTCTGACATTTTTTATTAAACTTGTCTTACAATATATATTGCAAATGGACATGAAAATGAACTGTTGTTCACTTTCCTGTCCTAAAACTAAACTATTTGTTAATGATAAACACACTGCTTCTTATTTTCTGCCAATAATTTTTTATTATATCCTCATCACCTGGTCAAGCAATTTTGTTTAAAATCTTTTTTGGAAATCTTCACCATGCAACTTTTCTTAAAATCGTTTGAAGTTTTCTCTTTATGTAAAATTGAACTGTTCATTTTGAAAAGGGTGCAAGTTCATTAATTAAAACTTTTTAGAATCAAAAAAATGTATTTCTTATAAATAAATTCTAGTGCTAAAAAACCTAAACATATGAGTATATAATTAAAGATATTTTCAATTTATGTTTTTAAATTAGAAGTTGTAATTATTGAAGTTGTATTATTTTTGATGATGATGGATTTTTTGCATTCCAAAAATTTGATACCTACTGAGCACCCACAAATTTTAACAATGTTGTTTAACATTATTATTATTTTTTTTTTTATAAAAAAAATGTTTTAAATATTTTTCGAATAAAACTTTTTACTAGAAATTTTATAAAATAAAAAACATTAAATGAAATTCCACTACTGTTTAATGGTTTTAGAATGCATTACTGATATGATATCATTTTGTCACTAAAGAAAAAATTGCAAGTAATTTGTAGGTAGGATTGCTAAGAAAATTACTAAAAATATTTTTAATTTTATATTTGCTTATATATTAATTATTTTACATATTTTCATAAATTTTTTGAGAGCCAGAGATAACCAGTGCTCTACCCAGATGCAATCTCATACCATTTGACCAGTATGGGCACCCAAACTAGTGCAACTTAATAAAAATTTTAACAGTGATTTGTGTAATGTGTTTAACTGTTGAACTTGGTATTACTAGTTTGATTTGCTAGTTTAATTTTACTTGTTCAGAACTAGTTTAATTTTTTTTCCCCCTTAATTTCGAATAGCTGCTTGATTGACAAAGAACAGTTTGATTGCCAAACAACTATTGATTAGTAAAACTTTTGTTTTTTAAACAATAGTTTTATGGTTTAATACTTTTGAATAAAATTTAATGTTATGTTGTTTACAGATGTATTATTTTTTTCCATCTTACATATATTTATTTGGTTTGAAAAAAACAGCATCTTAAACACGAAGCTAACAGCAGCCATATTGACATCTCTCCATTAAACCCTGCGATAAACAATCGGCTGATTAAAAGTAAATTAGCAGTTTTTAAGGCCAGCATTAAAATAAACTCTTATTCTAATGTCTCTGTTTGGTAAATAGCAAGAGTAAATTTAGTTATTAAAAGGCTGTTAATGCCAAAATCTAACCCTGCTATACCCTACAGTTAAAACTGCTATCAGAGGAATTTTCTATTATATTGAGAAAAATAAACAATGCTATCAATCAATCAATTAATATATTTGTGAAATAGTTGGTTGTTTCAAGGTTGTTTACAAATATCCAATCAAAGCAAGCATAAGCAAATAAGTTATTATATATACTTTATATATATATATATATATATATATATATATATATATATATATATATATATATATATATATATATACATACATATATATATATATATATATATATATATATATATATATATATATATATATATATATATATATATATATATATATATATATATATGTATGTATATATATATATATATATATATATATATATATATATATATATATATATATATATATATATATATATATATATATATATATATATATATATATATATATATGTATGTATATATATGACTTGGACAGGAATGGCGTGCAATCGCACTCTGTAATTGACCACGCTAATATTTTTATTTCTTTACAACTTGACCACAGTTATTTTGATGTTTTAACAATTTGTATGCAATAAAAAAAGTGTTATGTTATAAATATCTTTTAATCATTGGTCTTTTCTATAGTTTTTTATTTTATGCTTTAAATAAAACCATAAAATTATTTATAGTTATTGTTTACATAAACGCTTGTGTAAATTAATAAAAAACATTATAAGTTTTTTTTATGTAGGCATTTATTTTTAATGATAAATTTAAACGTTTGAAACTATTTTCTTATGTCTTCCTAAAACATTTTTAAACCATTAATTTTAGAAAGAATTTTGTCAAGTTACTTTAATTTGTGAATAAGTTCAAAAGCTTTTGTGACTACTAACTTTTACACATTTTGTGTGAATTACACAAGAATATAAAATAACTTTATTTACTTATATAAGCATGTATTTTGTTGGAATAATGAAAAAGTTTTAAAGCATTTTGTAATGTTCATACGATTAATTTTTATGATTAAACTTACCATTTTTTAAAATGTTTATATATATATATATATATATATATATATATATATATATATATATATATATATATATATATATATATAAACATTTTAAATATATATATATATATACATATATATATATATATATATATATATATATATATATATATATATATATATATATATATATATATATATATATATATATATATATATATATATATATATGTATATATATATAAACATATATATAGTATATATAATATATATATATATATATATATATATACATATATATATATATATATATATATATATATGTATATATACATAAACATATATATATATATATATATATAATATATATATATATATATATATATATATATATATATATATATATATATATATATATATATATACATTGGCTATTCTAGGAAAAAAATTTGGGCGGCGGTATCCCTTCCGTCCCAGAGAAATTTAGCGGAAATATTGCCAAAACTTTGTGTTTTTTCGCGAAAGAAACAATATTTGCTGTAAAAAACAAAAACAAAAGCTCCTTTATTAATTTAGGCGGTGCCCAAATATGGTCAACGCTGATATATATATATATATATATATATATATATATATATATATATATATATATATATATATATATATATATATATATATATATATGTATGTATATATATATATATATGTATATATATATATATATATATATATATATATATATATATATATATATATATATATATATATGTATATGTATATATATATATATATATATATATGTATATATATATATATATATATATATATTCAGGCTTTGGCAGGAATGGCAGGCTATTCCGCTCTATGCCTGACCAAGTATTTAACATTTAGTTGTGACTACTTGACCATAAAGAAGTGTTTTTTAAGCATTACTTGTTAAGAATTATTTGAATTTTACGCATTGTACGCATTATGCAATACACGTTTCGCAAAAACTTTTTTTAATTTGTTTATTTAAACAGTCTTTTAGTTTATGCAAAAAACATTAAGCTGTATTTAATTGTTATAAAAATATCCGGGAATATTTTTTTCATTAGATAAAAAAACAGATAGGTAAATAAACTTTTTTCTGTTTTCCTCTTTTTTAAAAAAATTTGTTTTTAATATATTTTATTAAATATAAGTAAATAGAAATTTATTTTATTAAATATTTAATTGAAATTCTTTTAAAGATTTATAAAACGTTCTGTTTTACAATTTTATATTTCAGTTTTGAAATTGCATTTTAACAAGTTTTTTCTTTTTCATTATTTTTTTGAATCGATCATAGACTAAATGTCGATTTAAAAAATTAAAAAAAACAGAAAAGCGATTATCTTTGTTTAATTATAATTTTTATTTTGTCAAAAACCAGTTGAATCATTGCTGTAAGTACATTTAAATCCATTTTAAAAAATAACTATAAAATGAATGTTTTAAAGAAGAAAAAAATAAGTTTTAATAAGTATAAGATTTTAAAATAAGAAAACTTTTTTTTAAACAACATTTGAATTTTATATATGATTTTTTTTATAACAATATTGTTTAATTTAAAGTTATTTCATAAAGATAAAGACTTACAACAAGTTTTAATGTGGTTTAAAATTTAATTACAATGAGGTATTATAAAATACACAACTGGCGTAATTAAACTTTTACTGATGTAAATTATTGTTTAATTGAAATTAAATTATTGTAAAAAATTTTAATTACTGGCATAATTAAACTTTTACTGATGTAAAACTGGCGTAATTAAAGTTTTACTGATGTAAATATCTTTTTTAAGTAAAGTCACATTCGCGTTAACTATGGTTAAACCATGGTTAAACTGATGCAACAAAATGTTAAATACTTGGTCAGGCATAGAGTGGAATAGCCCGTCATTCTTGCTGAGGCCTATATATATATATATATATATATATATATATATATATATATATATATATATATATATATATATATATATATATATATATATATATATATATATATATATATATATATATATATATATATTATATATACATATATATATATATATATATATATATATATCATATATATATATCATATATATATATATATATATATATATATATATATATATATATATATATATATATATATATATATATATATATATATATCGATAGATTCATTCTAAAACATTGCATGTCCAAATTTGGGTTATATTTAGTTATGAATGTAGAAATGTGGCCTTTACTGTTTAGGGAGTGGAGGAGAAATCCATTTTAAGTTATTCAATTATTATAATATTATCTTTACTGTTGCCGATTTTCGAAACTCTTGGATAGTAATGACTACAAAGTTGAATTCTTTCTTTTGAAGCATATTTTGGTTTTATAAGTTCCCATTTAGTTTCATAATAAATGATATAAGCTGAACATATAATTTTTTTTTTAGCTTGTGTGTAAGTTTTATAAAACAATTAACAATATTAACTTTATAACATGCACGTCCTACAGGGTATTTTATAAAATACACATGTTAAAATCTCTATGCTGCAGCCAAGGTAACAGCATAGATTTTTGCCTACTCCCCTCTAATAATTATTTTACCAAAATATGATCTTAAAAAGATAAATTTTTAATTAAATATATCAAGTGCTACTTAAAAGAAACAATTCTGATATTTCCATTTTAGTTTTTGTCTTTCCAATCCATGCTTTTGAATTACATAATCATGTACTGTATGATTGTATCATACCACTGTATGATTTGTATACAGTCCTGTATTACAAGACTGTAGCAACAAAACATGGATTGGGTTGGCCAATAAAGTTTGCTATATGCTCTAAGACAAAAGCCTGTAAAAGTTACATGGAACTCTTTCTGGTAAAACCATACCAAACAGAATTAATCAAATTAGGCACAATTTTTTTACAATGTCTATATTTTTTTGTTTGTAGCACTTTATATTGAATATTATTTAAGAGTTATTTTTAGATGTTTTTTTTTTAAAAGGTACACAGTGAAATAACTCATTTTGAAGTTAATATATAGTTAAAACACTAAGAGAATAAAACCTCCACTTTGTTGCGATAGAGATGATCGCGATTTCTTGAAACGAATCACAATAAACTTACTTGGTTTTAATATTTTGATCCGTTTTCAAAAATCGAAGAAAATAGAGTAGAGGAAATGTTTAATGCATAATAGTGAAGAAACATAAACATAAAATTTTAAAAAATGAAACTAAATGTTAACTAGATACAAACTCTTTGACTTTTTCATATTGTAGCATGTTTTAATTAAATTTAAAGAATTTATCAGCAACCATTATTTAAAAAACCAAAGGCTGCAATTTACCAATTAAACAAAGTCATTGTATGTTGGCATCGCAACATTTAAGTGCGGTAAGAAAACAGCATGAAAACTAGTTAATGGAGTTGGCTAACTGAGGAATTTTAACTGAAATAATTATTGGAGTGGTTAATATACAGAACTTAAAGAGAAGGATTAGAATACTATTTAATTTCCTCCATTTTATAACCGACCGTTTAGACCTTTTTTTTAGTGGACACTCAAATGAAAATCCAAACAGGCAGTGAGGCATGACCAGCCCCACTTATAATTCCTTAGCACTTTTATATACATTCACTTGAGAATTCCTTTGTGCAGAATTAATCTACAAGGGAATTATAGTGTTGCAATTGTTAATGATTGTGCAAATAGAGATTCACAAAATTTTATTAATTGTCTAGGGGTGTTATTAAGGGGTGTATTGAAAAAAATCAAGGGAATTGTTACTAACTCATTTATAGATCACAAGGATTTACATTCCAAAACCTATGCAGGTCGCTGTTTGTTCTGAAAAAGTAACATTAACTGAGTTAAACTCTGAGTTAAACCAGAGTTAAACTCTGGCAGAGTTCATAACTATGTTATGAACTCTGTTCTAGGAGTTATGAACTAGGATCTTTTTTTTTTTTTTTTATTTTAATTCACCTCCTCAAGGCCGAGAAGGCCACTACAGATGAGGAGGCTACTTATTCGTGGCTATAACCCTCTCTCAACTCTATAACTCCGAAACACGAACCTTGACGAACAAGGCCGCTGCGCGGAGAAACGAGTTGAGCGCGGTACTACCAGGGACGTGGTGGGGATCGAACTCGGAACCACTCGTTTATGAAGCGAGCACTCTACCACTACACCACTACCGCATAATCTGTATGATCTGAATGATTCACTTAATTGTAAGTTTTACATCAAAGAACCAAAAAGTTGTTTTTTACTCTAAAGTCTGTTTTTTAGCAAGAAACTGTCACCTAACTATTTTAAATCTAAGACTGTACCAACATATATACCGAATGTTAAAAGGGTAGGAGATTTCAAAGTGTTTATTCTCTCCTTGTGTCTGAAGTCTCCCCCGTCTCCCTATATAATAAATTATTAATAACTGAGTTTGTATGTAATTTTCTTTTTATAAAATCTTATTTATATTGTTATTATTTACATACTACTTTTTACTATTTTTTGAGGATTGGTAAGAATGATCTGTTGAATGTTGAACCTTATCATAAAGCTTGTCTCTTATAATAATGCATTTAACTTGTTTTTTGTAAAGAAGCCATACTTGCCCATATTTGTGTTTTTGGAGTTACAGATTTAAAAAAGGAAGAAAAATAAAAGTTGCCTCTATAGTAATGGCTCCTCTGCCTTGGAGGTATGCTACTATGGAGGTAAGTTTTTAAACAAAAAAGTTTTTCTTTTTCTCACATTTTTGAGAATTTGGTTATCTCAGCTCTGGTACTTCACCTCATTAAGAAATTCAAGGGTTATACCTCCAAAAAGAAATATAGTTTTGAGAGTTGGAACTGCATTTTTTCAACAAAAATGTTCCGCTTGGGTGTTAATCTAGTTAGTTCAGATCCAAAAGTATTTTATAAAGATTGTCTTAAAAATTTATGAGGAAGTCATTAAATTTCAAGAAGATAAAATTTCAAGAAGAGTCTTTTTCTAAGTACCACTTATATGTTGTGGTTATTTGGAAACCACTTAAATGTTGTGGTTATTAGTCTTTTTCCAAGTACCAGGCTTGGTCGGGAAGCGGAAGCGATCGCTCTCGATTGCTGACCACGTAAATAATATTTAGTTGCAAAAAGCTGGCCAGATTTTTTAGCCGTTTTGAGAACATTTTACAAAGCAAAAAAAAGCGACAAAGATTAATTAGACCAATGAGAGGCAGTTACAAAAAAAAAAAAAAAAAAAAAAAAAATAGGCAAATAAAATATCTTTAAACGCAAAAAAACTTAAAGCTAAATAAATTATATCGAAACATCGCTCTTTTACAGTTTTTTTTATATAATTAAGTAACAACTAACGATTTTTTAAAAGGGAAACAAATATTCTTTATTTAACTAAGTTTGCAAGTTTTAGTTTTACTTAAGCTTAATTTATTTTATAAATAAAAAAGTTAACTTTTTTAATACCTATTTTATGTATCGCGTAGTTTGAAAAGTTTAACATATTTAAAGCGATTCTTCTTAGTAAGATAAACAAATGAAATAATTAAATCATTGAATTACTATAGGAATTAAATTATCATGATAGAAATCAACTAAAAAGGTTAAAAATACTTAATGACCAGGAAGCGAAACTGCTTCACAATATCGCTGATGATGTTTAGTGAGTGGGCTTTTAAATTTTAATTAGTATTTAAAGCAGCAAAAAGTATAACGAGTTTTAAGAATGGCAATTTAAGCGAAAATAATTAGAGTTAGTAAACCTATATCTAGAAACTTTTCTTTAAATCTAATTATTTGCTATATATATTTGTGTTCTGTTGTGACCTCACGCGCGATGCTTGTTCATCCGCGACTAACTTTGTATGCGTTGTTTGTGTTTAGTAACCAGAAACTTCTTATATGTTTGTTACATAATTAGTTTTATTAACTTTAACGATTATAACTTCATTGAAAAAGCAATTATTTTTGTAAGTCTTTGTTTAAATCATGAAAATTGCTTTAAAAGATATATTACGGTAAAAAACAAATACACAAAATTACATTTGCATAAAGAATACAATCTCTTTTAAAATAAAAAATAAGAGTATACTAGTAAAATCTATGATTTATAATAAACTTTTAAAATTTTGATAACTTAATTAATATATATTTAAAACATTTATTTTTGCAAACATATAATAAATATTTTTAAAACAATTTATGCTAGAAATCTCAAAACGTAATAAATCGTGAATAATACAAATTCTAAAACATTTCAACAGAATACTCTAGAACTTTATTTCGCTTAATCAGCGTATTTTTTGAACCAACAGAATTAGTTTGTTCGTTAATTTGGCGGGTTTTTAGTGTTCGCAAATATTCTTTTTATTCTTGCGCTCAAAGATGTTTTGAGAACATTAAAGTTTTTATGTTTCCATGTATGTCCGTAAAACAAAATTTTTTTATTTCGTACATAAACTTAAATGTTCTCAAAACAACTGAAAAACCTGGCCAATTTTACGCAACTAAATACAATTTCCGTGGTCAGTATTCGAGAGCGATCGCTCCCGCTTCCCGACCAAGCCTGAAGTACCACTTATATGTTGTGGTTATTTGGAAACCACTTAAATGTTGTGGTTATTAGGAAATGACTCATTCTAAAAGCCTCATTCTGGAAAAAAGTTCTGACTTGTGATTTAATATAGTTATATTTATATTTTGTATAGTATGTTGGCAAAAAATGTTGAGAAAATCTTTTGAATTTAATATTTTAATGGTAAAAAAAAAGTTTAATAATAGATCAATTTAAATAATTAAAATAGAATGGAAAATTTTTGTATCAGGGAGTCTGGCTTAAAACCTCTGTTTTTTCAAGGTCTCTGGTAAGTGACAATGAGATTTAATGACTTAGAGTCTAATGTTTTTTGGTCCAGAGTCCTGGTGTCTTTGCTGCCATTACACATAAGAACTCTTAGTTTGAAAGTGATTGTTTCTCTAACACATAAGTCTTTATTTTTTTCCCAAATGTAGTCCATAAAACTCTTTACATTTTCAGAGCTCCTAGATACCAAAAACCAAGAAGAAAAATTCATTTTGTAACTTTGAAGTTATTAGTCCTTTTTATGGTGCTGCATCACTGTTTTATATGCTCTGTGGTAATACTATAATTTTTATGAGTTGTTTTATTTTTAGGAGTTACACAAGATGATGATAACAGTTTGATTCTACAATCTCAAGGGTTGTATTTGTTATCATGTATTCTTCTTATTGAGATCCGACAGTATAACAACATAATAAAAGTATTAGCAAATTTGAACGAAGGTGTTTCAGATAACTCATTACAATCATGGTCAACTGAACAGACTGGATTAACAAGCATTAAAGTGAATGGGTTATTTCGAGCTAATAAAAATGATACTCTGCGAGTGTATATAGAATCTACAAATGGTAACATAGTGGTCAAATCACACAGTCAGCTAAATTTAGTATTACTTTCTACTTATGATATTCGACAGTTTGTGTCAGCCAGTTTGCTCAATGACGTTTTTGTTGAAAAAAAAGCTATACGGTTTCCCTGGACAAGTATAAACATATTTAGTTCATTTATAACCACTAATCTGTTTAATAGGCAAGGTGGTGGATTTGTTGCTGAAAAACAGGGTATCTATATTGTTTTAGGGAACTTTATTTTCAACAACAAGCAAGATTATACTTGCACAACATCTGTTATCATATTTAAAAATAGTAATGAAGTTCTTATTGAATCTACCATGATGGCTTCAGCATTTTACTTTACAATAAACATTGCACGAAGTATTGCATTAGAAAAAGGTGATAGAGTTTGGTTAAATGTTACATCATCTTGCTTGAAACTTGTGTTATCTAATAGTACAACATATGGTATTGGTTACTTGAACCAAAAAGAAGGTCTTTCAGTTTCATTGTACAAAATAGAATCTTATATTGGTAAAGATAACTGGAATTTGTTAGACTTGTTTAATTATGGCAATAATAAAAATAGTGGTTTCTCAAACAGAAATGTCCATCATGCTTCAAACTTTGTCTCTTTTAAAGAAGCAGGTTTGGTTTTAGTAACAATTAATTTAATTGTAAAAGCTCCTTTTAATACAACAATAAAGTTAGCAGTAACAAAAAATGTTGAAGCAATGACTCTTAATCAAAAGGATTACTTTGGTGAGACATTTTCATTAGTAACCCAATCTTTTTCTTCAACTTCTCAACAAACAATTAGTTTTGTATCTCTTCTTGAAGTTGCACAAAATGATAACTTGAGGTTAAATATTTATTCTTCGACTAGTGAGCAATGGTTCGTTTTATCTAATAGTACTGTTAGCTTAGTTTTGATTTATTCAAACAGAATTCCACAGGTTCCAGAGTTAAAATTGATTACAACATCATTGGATTGGAAACTCCTTTCTTGTATAAAAGATGATCCCTATGAAGAGTTAATATATATAAATAAGGGTCTGTTTAATACACATCAAAGTAAGGTTTTCTTTGTTAGTATTTTTGTGCTAGTTACAGATAATTTGCTTGAAGATGAAGTTAAAGTTGCCTTGATATACAATGAAGCTGTTTATGAAAAACAAAAGATTCTTTTGGTTAGTGAAGTCCATAATGTAAATTCGAAAACAATATTTAAATTGTTTAGCACGTTAGTGATAAATATTGGACAGAATGTTGGGATATTCATACAGTCTTCAAAGTTGTTAAACTTAAAGGTAAGTTGTTCTATCTCCTTTTCACCTTTAGGGAGTATGGAAAATGTTATAGGATTTCAAGCAAGTCTTGATAATCCAAATTTTGGTCAAAATAGTATTGAGGTAGCGAGATTCTATGACTCAAGTCAGTCAGAATTTTCTCGAGATTATCATTATAACAATAATAATTTTTTCTCTTACGGTGAAGGTTTATTTAAAGCTCCAGTTACTGGAATTTATTTAATATCTGCCATTATAATAGTTAAAGACCTGATTGCCTATGATACGCAATCAGCATATGTTACAGCATGCTTAAATGTCAATAATAAACATTCAATTTATTGTACCAAACGATTAGTTGCCTCTTTTAAATCAAGGGTAAAGAGATCTTTTACGTTATCTCTAGTTGGTCCAATAAAGCTTTCTAAAGAAGACAAAACTAACTTAGTGGTTTATTCAAATTTTTCTGGAAGTTTACATGTTGCGAAGTTTTCGAGTTTTTCAATAGTGTTAATTAATGATATTGATGATAATTCAGCCAAAGGATTTTTAGTAAATATTCCTAAAATCATTGTGCGCAAGACTGAAAACCAGTTAAATTTGATAAATGGTTGGAGTTCAGAATGTCCATCTAGTGGTTGTTTTGAATGCATATCAAAAGATAATCCCGTGATTTTGAATTTAGAGAAAGTAGTTGTTCATTATGGTGGAACTTATGTTTTATCATTGCAAATTCACCTTAAGAATAAAGTTGCCTTAGAAAGTTATCAACTTGTTATAAAATTTGATGAACTGATTCTTGTTTGTGATGAAACAGCAGAAATGTACAATGAAGTAAGTTTGAGTTGTTTATTTGTACTTTTAATGAAAAAAGAAGACGAGTTTAGTGTTTTAATAAGAAGTAGAGCAGATGTTACAGACCAGAATTTTTTTACTGATAAGTTTGATATTCTTGAGAAAGGTTATTTGTCAATATATTTGTTACATGATGAAAAGTCTTTTCAAGCTTCATCATTTTTTCTTAAGGTATTATCAATATTATTTATAGTTTTTTTTTTTTTATATAGTATTTTCTAATAAATCAGTTTTTAGGACAAAATTTTAAGTAAAAAAAGTTTTTATTTAGTTGAATCCCAATAATCTGGAGTTTTCCGATTCTCTAGAAACACTAAAACCATGGCAACAGGAAACATCTTCATATTACTGTCTTACATGTGGTTATTCTGCATCAAGCGGTGTTTTAACAGCACAGTCTTCAGGTTGCTATTTTATTTCAATGGAAGTCACATTCAAAAGGTCTTTAGGTGATGTCAACTTATCCATTCACTGGTTTCCAATAATTAAAGATGAAATTAATGTTTTTACTGCTGTTTCTAGTGTGAGGTGCGTAAGGTTTTTAAATCTTTTTATATTGAAAAATCCTAAGCTACATCATCATCTCTTAGCAATTATCTTTTAGTAACGATTACTTTATTATTTTTACTTTTTTTGTTTGTTAGCACATCACATATATTAAAACTTCATGTTGTTGGTTTTATTACTATGGATAAAAATACCCAGTTGTCATCTTCGTTCCACACCTCTAGTTTTGGATTGCTTGTACCACGTGGAACAATTTTTTCATACACTAGAGTATCAAACTATCCATTGGAAACTTGTGAAACATATATAAAGTTATCAGCATTTATTTCAACACTAAAAGAACACAGTATTATTACAGAATGGGTACCTTACAGTTCAAGATCTCTAAAGGCTGATAATTTTCCACTTCACAGAAGTGGAGTGTATTTTCTTTCTGCTAACCTGATAACACTCTCTTCTTCGGGAACAAGAATTTCTTTTGGAGTGTTAAACAAACTTAACACACTTTTTTTGGCTACTTACTACAGTGTACCAGACACAACTTTCACGTTTTTGCTTGCCGGAGTTGTTTTAGTTAAAACTTCGAAGGTAGTTTTATCAATTTATATGTCATCTAATAATACTGCAACAATTCAATCTCAGACAACTCTGTCTTTGGCTTACATAGGAGGTATAAAATCTCCAGCAATATTGCTTACTGTAAAATCGCCAGAAAGTCATCACTGGATTGCCTTTAAATGGGTTTTGATAACTGCATTTGAAGAAGAACATGTTTCAGGTTTCTTTTATAAAAATAAAGTTGTTGTACCTAAAGTTACTGGTTTGTACCTCATATCAGCGCATGTCATTGTCTCTGTTTTAATGCCGTAAGTTTTCTTACAAAGTTTATTTCTTGTTTTATCCTAAAGTTATTTCCTTATTTTGGTTTGTCATTAAGTTATTTTCTGTTTTATAATGCAATCATCAAAACTATAGAGTTCAATTAACATTTGGAATCTTTGTTAACGATGAATTAACTGTAACTGATTTAAAACAACTAATAAGTGTAGATACATTAACAGTATCAAGAAGCATGTATTTACGGAAAGGGTCTGTTGTGTCAATCATGATGTACAGCAATTCAGAAACAAAGTATCAAGTGGAGACAAGAAGTTCTTTTTCAATGGTTCTTGTTGGTATGTAAAATTTTTAATTTCTATTAACAAGTTTCTTACCATGAAATACTTTAGTTCTCAGAGTTATATAAAGTTTGTTGTGTTTAGAGCAACTTGGATCAGACATCATTCAAATGCCTCCTGTTATTACTAGTGAACTTCATCTTGGAAGTTATTTAGAATTAGCTGTTGGTATGGAGTGTAATTTAGAGTGTAATACTGTATCTAACACTGCAGAAACTTTTACTTGGTACAAAGATAATCAGGTATGTTGTAATTTTGTTTTTGTGTTAATGATAGTGAACCATACTCTAAATGAATAAATGTTTGTTGGTATTATATTATTTTAGTTTTGAATCTAAGACCAGAACTAGCCTCATTTCTTTAAAGTTTATCTTTTAAATTTTCTTACAGCAAGCTAACACTCTGAAATCAATTTAGTTTTGTATAGTTTAATAGCATTAATGGTATTTATTTTTTTTATAAATTTTTAAAATTACAGAATGTTTCTAGGAAATTACTGGTCACAATGAAAAAATTTTGAAAAATTGTTTGTTGGGAAGTGGATTTTATCAATGTCAAGCAAAAACTGATAATATTGGGCCAGTTTCAATTGCAACTGAAGTTCTTATTAATGGTAATCAATGTTAATTCTTTTAATGTTTAATATTTTTATTTTTTTTAGCTTGAAGAGCATTGCAAATAGTATGAATACAAATCTGAAAACCTAATTGGAAAATATTAGCTATATTATAATAATATCGAAGCAAATTTAATGAGGACAATAATAGTAATATGAGATGTATATGTTAATGAAAGTGATAATAAGACACTTTTTTCACAACATATAATATATTAAAAATACATAAAAAATATGCAAATTAATAAAGTATTTGAATATTTTTCCTATTTTTTAGAAGTCAATGAATGTGAAGATAAAGAAAACTGCAAAGGAGCCAACATGACATGTATTGATACACCTTTATCCTATAAATGTGATTGTTTATATGATCTGAAGTATTATGGTGGCCAGTGTGTCGGTAAGTTAACAGTAAATTCTTTTTTCATATATACCTAGAAACATGTAAATGAAATAAATACATATTCTTATATTTTTTTAATGTTGATTTTTTATTTTATTTAGTTGGTTTAATTTATATTTTATTTTTATTGTTTGTTTTTTGTTTTTGATGTTGTTATATTGAAGTTATTTCTCGTAACAATAATGCTAATAACTTAAACAAGCCAAAAAAAAACTCTTCGTAGTTGCAAAAAAAGTTTTTTTTCCTGCAAATTAGCCGATCAAAAAAATTTTTTTTGTATTCTATTTGTGTTGTTAAGCTGTGTTGCTAACAATGCGTACATTATTGTGATAATTTTTTGATGTGTAACGTTACATTATGTAATTGAAATTCTTTTTTTTTTACATATCGTCAGCCAGGAATACAAGTGTCATATTTGACATTTTTGAAAAAAAATGACTTTTATATGCAAATCGTCTATTTTTTTGTGCACTTATTGAAAAAAAAAATATCTCTCTTAAATTTTATTCCAATATAGTCCTATAGACCATTTGTCATAAATAAACTTTTTATACAAGACGCTTGGTGTACATTTGTTGTACTTAGCGTAGACCAATAGTATCGTTCTATATGATCACGTGACTTTAGATTTTGTTATGTATATTCCTCTGTTTACTTTTTAGCATGTAGTATTTTGTAAAAAAAAGGAATACACTTGATTTATTTTTTAATATTGAATTGTTTTTGTTTTCTTTAAATTGAACTGAAATGTTCAGGAAATAAAAAGTATTACTCGTAATCAGAAAAATTAAAAAGTATTTATTAATTTTTTAATTTTAGTAAGTATTTATTAGATATATCATTTTTTTGTAAAAATAAACAGTATTTATTAGATATATCATTTTTTTGTAAAAATAAGTAACAAATATGGATTATTTTATAACACATATGGAGTATTTTTGGTTTCTGATGCTGATAATCTGATACCAATAGTATTTTCCTGGCTATGTGGCGAAAGATCCTACTATCTTTCTCTTCTACTAGCATTTCTCCTAACAATCCTCACAAAGATTTCATTACAATATGTCTTGTGCTCAAATAGTTACACAAAAATAATTATTTTTATATTCTAAATAAATTCTTGAGGTTTTTCTTATTATTTTTAATTTAATTAATTTTTTTTTATTTATAATATTCTAAATTATATTTTTAATAACGTTAATTTTTCTATTTTTAATAATTTTAATGAAAAGTTTCTAATTTTACTTTGATTATGTTTTGCAGAAAACTCAAAAAAAAAAAAAAAGAAAAAGAAAAAGAAGTGTTAACAAGTGGAAAATAAATGTCAGAAAAAAGCAAAGTCAGTGTGGCAAGGCCTGCATGGATAGAAAAGGTCAAGAGAGACCAGAGAGAAAAGTAGGAGGAACTTTTTTTTCAGTATGTACACTGAAATGTTTTGAAGTTTTTATTGTTGATGACAGAGTTGAAATCCATTCTTATTACTTGGACTAAAATGGCTCTAAAAAACTTAACTTTTATAGTTAAAATTTTCGAAAGGTGGGATTTGTAAAAGAAAATGTAGAAAGGTGGGATTTGTAAAAGAAAATGTAGAAAGGTGGGATTTGTAAAAGTAAAGATAAATATTTAGGAATTAAAAAACATAACAAATGTGTTTACAAATATCATTTTGAAAAGATCAGAGAACATATAAATAGTTTTCCAACACCCACACTTTTGCAAACAGAATAGTAACAAAAAGTATTTAGAGTTGTTGAGTACAGTTAAAATGTCCAGGTTGTTTACCCAAGCTTACCCAGAGTTCAATGTAAAAAAGATAGAACTTTTAATATGGAATTCAATTAGGCATTTCATAAACTAAAGAAAGATTTATTTGATTTATGTCAAGAGTGACTTTGCAGGCATTAAGGCCCACAACTTTTGGCTTTCTCAATCCCTAACTCAAATAGTCAACTTTCCAACTCGCTTTCCAGATAACCCGAATCATTTACCTTCTCTACTCAACTTATGTCTTGTTTCTGATCCTAGTCAGTGCTCAGTTTCTCCACACTCACCCTTAGGTGCCTCCGATCATGGTTTGGTCTCTCTAAAACTATTATCTCATTCTTCTTTGTCATTAGAATCCCCCTATCATCGTACATCTTACAACTACCTTAAAGCTGACTGGGACTCTTTCCGTGATTTTTTTTGTGATGGCCCTTGGGTAGTAATCTTTCGTCTTCCTATTGATAAATGTGCTTCTTACATAACTTCGTGGATTCAGGCTGGCATGGAATCCTTTATTCCCTCTCGACGATTCCAGGTCAAGCCTCACTCTTCTCCATGGTTTTCCTTGCATTGTGCTGCTGCAATTGCCAATCGAAACCATACTTCCATATCTATCAGCAAAACAATTCTCCAGAAAACAAATGTCTGTTTATTACTGCTAGGAACCATTGTAAAAAGGTTTTGTCTAACGCCAAAGCCCGCTATTCTCAGATCATGAAATCTTATATTTCATCACAAAAGTTAGGCTCTCGCGACTTCTGGAGAATCTTTAATAGTATCAATAATAAGGGCAAGTCTGTAACTCCACCTCTTTTGTATGGTTCAGACTTTGTCACCCCACCTAAAGACAAAGCTGAATTGTTTGCTAAGAATTTTTCATCAATGTCATCTCTTGACATTGATGAAAAATTTACACATCTCCACTAGTTGCGTTCTACCTGATATAGCTGTCAAACAGGTTGATCTGTTGCTCGACATCCATATCACTCCAGCTTCTGTATCTAAAGTGATTTCCTGCTTAGACTCTTCTACAGCTTGCAGCTCGGACAACATACCTGTTATAGTCTTGCAGAAGTGTTCTTCGGAGCTGTCGTCTATCCTTTCAAAACTATTTAACAAGTGGTTATCAGAGTCTTGTTTTCCAGCCTGCTGGAAAGCAGCACCTGTTATCCCTATTTTTAAAAATTCTGGAGAGCGATCTAATTCATCTAACTACCGTCCCATTAGTCTTCTTCCTATCATAAGCAAGGTTTTTGAATCTTTAATTAACAAACACTTAATCTCTCATCTTGAAACTCATAACCTTCTTTCTGATCATCAATATGGATTTCGATCTTCTCGTTCTACGGCTGATTTGCTAACAGTAATAACCGATAGGTTTTATCGTGCATTAGATAAAGGTGGAGAGATTAAGGCCATTGCTCTTGACATTTCTAAAGTGTTTGATAAAGTTTGGCATGCTGGTCTTCTCTATAAGCTTTCTTCTTATAGTGTATCTGGAAACATCTTTAAGATTATTGAATTCTTTCTTTCCAATCGTAGTATAAAAGTTGTCCTTGATGGACAGCACTCTTTTTCTTATTCTGTAACCTCAGGGGTTCCTCAAGGTTCAATCCTTGGCCCTATACTCTTTTTAATATACATTAGCGATCTTCCAGATATTCTCACATCTAAGGTGGCATTGTTCGCTGATGAACCAACTCCCTCTCATTGCTTGCAGGGGGCATTTGAGCTTGAAAAGCATCTCACTTCTGCTACAGCATGGGGCTCACAGTGGCTGGTGAACTTTAATTCAGATAAAACTCAATTTTTTTCATCCAATCATTATCGCAATAATTTAGACCTTCCTTTATTTATGAACGGTAATGTACTCGATGAGTCATCTATCCTTCATCTTCTAGAATTAACTCTCACTTCTGATCTTTCTTGAAAACCATATATTAAATCCGTTGCAAAATTAGCATCTGCTAAAGTTGCATCTCTTTATCGAGCTGGACACTTTCTTACTCTGGATTCTATTCTCTATCTCTATAAATCTCAAATCCGACCTTGTATGGAATACTGTTGCCATATCTGGGGCGGATCTTCTAATGATGCCCTTTCTCTTTTAGACAAGGTGCAAAAACGCATTGTAAACATAGTTGGACCTGTTCTTGCAGCCAACCTTCAACCTCTGTCACATCGTCGTAATGTTGCTTCTCTTTTTCTTTTTTACAAATACTATAATGGGCACTGCTCTAAAGAGCTAGCATCTCTTGTGTCATCTACTAAAATTCATTCTCGTGTTACTCGTCATTCAATTAAGTCTCATCCTTTTTCTGTAACTGTTCCTAAGTGCTCCAAAAATTTTTATTCGTCTAGTTTTTTTCCTCGAACATCAGTTCTTTGGAATTTGCTTCCTTCATCTTGCTTTCCTGATTCATATAATTTGCAATCTTTCAAGTCGTCTGTCAATCGTTATCTTGCTCTACAATTTTCATCTTTTCTCTTCCAGTAACTTCCAACACTAATTAGTGGTTGCTTGCAGCCTTGTTGGAAGCGAAGATGTTAAATATATATATATATATATATATATATATATATATATATATATATATATATATATATATATATATATATATATATCATAATATATATATATATATATATATATATATATATATATATATATATATATATATATATATATATATATATATATATATATATATATATATATATATATATATATATATATATATATATATATATATATATATATATAAAGTATAAAAACAATGATGATAAAAAAAAACTGCAGTATAGAGAGAATAAGCAATTAAATAGACAAGAAAGAAAATGTGCCCTAGCTAAAGTTGCAAATGGAGATTATAAAACCACTGCAGTTATAAATTTTGATTTTAAAAAAGTATTTCCCCTTGCAATTGTTAATATTTCTGCATTCTACTATAAAAGAAAATTAAATTGCTATAATTTGACAGCCCACTGTTCATTAAATAAAAAAACTTATCGTACTTTGGAATGAATCTAAGGGAAGGTAGAGGTGCAAATTAACTTGCAAGTTGTCTGAATAAACCATTAAATTTAATCATTTAAGGCTGTCCTAATATATCAATTAATTATATTATTTTGTGGATTCTTGTGTTCCCCAGAATAAGAATTCAATTGTGTCTATGGCAATAAAATTTTTTCAAAATGATAGCAAAATACATTTCATTGAACAGTCATAGTTCAGTACATTCTGCGATTGAAAAAAAAATTAAGACACTTTGAGAGTCCTTCTACTTTATTCCTTCTACTTTATTCCTTCTACTTTATTCCTTCTACTTTATTCAAATTACTGTGATCTATTGAAAAAACCGGAGTAGAATTAAAAATCATACAAATGTACTTAGATGAATTCAAAAACTTCAAACTTGCTTCCAAGTCTTTATATTTCAAAAAGTGTCTTTTGCAAAAGTAAAACTATTGTGTCATGAAAAACAACTGCCTTTTCATATTAAATTCAATAAGTCATTCTCATGTCCATGAATTAAAAAAAGATTGGTAAAAGGTCCCTCAGAGAAAGAATAAACAGAAAGTTCTGAAAGTTCTATGATTCAACACATTATTTGCTCTCAGATAACAAAAATGTATGACCTTGAGTCAATGGTAAAATAATTTGTCAGTGAAGATCTTGAATTTTATAATCATCTTTTTGAGTCACCAAGTCTGAACAATAAAATATATCACTTTATAAAATGTTTTAATAAACATTGTATATATTTATTTCTTTATTCTAAGAAAAGGTACAACAATGGAAATGGTTGTTTTTTATATTAGGTTTAACCTATTTATATCACTTTTTGCTGACAAGTTGAAAGGTATGTGGGTTAAATTAATTTTTTTTAATTATTAGGAAAAAAAAATCGCGAGTTTTTAATTATTTTGTGAGTATTTAATTATTTATAAATTGATTATGTAAGTAAAAACTTACATCATACTCAATTTATTAATAAATATATATCTATAAAAAGCTTTTTAATTTCTATATCAAAAGCTTGAACATTAAAAATTGTTTATTTCTAAGTGTATGGCCGATTTATCTGTAAATTGGTTACTGGTAATGAAGTAAAAAATGCAAAGAGGCAGTGAAACATTAGCCTACTAAAATATATTGTCATTGTTAGTCACAACATAAGTATATTTAACCTTAATTTACCTACTATCAACTTAATTGCATCTATGACAATTGTATTCCAACAAAATTCTGATTTTGAAATATATTTGTTGTATTTGAAAAAACAGTGCTGTTAGTTACGGGGTAGTTTTTTTTTTTTTAAACATTTTAAACAGAAACTTATATTGGTTTTAGTCAACTTTAAATTTCAACATGTAATTAAGTTTACATAAACAGAAATTATAATTTAAACTTTAAATGCAATTTACTCAATTTAAACACAGTGTCGTATACGACAATTGTATTCGGGGCTGACGATATATTGATCTATTAGTCTTTTTTAAACCGTATTAGACCTGGTAACTAATATTTACTTGAGGGGACATTTTTTTGAAGTGCAATATATGTTCAAACAGCTATATAAACAATATCAATCAAATAACTACAAGTTTCATCATAATAACTTTCTTTTATAATGGAAAGAGCATGCAAAATTTACATTAGAAGAAGCTACCATGTTGTTAAAAAATCTGCAACTCTTTACTTCAGGCAAAAAGGATGTACGTCTAAATTGAATTAAAAAATGTTTAATAGATATCCAAATTTGCTCAAGAAAATTTAGATAGAAATTAAGATAGAAATTTCAAATTTGAGTGCAGTTTAGATTCTTCAATAATTCCACCGAATTCTACGAAATGGGAAAATGAATACTCTAAAATGTCATTTGTTAACCAAAAGATATTTAAAAAATATTTGTTGCATAAAAGCAAGGGAAGTTTTGACCAACAAGAAAAAACTGTATGTATGTATCAAAGGAGAAAAGTAGTAATCGTTAAAGTTTTTCAAGCTGACTTGAGTAACACTTTTGTAAAAGCAATGGTAAAAAAATCCTATTAACAAAATGCCAGACCTGCAATTATTTTATTCGTTAATGGTGTGTCCATTATCCTTGTCCAGTTGGTTCAAGTGGTTTATGTTGCCACGTATTATGTTTACTTTTGTTTTTACAACATTACACGTCCACTAAAGAAAAAATACTCAAGCTTACTTGTAAACAAACACTTCAAAAATAGCACAAAAGATTTGCAAAAGGCTCTATTCCTATGAAGTATGTATGCCTTCTAAAGATAATAAAGTAAAATCAGCAAAGATAAAAAAAATGTCCCCTAAAGGATTTATACATGCTCTGCTGCTGACCCTGAAACTTCTTATTTTAAACGTGATGTTTCTAACATATCTAATGTACTAAAGGAAAAGCTGAAAAAGGAGAAACTTGTTGCTGAACATTTTTGTTCAGTTCTTACTAAATATGATAGTGGGAGAAAATCTTCTTTAGAAGAGCATTTAACTTTTATCTTTGAAAAAAAAAAGCAATTTGCCTGATCATGATTATACAAAAACACTTTTATTTGATGAAACAATATTACAGAGAATATTATCTGACGACACAAATAAGTTACAGAGAATTAACACAATAATAGAACATTTCAACAATTCTTCTGCTTTTAATACACAAATTAGTATTGCAAGCTCTGAGGAAATTCTGGCATTATTTTACCTGTTGAAGTAATAAAGTCCACTTATGCTGAAAAAAGACAATAATAAACTAAATATTAGGAATAGTATAAAGAAACAATTAATAATTAACCCAAAAGTAAGAGTTTATATAGACATAAGACTTTTAAACTCACCAAAACCACAGGGAGCTAATTATATAGATGTTGCACAAAATACTGAAGAGTGGGATCAATTACATAGATTTGAAATAATTGGAACTCGATAACCTTCTTTACTTGGACTTCAGGAAAAAAACAAATTTATCAAATGCTGGAGTACTGTAAAAACTGGTAAAAGCGAAGAAAAAATTTTTGGTCAAAAATATAAAAAGAGGAGTAGAGTTTGAAAAACTGCTATATCTTATTTTGAAAAAATTTCCTAATCAAAAACAATTAAATGTGGTTTCTTAACACACTCTACAATAATGTGCTTTGGAGCAATACCAGATGCTCTTGCTGCTGGTGGCTTGCTTTTAAAAGTTAAAACAAAGACAGAAAACTGTGATGGACCTCTTCGATCATTAGATTGAGTAGAATTTCTTTTTAATTGAAATAAATAATCTACTAATATATTATTAGACTATTTTATCCTATTCAAAAATATTTGCATGGAACTATCATGAAAACAAAGAAGATTGTTTGCTCAGAGAAAAATTCCTCACCAAAGAACTAAACTTTGAAAACCTAAAACCAGTTTTTTTTAGTCAAGAAATACTCTAAATCAGTTTTTTTATTAAATTTTGAGAACGATACTGACTTTACAATTCAAGCATAATGTATTTTTACATATAACTATATATCTTTTTGAAATATTTTATTATTATTTATAGACCCTGGATAAATGTCACTGAAAAAAAAAGCCCATTCCATGAGGAGCTATTCCAATAAGAACATTTCCTGTATGATTCTTTTTGTATTGAGAGAACATAAAACTACTCAAATCAAGCTTAGAAGCATGCTGAAATTTGAATTCAATGGCATCTATAACAATGTCAGTTAATCCATTGCCAGTTTTCACAATTATATCTGGCATTTTCTTTAGAAGGAAACTACCACCAACTTTTAAATCTATTTTGTTAAAAAGTGTAGCACAAAGTATTACCCAACCAGTAAAAATTCTATTTACAGTTGTATAAGACTTTTCAAGCAAAAATGACATAAATTTTAAATCTAATCTATGACGACATACAGTCAGAACTGAGTTTCATTATTAACAGCTTTTCACCTGTATTTGGACAATCTGGGTATGGTATATAATGTAAATACAGTTGGACACATTCAAAAAGCATATCAAAATTTTCTTTTGTTACCCCACATAAGTATTGAAATGTTTGTTTTCTTGATTTAATATTTTCACAGGTAAATTTTTTTGCTCTCCAATTAAATATGCTACCAGAGAGATGCATTATTTCAACTTTTAACTCTTGAATTTTTACACTTTGCGTAAGTATTTTATTTTCAAATTTGGTTATGCAAATATTTTTTTTTATATAACAGTTTGCAATAATTCAATTGTTTTTATGGATTTTTCAAGTTGTTTTTTTAATTCAGTTTTTGAAAATTCTCTAGTTTTTTTCATAGTTTGTTTAGTACGAACTACAAAGGTTCGTCTTTTTTTCAAACTATATTTTGAGCTATTGATAAACAGTTTTATCAATCATTTTTATATCTTTTTGAAGCATTTTTAAATAATAACAATTTCTTTGCTTTGTGTGTTGTCGAAATTGCGTTAATATAGCTTTTTTTCGAATTTATGGCTCTTTTTTTAAGCTTTTCCAACTGATCTGGAGGAACAATAATGTCTGGTAAATGGTCGGTGTTATTTCTAATGTTCTTACTCCAATGGGCGGAACATATATGTCCTTTTTTCCAATTCACTCCAGAAGTTTTAAAAAGCTTCATTTAAAGTTTCTAAATATTTTCATCTCTTGGCAATCGATATGCTTTTATAAGATTACCTTCATTATCTTTAGATCTAAAGTTGTTAAAACACGAGCTGTAATACCACCTCATAATTCAGAAAAGAATTAAACTGCCTAAAAACAAAGAGTTCAAAACATAAACAAATATTGCGCTTTAAAAAAATGCCCCCTAAAGTTAATATTAGTTTCCAGGTCTGACGCAATTTGAAAAATTTTATAACTTTTATCTAGTGACATTATTTTATGCACGTTTATATTATAATATGACAAATCATTTTTTTTACTTTATAAAACGGTATTTTTTGTATTTTTTTTCTGTAGAAAATGTAACAGTTCAAACAAAGTCGCGTGAACATCAAGCGAGTTCTATCCCAGTTACATTGTTTGTAATGGTACCTGCAGCAGTTTTGATAACTATTTTAATACTCATATGCTCAGTTTTTCTGTGCTTAAAATGGAAGAAATCAAGAGAAGATCGTTCAGACATGGAATTCCTTCAATTAGACTTGACTGAAGAAGCTATTCCGATGCAAAGTTTAAACGTTTCTCAAGTTTTAGAAAGTCCAGATATTGATAAAACCAGCACTGGTACAAGTATTTCGTACTCTCTTGCTATAAGTTTATCAGCAAATGACGAAGATGAGGCAGAAGGCTTTGAAGAATTAAAATGGAGAAAACTTTCTGATGCAAGTACTTTTGTATAGTTTTATCATGTAAATAAAGTGTACTAAGCCTTGCCAATATAATTTTGTTTTCGACCGTTATAATCAATTGCTTTCAAAGTTGTATTTAAGAATTATATTTTATATTTTTGAATTGTAATTTTGGCAATATTTTCTACTTGCTTGATTTATGTGTTTTAAAATATCTATAGATTTCATACTTAAATAAATGTGTTATCTCTTCGTTTAACGAGGTTATCTTTGATTGGCGTTTGAAAAACTTTCGTTGTCCAATATTAATCGTTTGGTTAAATCAAAACTTAAAACAAAATTCAAGGCTCTTTATTATGTCTTTAGGAGCTCTTATGAAGAAAGCCATGTTTTGCTTTTACCATATGTAATGATAAATAAAGTTACCTTTAATTAATAAAAACAATAATCCTTGCGCAAATTTAATTTTAACGCATCTTTTTTTCTCGCATATTTTTTACTTTAAAAAAAATGAACTGTGAAAACATGAGGATGGGAGAGAGTTCCAAATCATTGAAGTCATAAGAAAAAAACTAGATGAATAAAAGTTTACGAATGAATAAAAGAGTACGAAAGAACAGATACAGTTAAAGAGTGCGGTGAATAAAAAGTCAGGAGAATGAGTTTTGGTTGTTGAAGCTAGAGATGATAGCTCGTCTGAGCAGCGACCATGTTAGTATTCGTATAATAGAGAAAAAGATGCAATCTTATATTGATGGAACAGTGGCTCAAGCTTAGCAGAGAGAGTAGGTCCAACTACTACAGTATGTTTTTGGATCTTGTCTAGTAGAGAAAGAGCATCATTAGAAGAAACAGCCCAAATATGATAACAGTCATCCATACAGAGGCGAATAAAAAATTTGTACAGGTAGAGAGATCAAGAAAAAGGGGAGCACGATAAAGAGTAACAACTTTAACAAATGCTAACTTTGCAATGAATTGTATATATGCTTTCTTTAAGAGGTCAGTAATGAATAATAATCCAAGAAGTCATAAATTAGAGATCTCAGGTTGTTAATCAACAATATAGAAATTTTAACAATATTGTAATAGTTTTTTTACTATAAATAACTAAGTTTTTTTGGAATTAATATTCAAAAGCCACTTCAAACCCCAAACTGTTACAAAAATGAGATCAGATTTAAGATTACCTTCTCGAAGTGATAGAAAAGTTAAGACTTACAGAAGTGTTAAGTTGAGTCGTGACCAAATAAAGCTACTTTAGACTGTCGGGAAGATTGTTAATGAAGATAAAAAACAATACATGGCTAAGGATAGAACTTTGCTGTGTTCTAGAAATTACTGAAAATAAAGAACAGTATTGGCGAGGGTGACTTTAATACTGTGCTTAAAAAAAGTGGACTTAATAATTAAAGTTTTCCAACATACACCATATAAAAAAAGTATATGAAGAAGACTATGCCAAACTTTATCGAATTTTTTTGAAATGTCAAGAGCAATAACCCTTGCCTCGCCGCCTCCATCTAACGCGCAATGGAACCTTTGCGTTACACAGTTAGCAAGTTAGCTGAAGATCGAGAAGATCGGATTCTCTATTGATTGTCAGAAAAAAAAGTTATTAGACTCGAGATAAGATTTTAGAAGTTTGTTAATCAAAAACTTAATGACCTTGCTAATAATAGAGAAAAGGCTGGTTTGACGATAATTGGAGAACTTAGAATGTTATCCAGAGTTTTTAAAAATATTTTAGTTGATTGAGTTTAGACAAAACTTTTTATAACTTCATGCTGCAATGAAGAAGTAAAAAACACTTGCTTTATAAGAATAATGCACGAGAGAATGCAACAACAAAGAAAACTTTTTAATGTTTAAAATTTTTTAAATTTTTTTTTAAAGCAAAGTCACAAAAAAAACCTGAAATTTTGATGATTTGTATCTCTTTGTTATGCTCCGAGGCTATACAAGGGATATGGTTTAATATTATGTCTCTTTTCTTAATTTGTTTTTGTGTGTATCGAACAACAAAATTCGTTGCGCGCAATATGTGGTCGCACACAGCTTGGCTTATGCGAGTAAGAATGGTGCATTTTCAAATAATATTATATGAACAAAAACAAGTTTATTGTTAAGTAATGATTGTAGTTGTAGTTGCAGACTAACGGGACAGGTTTCCTAAAAAGGATACAAGATTCAACACAAATAAAAATAAAAGTTTAAATCATAAAAAATACACCCAGTAACACAGCAATGGTAATGAAAAACAAGAAACCATCATGGTCTATTTTAGTTATAATAAACTAGGTTTAATGATTGTATAATATAGTATATAAATAATATAGGCAATAGAAATCATTTATTTATTTATTTTATTTATTTATTTCGTCCTTAAATGAATAATCTTTTACAATGTTTTTTTACAACATAAAAATTGTAACATTAAAGTTTCGACCGGAGCTGGCAGAAGACATGATCTTATCATCCAGCCCCGTTAATATAACTAAAAAATTCAGCCGATAAAACTGAAAAAGGAAAAAAGAAACTAAAGCAAGAACTGATTTTAAGAAGAAAAGAACTTAAAAATCAAATTATAATTTACAGGAAGAGAAAAAAAAAAAAAAAAAATTAATTATTTCTTCTCATTATTATTATTTTTTTTAATTCTCTATTTTATTCTACTTTTATTTTTATTATACACGCACGCACACACACATACGCACACGTACACACAAATATATGTCCGTTCATATATACATACAAATCAAATAAATTACAATCCATCTACAAATTGCGTAAGATATAATAAATATTGCATTTACAAATTACGTTATTATTGTAAAATAAAATAATATCATACATGTTCTAAGTACCATACAATATAATTGTGATGTTGAGTCAATTTGTGAGACATTAAATAACTAAGATTACCAAAAGTTTTTAATAATACGATAGTAATTGCTTTGTGTCAAAACCAAATAAGTGTTGTTTTGTTGCACGTTTAAAATGTTGAGTTGAATTAAAAGTTTTTATATTACTTGTTAAAAGCAAGTTCCATAACCGCGGCCCTCGGCAAGATATCGAAAAATCAGCTTGTTTTGATAATGTTTTTGGTATAATAAAATTATTTGTTGAGTATTTAGTTTCGTATTTGTGGTTTAAAGAAAAAAAATAAGTTTGGAAAATGCTTGGTAGCATACCATTTTTAAACTTAAACATGAAAATAAGTATATTAAGAATATCTATTTCATAGACATTAGGCACTCCAATTTCTCTTAGTAGTGGTCTGGCACTAGCGTATTTATTTGCATTTAATATCAAGCGAATTGCTCGTTTTTGTATTTTGTAGATCATATTTAACTTTGAAGGATAAGTACTTGCCCAGATAATGTTGCAGTAGCTGATGAAGCTATGAATTTTTTTTATTATTTTTTAAACAATTTGTGTTTAGGAGATGTTTTGTTTTATACATAATACCAATAATTTTTGATATCTTATTTTCTATTACTTTGATATGATTACTCCAGCTAAGATGTTCATTAAGAATTACGCCTCAAAATTTGATTGAGTATTCTCGTTTAAGTTTAGTTTTATCAATTAGTAAATCAGGTAGTTTTAAGGGGAGGGTTTCAGATTTTGATAATTTTGTAAAAAAAATATATTTACTTTTTTCGACATTTAAGGAGAGTTTGTTAGCCTTAAACCATTCGTTCAGGTTTTCAAGTTCTTGATTAACAGTGTTAAATAATAGGCTAATGTTTGTGTGGCTAAAGAACACTTGCGTATCATCGGCAAAAAGGACAAAGTTAAGTATGTTAGAAGATAAGTAGATATCGTTAATATAAACGAGGAATAATAATGGATCAAGAATTGATCCTTGTGGGACCCCACAAGTAATGTCTTCAAGTCGTGTTACAGTGTTGTTGTATGATAAAGCTTGTTTCCGATTATTAAGGTAAGAGCGAAACCATTTTAAATTGTTATTTCTTATTCCATAATTATATAGTTTATAAAGAAGAATTTCGTGGTCAACAGTGTCAAACGCTTTTGAGAGATCGAAGAATACCACAAGAGTGTATTTATTGTTGTCAAACCCATTAAAAATTTCATTGACAAGTTTGGCTACAGCGTGTTCTGTTGAATGGTGTTTTTGAAAGCCATATTGGTTATTATTTAGTAGGTGGTGGTTTACTAGATAATTGTTTAGCCTATTGTGCATTATGCGCTCTAATATTTTTGAAATGCATGGCAAAATAGAAATAGGCCGGTAGTTAGAAGCAATCGAATCGTCTCCGCTTTTAAATATAGGAACAACTTTTGCTAGCTTTAGCTGGTCAGGGAACACCCTATTTTTTAAAGACAGATTACAGATATGCAGAAGGGGATATTCAATAATATCGTAGACATTTTTTACAACGTTCACGCTAATGTCATCTAGTCCTGGACTTTTGTTTTCTTGTAAGGTATTAAATGCATTTTTAAGCTCATCCGGAGTTATTCAAGCTCGTTCATGACTGAGGCTTTTTTTTCTAGATACAGCTTATAACATTTTTTTCCACGAGTTATTTTATTAGCTAGTTTTTCCCCAATTTTTAAAAAGTAGTTATTAAATTTCTCTGCAATATCTATTGCCTTATTGGCTACTGTATCATTTTCATCTGTTTTTAAGTATTGCGGGAACACTTTGGTAGCATCTTTTTTTTTTCCTGTAACCTCTTTTATTACGCCCCATGTTTTTTTAGTGTTACCGCAATTATTTTCTAATAAATTGCAGTAATAGTTTTTTTTTGAATGTTTTTTTAATTTTTCAAATAAATTTTTGTATTGTTTATATATTTATTTGTTTTTAAAAGTCTTTTTTTTCAAAAATTTTTCATAAAGTTTTTTTTTTTTTTTGAAGATTTAATAAGCCCTTTTGTCATCCAAGGACTTTTAAGGTTTTTGAGTTTTGTTAATTGCTCAAGCTTCGGAAACGCTTTTTCGTACAAAGTTGTAAAAGTGTGTTTAAAAATATCGTAAGCTGTGTTAGTGTCTTTGCAAACGAAAACCTGATCCCAGTTTTCCGTTGATAAGTTGCTTCGGAACTTTGTTATACTTTTTTCATTTATTTGCCTTTTTGTTGTAATTATTGTTTTGTTTTCTTTTTTATTGTTGAAATCATTGTCAAATCAGTGTATGTTAAACTTTTTTTATGTTCTTATAAAATAATGTCTGTTTTTGTTTTTATATTTTTATTTTGTTGAATAAATTTTTAAGGATTGGCGTGGCGGAGTGTACATACACGTCTACTGACTTAGAAAGAACATGCAAGGATACAGCATACATCGACTCTTTCGTCAAAAAAAAAAACAAAAATGAAAAAAGAAAGACGTTAATCGTACTGTGAGGTACCACTGCACTACTGAGAGGTATGGCAATCTGATAACGGCGCGCCGTTATTAGATTACCGTTATCAATTACTTTAAGGTAACTTGAAACGCCGCGCCTTTTTTTTTAACTTGGGTAGGTGGTAACAGCTAAAAAAAATTCTAACGAATATAGTTACTTGAAACGTGCGCCGCGGGGTTACTGTGAACTAAATTGCTCACAATACCGTTGCGGTACACAATAAGTCAGAAAGGTAAAAAAAGGCCCAAAATTATGTAACTATCATATCGTATTTATGTATCACATGTGATACATAAATACTATCGTATTTTGGGTCAAAAAACTTATATTTCTTATTAAAAATACAGTGATACAGTGGACCACTATATTCTCTAAGATAAATTAATACATAATTAATAAAACTTATTATTGGATAAAAAGCTATCTTACAAACAGAAAAAACTGTAAATAATGGCCAATCTGGAGTTTTAAATGTCATATGTGGAGTTCCGCAAGGATCGATTTTTGGTCCACTTCTTTTTTTAATATATATAAATGACTTCTGTAATGCATCCTTAAAACTTAATTCTTTGATGTTTGCAGATGACACGAATTTATTTCTTACCAACAACGATATCAAGAAATTATATGCGGACATGAATATTGAACTAAATAAAGTAAATAACTGGTTTAAAGCTAACAAACTCTCACTTAATGCCGAGAAAACATACTATATACTTTTTCATAAAAAAACACAAGAAGAAAATCTTCCTCTCAAGTTGCCGAACCTATTTATAAATGATAAATTAATTAAAAAGCAATCCAATATAAGATTCTTGGGAATCGTTGTTGATGAAAAATTATCCTGGCTTCCTCATATAATATATATCCAGTCAAAAATTACCAAAATCATAGGTTTAATGTATCAAGTCTTAAATTAATCTACTTTGGGCTAATTCACAACCTCATCAGCTATGCAAACATTTCATGGGAAAGTACTCAAACAGCAAAGCTTAAGAAACTTTATAGTTTTCAGAAACATGCCTGTAGAATCATTTACTTTAAAAATAGGTGGGAACACGCTAATCCCTTAATGAAAGGTATGAAAATGATGAATGTATTCAAAATAAATATCTATCAGCATTTAATTTTCATGTATCGTTACAATCACAATATCTCTCCTATAAACTTTAATAATAAGTTTGAGTTAAATAAAAATGATAACTATAATCTTAGAGCGAATATGTTGAACACATATAAACTGCCAAGGATAATAAATAAATATTCAGAATACAGCATTTTATATAGAGGTCCAAAGGTATGGAATATTTTTCAGAAAGGGTTCAAAGGTACGGTGACTTCGTTAAGTTTATTCAAGTTTTTAACAAAAAAAGAAATCTTATAAACCTGTGAAACATTTTTCGTTAATAATGCTTTGGATAAATTCTCTTAAATACGTTTTTGTTTTGTTTCTACTTTTGTTTGTTACTTGACAAATTTTATAAGCGGATTACGCATTTTGTTATGATATTTTATTGAAATTTTTATTTTGAAAGTCGTATTACGATATTTTAATTAAATCTTGTTAAAAGGGTTCTATGAAAAGATTGCGATGACGTTCTGTCATCTTCATCTTCTTTGAGCCCCTTCTGTTTTACTTATTTTGTTAAATTTTATATGTTTAGAAAATGTACATTTAGAATGTGACTTTTAGAAACGCATATTTCTATTTAAATTTTATTTTATATTAAAAGAAATGAATTTTATAAAACTATAAGTTTATTGTAATAAAATTTTTTTGTAAATTTTCAGAAATTTTGAGCAAAATTTCTCAAATAATTTCCAGAAAATTTCCCGTAAAAGTTCCGGGAAATTTTCAACCTGTCTGCAGTATTTAATTGAATAGGAAGTTAATTTTAAGTTATATATATATATATATATATATATATATATATATATATATATATATATATATATATATATATATATATATATATATATATATAAGGGGAAAGCGGGGCAACATGGCGAATGGGGCAAGATGGGTTTTCATATAACAACCCAACAAAAAATCTTAAAATTGGTTGAAACCGAAACTGTATTTGCATCTTGTATTTTAAAACACCAATTGGTTTTTTGAAATATTATCAACGCAATTTTATACGCGTAAGTTTACTTTTTGCGCTTAAAAAAAAATTCCTCACTTTCGGTTTCTCATAATGGATGGTGTCCTTCAAGTTTAACTTCTTTAGAAGTAGCTTTTTGCGATTTGTGTTTATTTTGTGTTACTTTAGTTAGATTTTTTGGTAGTTTTTAAAATTTTATAAAATTGGAGGTAAAAATTGCATAATAAGTCATCTTGCCCCGGTCACGTGATCAGATAACAAATTTATGAACTTTTTATTTTAATATTTATTTCAAATTGTTATATTTGCAAACTGAAAATTCATGCAGGCAATGAAGGATTTTGATGACATAAACATACTGAGAAAGTATTATTGCTTCACGGCTGATAGATTTGCAATAACTCAGGGCTTTCAAAACGTTCGCCATGTTGCCCCGCTTTACCCTATATATATATATATATATATATATATATATATATATATATATATATATATATATATATATATATATATATATATATATATATATATATATATATACATATATATATATATATATAACGTTCGCCATGTTGCCCCGCTTTACCCTATATATATATATATATATATATATATATATATATATATATATATATATATATATATATATATATATACATATATATATATATATATATAACGTTCGCCATGTTGCCCCGCTTTACCCTATATATATATATATATATATATATATATATATATATATATATATATATATATATATATATATATATATATATATATATATATATATATATATATATATATATATATATATATATATATATATATATATATATATACATATATATATATATATATATATATATATATATATATATATATATATATATATATATATATATATATATATTATATATATATATATATATGTGTATATATATATATATGTATATATATATATATATATATATATATATATATATATATATATATATATATATATATATATATATATATATATATATATACATATATTTAGAGGTATATACACACTAATCTGCACACATGTTTTTGTTTCTTGTATATTTTCTTTAGTTTTGTAGCCAAAACAATATTACAGAAAGTCAAATAACTGTATTTAGAAAAGATTTAGCCTTAAACATCATTGCGAAATTTTTTGAAAGTGTATTTTCAATACTATTTATATGTGAATATCACAGTAAATTTCATCCAGTTTTACTCCTAAAAGGTATACGTATGTTTCCCTTTTAATATAAATATTATTAATTATAACATTTGGTAATTTTATAGGAATGTTTTCTGATTTATTTACTTTATGAAAAAGTATATATTTTGTTTTATCCACATTTAATGAAAGTTTGTTACTTACGAGGCATTCATTAACTTTACATAACTGTTCATTAACTTTTCTAAAAAATGTTTTGATATCTCTCTGAGAACAAAAAAAGATTGGAATCATCAGTAAAAAAAATTTGGTCTAAAAGATTTGTTGCTAAGTATGTTATTTATGTACAATAGAAATAAGAGTGATCCTAAAATAGACCCCTGAGGAACTAACGCAAGTTATGGAGTATGGAATCGTGTTATTTTGATCATAATACAAAAATTGCTTTCGGTTTTTCAGGTACTCTTTGAACCAAAGTAATTTTTATTTTTTACTCCGCAGTTTTCAAGTTTTTTTATTAGTGATTTACGCTATCAAAAGCTTTTGACAGATCAATGAAACCTCCTAAGGTAAAACAGTCATTATCAAAAGCGTTAACAAAATTTGATTGCAAAATTCAAAAACTGCGTGCAGTACAACATGTCGTTCTCAGTTAGATGATTGTGTAGCCTATTAAGCATTATTCTCTCAAGCAACTTTGAAAAACAAGGTAGGATAGATCTAAAATTATTTGTCTTATGAGAAGACAATTTTGAATTACAATTTTTAAATCTTGAGATAAGACTCTTATCTCAAGATTTGAAAATTGTTGTTACACGGGTAATTTTTAGTTTGTCAGTAACAATACCTGACTTAAAATAAAGATCAAAAACATAAAATAAAGAAGGTTCAATAATATCTATTACTAATTTAACAATATCAACAACAATTTTATTAAAATCTTCACACTTTATGCAGTTCTCAGCTCGCTAGGTTTTACATTAGCTTCGTCCATAAGTTTTTTATTATGAATTAAAAAAAGTGGAATTAAGAGGATTTTTAGCAGCTAAATTTGGACGAATATTAACAAAGTAGTCATTTAGTTCTTCAGTTATAATTGATTTATCATCTAACATTATCATATAACAAATTTTACGTTAATTAAAAGATTATTTGGCAGAGTATTTTTTTTTAAGTCTATTTTTTCAAAATAAATTCTTAATTACACGGAATAAATCCTTCTAAAACGGAAAAAGTATAGCATTTCCGTTGGTTTTTTTTAATAACTGAGCATAATAAAGTTTTTTAAAGTATCTTTTCGTTTTTTTGAATATGTTTTTGTAGTTTTTTTAAGTTATTCAAATATTATCGAATTTTCTTTTAGATTATTTTAGACTTTTTTTATTTATTTTTATTTAATATTATTTAGGTGCCCCAAGAAGTCCTTACGGTCTTATCACAGAACACCGCGGATGAGCATTTAATAGAAAGTTCACGCCTCCTTCCTAACCGATGTCGCAAAACCTGCCCAGAGGTGGGGTTTGGATCCTTCGTTTCTGAGGCACTTTATTTTTTTCGAAGATTTAAGTACTAAATTTGTGTTAGCCTTTCGACACCCATGAATTTTGAAGTGACTTGGTATTTATCATTATTTTTAATCTGGAAACGTTATTTCGCATTGATAGCAAAATTGACCGAGAAACAAGTTATAAGAGTTGTTGTTTGCAAGCCTCACTTGATTGCAAAACTAGATTCTAATCAATATGATATTTTAAACAATTTAAAAAAATTTTTAAGAATTTTTCATTTAGATCAAAAAGGATTTTGTGGCTAATTAAAGTTTTATTGTTAGAAAAGAATGTAGAAAAATGATCGAATAAATCATTCTGAATTATACCTGCAAAAAGAGGACTGAGAGAGAAAAGAGAAAAAAAATATTATAAAAACTTTTAGTTATAATCTGATCAAGTAGAGAAGATTTATTTGTAACTCTTGTTGATTTGTTTTTTGCTGGTATCACAGAAAAAAAATCAAACAAATCTAAAATGTCAGTATCACAGTTGTAACTCTTGTTGATTTATTTTTTGCTGGTATCACAGAAAAAAAATCAAACAAATCTAAAATGTCAGTATCACAGTTGTAACTCTTGTTGATTTGTTTTTTGCTGGTATCACAGAAAAAATGTCAGATTATAGATTTCCAAATCTAAAATATCAGATTATAGATTTCCAAGAGACGAACAAGGGAAAAAATGTTGGGTAAAATGTATTCCTAATGCAAATTTATAGTGCCAAGCAACACTGTAGTCTGTGGACTACAATGGCCCAAAAATTTTGAAAAAGTTAAAGTAAACTAAAAAGAAAGACCTAAAAATCCACCATCAATTTGGCTCAATTTTCCTTTAAGCCAAATACTAACATCTATACCCTTTTTAAGATCAATTAAACGTGCATTATCCTCTAGCCGAAATTCTTTTGTCGAAATCGATTTATTTTTAGCACAAGTTAATTTTAACAATAACTTTTTTGCGACACATTGTTAAATAAAAAACGCAATTGTAGCCTGCAGTTCAGATAGTAAACTTTGTACACAATCCACAAAATCCAAAAATTCTCATTAAATCTGATAGCTGTTTAAAGTTTGAATCATATTTTAATAGTGTGCAAAGAAAAGTACATACTGTGTCTAATGTTGTAAACACATCACACATGCCTCCAACCACTTTTGAGTTTTGCGATTTGACACCAGCCATTGTTATACATTGTTGGATTCGTTACAATGAGTAGATTTAGGTTTAATATGTCACTGAAATCATAAAATTCCTTTCAGCAAAATATTTACGTTTAAGGGCCCAAAAGGGACCAATTTTGGAATTTTTCCGCAAATGCATGACATGAAAGTGATATATATATATATATGTATATATATATATATATATATATATATATATATATATATATATATATATATATATATATATATATATATATATATATATATTAAAAAAAAAATCTAATTTTTAAGATTGCATCAAAAAAATGAGTTGTTCGTTTAAATATTTCGAGATATCTTATCAAGTATTGTTTTAGAATTTATTTGTGTACCGGTGAATTAATTGCTTTACAAACCTATTGAATTTTACACTATTGATCTAATGAGGCATAAAATTGACAGCAAAAAAAAAGGTCGTACAGTTCAAAAATAATGTCAAAATGATCAAATTTCATGGATATTTGTATCGATTAGGGCCTTCTTTAACCTTAATGGCCTCATCTATATAATTTTGCATTAAGTTGATCAAATTTTGGTCTCTTCTTTTGTTATATTATCCCATGCCTTAATTATAGCTTCTTTCAAGTTGTCTTCCTAATTATAGCTTCTTTTAAGTTGTGTCTAAATGCTCGTTTGCCAATTTTTCTGTCCAAAAAATACTATTAATTTTCTATTGGATTCAAGTCCAGACTTTGAGATGGCTATTCCAAAACATTAATGTTATTTGTGTCAAAGCATAACTTAATTTTCTCAATTGTTAAGAAGTATAATCTGATTGGAATCATTGCTAGTGTGGCTGATAGAGAATGAAAACGCAAGACCACTAGTGCAATTGATCAAAATATTATTATTATCATATATTAATGTGAAGAAATATAGATTTGTTTCAGCACCTAAATTAGCTTTAAAAATTCACGTATGGCACTTTCTAACATTGTGTGAAATCCTGTCCCCTTTTTTTATGCTATCTTTCTAACTCAGCTACTTCTGTCTTTCAAACATATCTTCGTTCTTCCAAAACTTACCTTAACCTCGGTCCGTAGACCGAGGTTAAGGTAAGTTTCGGAAAAGTTACAAAGAAATTTGAAGTCAGGTTTATATCCAGTGAACTTTATTCAAGTCTTTGTCGGCGTGTATTAACTAGGTGACCTAATTAACAGTACTTGTTGCAACTTCTAACATCGTATGCAATTCTGTCAGCTTATTCTATACTATCTTTCTAATACGACTTCTTCTATCTTTCACTCTAACATATCTTCGTTCTTCCCAAACTCTCCTTACTCTTGGTCTGTAGGGCAAGTTATGACGCTCCTTTAGGAGCTAAACTAGTCTTTGTGGGCCTTGGTAATGTGGCCTTTATATGGCAATTAGCCGGAAGAGGATAAACCACAATACCAGTTTTAAAAATTCAATAAGATCATAATATCACAGTGACTACTCAAACAATCAGAAATCGTATAAGAGAACAAGGATATAGAGGGAGAGTGGTTCGAAATAAGATTTTTTTAACTTCAAAACAAATGAAATGTCAATAGGAATATGCATCAAAGTACTTAAAAGTGCTGATATTATATTGGAAAAAAATTTTGAGGTCAGATGAATCAAAATACAATCTCGTTTCATCGAATAGAGTCCAAAAAGTGTGATGAAAAAAGGAGAAGCTTATAAATTGAGTTGTTGCGAGGTAGTGTAATGCATGTAGGAGGAAATGTGTTGGTTTGGGGTTGTATGAGTTGAAAAGGAGTGGGGAAATTTACATTTATAGATGACAAAATGGATGCTTTAATGTATTGTGAAATTCTCAAAGCCAACTTGCAACCATATAATTAAATTGAGAATGGGAAGCGATTCTTAAAACAATACTTGGTAAGATATCTAAAAAAAACTTTTAAATATTTCAACGGACAACTCATTTTTGATACAATCTTTAAAATTGTGACTTTTTTTTAAGTGTACGATTATTTTCTTTGCACAGTATGCATATATATATATATATATATATATATATATATATATATATATATATATATATATATATATATATATATATATATATATATATATATATATATATACATATATATATATATATATATATATATATATATATATATATATATATATATATATATATATATATATATATATATATATATATATATATATATATATATATATATATATATATATATATATATATATATATATATATATGTATATTTATATATTTATACATGTATACATATATACATATATACATATATTTACGTATATACATATATACATATATATTTGTGTTTCTTTGTAGATAAAGAATATGTTTCTTTATTTACAAAGAAACACAAACCGAAAAAGAATATGTTTCTTTTGTGCCCACAAAACATCAAGACTATTAAATATGCAAGCGATAAATAGTTGATTGATTCAAAAATCCACTCGGTGATAAATGTAGAAATAATATACGTCGAAAAAACTACTTGCCAGATTTTGTGATAGACTGGACTAAAAACATCAGAAAGAGAAAGAAGCGCAAATGTAGAAATAAGTTAACTGTAAAAATATTAGAAAAATTTCTCAGCTAAAGTTAAGAATCAGATTGCTTCTCAAGTTATCTCAGAAAAACTAAATGAACAAGAATGAACTAGTGGTGCAAAACCTTTACAAATATCAGTAAGACCCTTAAAAGATAAACCTAGACAGATCAATTTGATTGATTTATTAAGGGTTCAATCAAGACTTACGTTGTCCAACAAGAAACTGATACAGGTAGCAAAAGAACTCAGGTAAGAACGATTTTTCGAAGTATTTCTTACTCTTTTTAAGTATTATAGTATTATACCTTAATTTAAAAAAAATTTATATTATTAATTTTATAAAAAAATTTTATTTTAAATAGAACATCAATTAAAGGGAAAACATACAAGCAAATCTACAAAAATCACTTCCGGTAATTGATGGTGCACGTGAAGATTTATTTATAACTGATTATTAAAAATTTGATGTTAAAAAAGGAAATTTTAAAGTAAAGGAAAATGTTTTTATTACTAAGTGCGCCAATATTGAGGAGTTTGTAAAGTTGCTTATTGTGATTAAAGTAGAGAAGTTAAGCAAACAAACAGTCAAACTTGGTATTGGTGGAGGAAGAGGCTTTCTGAAGGTAAATAATTTCATTCTAAACATGTTTATGAGAATTATGATACAGTCAAAACAAACAAAAAATGGTACAACATAAAATAAAATAAACAATGTCTTATTTTAGATCTGTTTGAACCTACTGTCAGATTGTGAGAGCAAAGGTTTAGGACTTGAGGACAAAACTAGAGATGGAAAAAATCCCGGAAATTTTCAATCCCGAAATTTCGGGATTGAGAAATTTGTCCCCGGGAAATCCCGGGATTGAATAGAAAAAAAACGCTACTAAAAACGCTATTAAAAACGCTACGAATACTTTTTAAGAACTCATCAAACATTTAAAAATGATTAGTTTAGTGATAATGTAACTAAAACATTTAATACATTAATGAACCTAAAATTAAGTTGCAAACATGTTTTAACTTAATTTTGTTATATTAAAACTTATCTAAGACTTTTGAAAATGATTGAACCTAAGTACTTTAAATTATAAAAAAATACCTAAAAACCGTAACACAGTATAAGTAAAAATAATAATTAGAAAAATATATAAATATATATGACTTTATTGCTTAAACAGACGCTGAGGAAATTTTGTAATTTAGTAAACCTGTTTTTTGTTAACTTTATTAATTAAACCAAGGACGTAAAATAATATCTTGTTTTACGTCTTATTTTACGTACTTGATTAAACTGACTTAAAAAAAACTTTCGTAAATCACGCACATATTTAAAATTAAAATTAATGGAAATAAAAATGAAATAGAAATTAAAATAACTTTAATAGAAGTCTTTTTTTCAATAAACTTCTTCAAAGTTATTTATTTAAAAAATTATTGGAGGGGGGGGGTGCAAGTGCCCATGTTGCCCACCCGGTTGCTACGGACCTGAAGTATACCTTCTATTAAAGTTTTTTTCTAATAAAGTTAGTTTAATAGAAAAAAAATATATATATATATATATATATAAAATATATATATATATATGTATGTAAATATATATATATATATATATATATATATATATATATATATATATATATATATATATATATATATATATATATATATATATACACACACACACAAATTACTCAATTACAATTATAAGCTTAAACTATTTTTACTTTTACTTTTTTTTAACAATCCCGAAATCCCGGGAAATTTCCGGGATTGCCATCCCTAGACAAAACCTCAATGAAGACAAAACCTCAATAAGTACATATGAAGAACCTCAGAATTCAAAATAAAAAGAAGGTTCTGTAAAAGCTTTAGTTGCAAATGTTCCTGAAATTCACTAAAATATTTCTATATTAATGAACTGTCTCGATTCAGATAAAATAAAACACTGATTTCTAGCTGATCTTAAGCTTTATCAAGTAATGTGTGGTTTATCTCTAAGTGTTATGGCTACACAAACTTACCATATATGCAATTGGAAACAAATGCAACCATTTAAAGAAAAAAATGCTTAGAACTTTTGGATCTTTAGAAGAAAAATACACAAAGTTTTCTTAATTAGGTGCAATAAAGCGTAATACTAAAGATTTTTGCATTATTATTATTCCTTCATTGATACACGCAGAAACCAGCTATTACTTAGTGGCAGATTATCTTTTCCCCCCTGAGTTACACCTAATGGAGGGAGCTGTTAATCATATTTTTAATGATATAGAGAAATTTAGAAAAAAGTCCAGAATAATGCCTTTAACGGCAACGCCTCCCGTAAAATCCTTAAAAAATTTTGATAAGTACTTACGTGCATTGCCAATTAACTTAAAACAATTGGCAGAAGGGCTTAGAATTTTTAACAATTTGGTTGAGTCTTGTTTTAGAGAAAATCTTAATCATGATTTTCTAACACATATTAAAAATTTTGAAAATCACTACAGAACATTGGTTTAAGATTATAGATCATTGTATTTTAAAAAATATAGTGCTTTTTGTAAACAAGAGGGCATTTATATTGAATTGGTTTGTATTTTACAAATGAAATATTCATGACAGTCATATCCAAACAATATATTCTATTTATGACTCAATTTCACGATGATTTCGGTGACATATCCAGCCTAAATCTACTCATTGTAACGAATCCAACGATGTATGACAATGGCAGGGGTCAAACCTAAAAATTTGGTTGGAGGTATGTGTGACATGGTCTAAGTTAGAAGAAATCTTGCAATATTTTAACCTTTTGACACCAAACAGTAAAGAAATAGTAATGAATGAGCAAATTAATTCCATGAACACAAATAAGTATAGTCTTAGTGTAATCATCAGAGCATTTGAGTATTTTGCTGCTTTTCGCACATTTATAAAAATTATGCGATGATTTTAAAATACCTTCTTTTCGAACATTCGAACGCACTTCAAAAGTATCGAAATTTGATGATAATTTTTTTAAAAGAAGTTTTTGATAGTTAAAGTGATGATAAAAAACTTGTATTATTCTCTACGATGAGGTTTAAGTTAAAAAAAGGTGATTATATCATAGAGATGCTCTTTTCGGAAAAGCATTAGATTCTCTTGCAAAAACTGTTTTAGGTGTCATGATAACTTGTATGTTTGGTGAACCTAAATTTCTTGTGAAAATGTTACCTGTAGAAGCAGACTATAGGAGCAGTTAGAGAGTCTAATGGCAACGCAAAGGGAATTATATATGATGGAAATTGAATTAATTAAACAATTTTTTTTTAAATTTAACACATTTCCTGAAAAACTATGGTTAACCACAAATGAACTTTTTTATTGTTTGACGTTGTTCACTTAATCAAAAACATCCGAAACAATTGGATCACAGAAAAAAAAGGACAACTATTTTTTTATGAAAATGCTGTTGAGAAAACAGCTTGTTGGAGTCATTTAGTGAAATTTTTGAAGCTAAATCTAATTATCTAATAAAACTTTCTGATTTAAATAAAGTTTCTGTTCAACCCAGTCATATTGAAAGACAATCTGTTTCTACCTGTCTAAAAGTGTTATGAAATTATATATACATACAGCGCTCTACTTAATCGTCCTGAAACTTCCAACATCTTAAACATAAATGAGACTGCTGATTTTATTAAACTTGTTGTCACATGGTGGAAAATTTTAAATGTAAAAAGTTCACTTCACTTTTGTTGTCATATAATATTAATGAGTCAACTCCTGATGCAGGACATTCTTTTGTGGATTTTTACTTGATGAATTTTCAGCTGAGGTCTTTGATAATTTACTAACACTAAAAAAAAGTATAAACTGTTTAATCAAAGATGCTTCTTGTTTATATTGCCGGATATGTGTCTCGTAATGATGGTTTGCTTAACGAAAATGAACGTATAACAAGAACAATGTTTTATTTTGAAAAGTTTGGTCAATATCTAAAATCAGTCGACAGAGGTGGGTTGAAAGTTCCTTTTGGTAATACTGTCCAATGGGTTTTCTCATTTGTGCTCTTTAACTCTATTAAAAATAAAATTTGTCGGACATCCTTGTGCAACACTTTTATGCTTATAACGGAGCATTACTTTTTTGACATGGAACGACATCATGATCTATTGTTTTTATCAAAAACCACTGCAAACTTTCCACACCAAAATCAAACAAAGAACCGTTTCTGAAAATTTTAAATTTGTCTTGTTAAGTTGACAGTTATTCAGTGACACTTATGTTGTTATTTATTTGTTGAAATTTATTTATTGATTTAAAGACTCTATTTTATGATTTGAGAAGTATTCCATATTTCTATAAATCAATATAATATATTCCTTTTTAAAGGTGAAGTTACCCTAACAGTATTTTGTTTAACTTTTATTTTTACCTGATATAAAACTTTTTCACTTCATTATTTAATTAATTTTATGAATTAAAACAATAAAATAAGTTTTATTATTAAAAACTTAAAAAGATTTATAAATTGTACAAATTTTTACATTGTTTAATGCTTTTTATAACGGAAGAAACATTTTATTTTAAAACAAATACCATCGTATTGATTTTTGAAATATCGGCCCCCACATTTTTTCCTAAGTTTTGCGTGTCTCAGCCTAATACTTATAGAGCGCCGTGACCTGCGTCAAACCACGAATCTCTTGATTCTGAGCCAGAGCTCTAACCTTTACGCCACACCACACGGCTGCTGTAATTAATAAAGTTGCTTTTATTAAATTATAGTTACAATGTAATGAAAACTAAAGAAAAAGAGTTTTAAAACAAAGATTCAGATAAATTAATAGCATTTAAGGGGGAAGTACCCCATAAATTAAGTAAAAATTGAATTTTTTTTTTTTTGATTGTTTTGGAAGCAAAAATTAATGAAGAACACAATGAAATAAAGATATTTTGCAAACAATGTCAGGAAAGTGGAGTAATTTCAATTTTTGAACCATACTCATCAAGTTTAACCATAGCAACGCACATAGCAACGATAAAGCTTCTGCTTATCTGCTTATTTCAGAGGCTTATAAAAAAGGATTTATCTACTTTGTCTTTACTTTAATTATCTACTCTGCTTAAATTAAATTTGACTCGATTGCCTCTAATTATTTCAGTTTTTAAACATTTCTTAAATGCTTAATTTACTTTGTTTATATGAGTTGTGAAGTGTAATAAGTACAAGTATTTTATCAATTTTAAATAAAAATTATTCTTAATTATGGGAAGAAAAGATAGAAACAAGCAAAGAACTAGAGTTACTGGAAAGAAAAGAGTGTTTTGTGGTAACCAACATACTTTATCATCTCCAACATCAATGACAAACTCAAAAAAATATTCAGACATTGATACTAGTTCTTCAAGATCAGCCACCAAGATTGAATATATTAAAAATGATATTCCAAATAAAAATGATGAAAAAATAAATGGTTATAGAATAATTGATGTTGAAATTTTAAACACTATATTTGAATCTTTATGTTGTCCACAGTGTATTAACGATAATAGCTTGGTATTGAAAGAAAACTTTATGAAAAAAAAAGGGTATGCTTCGAATTTAATATGTTGCTACAGTGTTTGTGGATATAGTAAAGATTTCTATACATCTAAAGTTTGTAACCGCACTCATGATATTAATCTTCGTATTGTATATAGCATGAGATCAATTGGACAAGGGTATTCAGGACTTGAAAAGTTTTCTGCATTAATGAACCTCCCAAGTCCGATGAGTAAGAAAAATTACAATGGCTCTGTAAAGGTTATTACTGATGCTGTTACTACAGTTGCTAAAGAAACAATGCTTGAGGCTGCAAAAGAAATAAAAGTTAATAGCAACAACATTGTTGATACTGGAGTTTCAACTGATGGAACTTGGCAACGTAGAGGATACAGTTCACTGAATGGAGTTGTGACAACATTGTCGATGGATAATGGAAAAGTGTTAGATGTTGAGCCAATGAGTAGACTTTGTAAGCAATGTCAACTACGTGAAGATTTAAAATCAAAGAATTTAGAGAGCTACAAAAATTGGTACAAATCTCATAGTTGTAACGTAAATTGTATTGGCTCAGCAGGAAGTATGGAAGTGACTGGTGCCAAACGTATATTTAGTAGATCTGTCAAAGAATACGGATTGCAGTATACTAAATTTTATGGAGATGGTGACAGTAAAAGTTATCCAGCTGTGAAATTTACTTATCCTGGTGTTGAAGTTGAAAAGTTAGAATGTGTTGGGCATGTTCAGAAACGAGTTGGGACACGTCTAAGAACATTAAAAAAAAACATGAAAAACCTCTGTGGCCGTGGAAAGTTAACAAACGGTGTTATTGATAAGCTTCAGAATTATTATGGGATTGCGGTGAGGAGTAATAAAAACAATTTACAAGGCATAAAGAAATCCATTCATGCTACACTTTTTCATGTTGCCTCATCAAAGGAAAATAACTGGCACACTCACTGTCCAATTGGTGAAAATAGTTGGTGCAGATATCAGAAAGATAAAGCAACAGGCAAATCAACGTACAAACCAGGTGCAGGACTTCCACTATCAATTATAAAACATTTAAAACCAATATATGCAGATTTAAGTGAGGAGTCTTTGTTACGTAAATGTTTGCATGGGCAGACACAAAATCAAAACGAAAGTCTAAATGCAATGATTTGGGATCGAATTCCAAAAACTAAGTATGTCAGCCTAATACAGTTAAAATTTGGAACATACGATGCTGTAGCAAACTTTAATATTGGGAGAAAAAGTTCTCTTTTAATTTATAAACAGTTAAACATGACACCTGGGATATATACATCAAGTTTGTGCGATAATCAAAATCGAAAACGTATTTATTTAGCTGGTTATAAAAATCTAGAGTCATCCAAGAAGCGGCGAAAGATTCTACGAGGGTTGTCAAAAGCATCAAAGAACAAATATGAAAACTTTGAAGGAAGTCAGTATGCCCCTGGGTCATTCTGAAACATTATTTTAAACATTATTTAGTTATATTTCATATTTTTTGTGAAATTTTAAATTTTTTTTTTCTATTTTTGCGTTTTTCTCAAAATAAGGTTTTTAAATGCCCCGGCTGTGATAACTTTGGAACCGCTTGGTGTTTAATGATGAAATTTTCAGTAATTATCCTATTATATACCTTCTGTGATTTGAACCTCCACTTTTATGAAATACCTGACAGAACACGTTCTATGCCTATTTCAGTTGCCTAATTTTGACCCAAATTCATTAAACGATAATATATTCGCCCCCTGAAGAACTAACTGTCATATTTTTTATAAAATTTTAGGTTCAGATCACAGTTCAAAGTATTAGTTAATGGGAATTGCAGTATGACAGTTTGAATATATGTAGTTCTTCGGATAAGTTAGCCGGGGCATTAACTGTTTTTTGGTTATTTTTCCAATATTTTCTTGGTTACCATGGCAACAGAGCACAATTTTTAAAAATTTTCATTCTGAAATATAAAATTTTTACATTATATACTGTTTAAAATTAATCTTACTGTTTGAACATGAGTTTTAACATTTTTGGGGTACTTCCCCCTTAAATAGCGATTTAAAAATTAATTTAATGTTAAGGCAGATCGTCACAAAGACAAAGAGCAAGTTCCTAAAGTTTAGTGTTTATTGAGTTTATTGAATACCAAAAGTTTAGAGTCAAATTTACCAATAACAAGGTTTTGCTGAATCACAACTTACCGAATAGGGAGGTTTTGGTGAAGCGCAACTTACCAAATAACTTACGAGGTTTTGCTGAAACGCAACTTCGCTGAATATCAGCTAAAAACTTTCGTAAAAATTAAAATTGTGAAAATTTGGTGAATCCTCCACCTAGAAACTTTTCTTATAAAATGACACTTTAAATTTTAAAAGCTTTTAAATTGAAAAGCAATGCCAGACTGTTTTCAACTCATACATCTAGTGCGGAAAAAGAAGAGGTGATGTTTCAAAACTTTAAACTGTGCACAAAAATATCTTCAAATTATTAATCAAATTATGATATTTTTATCATAAGATTTTTATATGTTAAGAGCAATAGCCCTTGCTTTGTCACTTCTATCTAATGCACAATTGAATCTTTCAGAATACTAAATTTTGGAATATTTAGAAATTTTTTGATCAAAGACCTTGCTGATAATATAGAGAAGGCTATTTAGATTGATTAGAGAATAGTTCGAGGGATTAGAATGTATATGTTTGGCCGAAACCAAGCAAAAAGAAATTTAATTGAAGGAATAAAGTTACGTGATAGTACTTAATATTACGTAATACTCCACAAAATCAACCAACCATTGCAAAGTCTCTCTTATGACAGAAAAATATCGTTTACTTGGACTGATAAGCATAGCAATGATTATCGAAAACATTTAGAAAAATTAGCTAGTTATTTATAAGAAGGTAATCATATCATGGAAAAAAATTGAAAAAATGCGAAAAAATGAGAAAACAAAAAAATAAATCTTGTTTTCAAAAATACAGATGTCGCAATATATAAATGGTGTTTTATTTAGAAACACTTCAATATTTTCAAAATTTTAACGCTGAAAATAAAACTAAAAATATTATTTAAATTGTTACAATATTAATTGGAAGAAAATAGGAGAAAAACGGCGTTGTCAAATTTAAAAAGTTTTGAGAAAGTATATATTTATCATTTATAAAAATCTTTTTATAAAATTAGGGGAAAATTAGAAAAATCTTTTTATAAAGTAATCTTTAGATAAATTAATCAAAAAAATTTTTTTTGATCTTTGCTTTGTATAAAAGCATTTATAAGTGATCAATATATACTTTTACAAAGCTTTTTAAATTTTTCCCGCGTACTCTTCATTTGATAATACTAAAGTTTTTCAACAATTTTGTTATCAATTTGTAATATTTGTACCTTTAAAATTCTTTTTCTTTTTTTTTTTTTTTGAAAATATTTTTTTTAATTACATTTTTAAAAAGCAATCTAATATATAATGACCCAGGTCACGGATTCCCTGATTTCGTAATGCTGTAATACTACTTAGCGGTTAGTTATATTAATAAAAATAAATTCTTTTCATCAAAATAAATTTCTTTTCTTTAATTAATCAATCAGTTTAGACGTCATAATCCGGGAAAACATTTTAATGACGTAATTTAAAAAAACTCGAAATTTCATTTCACGACGTAGTTAAATAATCATTTATTTTATTATAAATATATATAAGAATATATTTGTATGATTTCGAATGAATATAATCTTTATTCTAAGTAAATTATTTTAAAACAGTTATTATGTTACGATAGTTAGATAATTTTCATTACGAAAGGCAACTGTTAAAGTTTCATATTAATAAGATATTCACAAAATAAAGTTTAAAATAAATAAAATTTTCTTAAGAAATAAAAAACCAAGGCCGACGACACGGGTTTTGAAATAGAGGGGGGGGGGGGGGGAGTGCAATCATCATTTTTTGAAAAAAGTCCTCTATATCTTTAAAAAAAAAAAGGTTCTCTAAAACTAAAAAAAAAGTGTGTGTGTGTGTGGGGGGGGGGGGGGGGAAGAGGGCGCATGCCCCTGGCCCCCCGGTGTCGTCAGCCCTCAGGCTTTCTAGCTTAAACTTAAAGATAAATAATTTAGAATTACAAACATTAACACAATTAAAAAAAAAAAATTTAAGCTTTATTTCAAAGTTTTGATTAACAATTTACAAATCGTTAAATTTACACGTTTTATTTAATGCAGTGTTTAAAAAAAAAGAAGCAATTTAAAAAAATTACTTTTTAAGTTTTTGTTCAAAAGAGTGATATCTTTGCTCTTAAGAAAAGTCTTTATAAAAAAATTTTATTTTAAAGTTCTTTGAAACGAAATTCAATATTATCTAAAATCAGTTTCATAAACTGACTCACAAATATTGCTATCATTTTGTAAATGGTACTTATTTTTTTATTTTTCATCATACAAATTATGAAAAGGTACAGGGAATAGATTGTTTATACATTTTAACATAGTCATTAGTACTAACCCCATGCATTTTTAAGAGTTTGTTTGTCTTAAACGAATCAGAAGCTTTTAATCCCATAGAAACTCCACAGGTTATAATAAGTAAGTTTACTGGTAATAACACATCAACCTATACAAACTGCTTTTATTCATTTAAATAGTTTTTAGGCCAATTTAAAACACTACAGTAAATCTTTAGTTTGTTTAAAAGATTTTTGTCGATTTGGGGTATCGAAAGCTAAATTGTTAAAAATCCTAACTGTAAAACTGCACTGAAATTATACTGAATAAAAACGCCAATTATTCGGAAATGTTATACCACTTGTAAACTATAGAACTCCTTTTTTTTTAAACTACATTGATTGCATTTTATTTAATTGTTCTAAAATGAATGATTATAAACACTATTATATAAAATTCTTTCCAAGCTTTTTGAAAATACAGTTTATACAGTTGCTAACAATAATTAAATCTCCTCCTTCAACTATTGTAAACTATTTTTAGTTGGTTAGGAAAAATTTCTAATAAAACAAAATTTTTTTTTTTTTTTTTTTTGTTCTTTTATCTTTATAATGTTGTGATTCTACATGATTGGTACAAAGTTATAATGTTTTTAAAATATATAATACTAAAAATATATCACAATTTTATAGAATACAAAAAATATGATTGTAGGGTATCATTAATATTAAAAGAACGCGGGAAACTTGCAAAAGACCAGATGGTCTTGTCATCAAGAAACCGCTTGTACTTGTAATATTTTTTGTATTTTCGTTTTACAATGTATCAAGTTTCACAAAATACTTCATTTTATATTAGGTTCACATATAATAAAATGTAGAAATAAAAATTTGGTAAATACTGTTTGTAGTACACATAATACACATAAATATATTATTAAGCATAAATATAATTTTTATTGACTTATATTGATTTTTTTATTAATATATATTATTAAAGTTTTTTGGATTTTGTTTTCAATTATAATTTTGGTTTTTTTAAGATTTTCAAACAATTTATGTTATCTATTTTTGTAATAATGGCATTTTTGGATATCAGTTTATTATAAAGATAGGGACCGCGAAACGAAATCGTGAAACGCGACAGTTTTGTTTTTCTGAATGGTACATTAAAGTTTCCTACTTCTCTAGTGTCATATCTATTTTTATTGCTTTTTAAATATTCATTAAAGAAATGTGGTGGGACAAGCCCGAGTTTAAATTTTAGCATGAAGAGTAAGTTTTGGTAAATGTTAATTCTATAGACGTTTAGTGCATTTAGGAGTTTAAACAAAGGTTCAGCATGAGTGAGTTTATCTTTTTTATAGACAAATGGCATGTTTTTGATGTTGATAAAGTGATTTTAAATTAGATTTATGGGTATTATATATGGTATGGGTATTATATATTTATAACTTCGAATGATTTAATACAATATTTTCATTAGTATCATCCGAACCTACTGATTTGTTGGGTTTTAGCATTTTAAAAACTCATTTAAATTCTTCTAACAAATTAAATTTTGATATATCTATCTATCTATTTATCTCTCTCTCTCTCTCTCTCTCTCTCTCTCTCTCTATATATATATATATATATATATATATATATATATATATATATATATATATATATATATATAATTTTTTATAAAATGAATATACAAATTTTTCATAAAATGAATAGATATTCACTTTCAATAACATAACTTATTATAATTTTAAGCACAGTTTTATTAAATTTTTATAAAAATGGCACGGTTTCTATCACTAAGGACAAGCAAAACAACAACAAAAAAGGGATAACTTGCATTTATTGCGTTTTAACATGTCTAGACTGCTAGAAACTATGGAGAACATCCTCGTGTAGTTAAACAATTTAAATAAAAATGTTTATATCATGCTTTAGGGGCCTTTTCTTAGATACTAATCTTTAGGCTGCAGAGCATTCACGTAATCAATTAAATCTATCTGTTTACTTCAAAATTTATTTCAATTAAACTACCCAGCACTACTTTATTTTCAACAGCAACGGGGAAATTTATTTCTTAACGATTTTGTTAATTGCTTTGTTAAAAATTATGTATATATAAAAAAGTTAAAATACTTAAATTTGAGTCACACCTCCGAAGGTATTAAGTCTATAATTTGCGATTCTATAAAAATGCCAGTTTTTTATCCTATAAATAATCATATATCAACTTTTTAAAGTCAATTAAGGATCTAAATGCGGCTGAATACGCCTGTCCAGTTATCTGATGGTACTAAATTTAACGTTGTTAAATCATAGCTATTTGAAAATTTGTTTGTAGGTGAATGTTTAACGGGAGAGTCTATTCGCACGCACGTGTGAATAGATTATATCTTATTATAGTCTATTCACACGTTTAAAAAAAGATTAGATTTTTTAATACGAAATCTCTCACAAACAAAAGATTTTTATAACTTAATTTATATATTTTGAAAGCAATTTTTTTAATCAATTATAATAAAAATAAATAAAATTACTTAAACGTAAATTAAATTTTAATTCAAACAAAAACGTACTAATAGATACAATAAACATTAAGAAATACTTCTTTTTTTAATTAAAAGATTGCCTGCCCAAGCCAAAACCCTCGACTTTACATTTATACTACACTGTGCCTATCCCTAGATAAGCAGTCAATATGTATATACACTACGGTGCGTATATCCTTCAAATGTCTGTCAACGTAAGTACTGCGTTAGTACTACACTGCACTAGTTTAATTTTAAACTTAAAAACCAATATTAATAAATCTAATTTTTTTTTAAATTCTCTTTAAATTCAATGATCTTTATCTTTTTTTTTTTAATTAAACGTGCGAATAGACTATATTTAGACACTCCGATGTTTTTTTTTACCCTAAAATAAAATAAGTTTTTTTTTACCCTAAAATAAAATAAGTTGTCTAAACAAATTTCTCAGATTTAAACAAATGCGCTGAAGAGAAAATCAAAACAACAAAACTTATATATAAATGCTATAAAAAATTTATATTTAAAAAATAATCACGATGCATAAAAATTTACAAATCATAACAAAAAAAAAATTTTTTTTTTTTCATTTTAAAATTACAAATTGACTTATTTATAAACAATTAATTTTAAATTTTTTTTGTTAAAATTATTTTTATTTAGGCTTATTCGACAATGGCGGCGGCGGAGGAGGAACCTTTTGTTTTGTACCTAAAAATGGAAGCGGGGGTGGCGGAGGAGGTACTCCAAGGGTTGACGGTGATTTTGCTAAATGTGAGTTCCCGTGAGCTGATACAAGTGGTTTATTTCCAGCTATACTGTGCAATGATTCTGAAGTTTTTTCCACAGGTAAATTATTGACTAGAGGCAAGTATTGATCATCTAATTTCTTAATTGTCTTATGTCCAGGAGCTGGTTCAAATGAAACAATTCTATTGTCAATGATCTGGTTTGTTTTGTGTGCAGTTGAAAGTGCGCGATTAGGAAACTCAAAAGTAATCGGTTGGTTCGTAGGAGACATGATTCCTTCAGAACTTATCGGAGAGAGTGGAGTTTGCGCAGTAAGTTCATTGTTCTATGAAAATCAAACATTAAGATAAAAAACATAACTAAAAAAGTGAATTTAGAAATGTTGAAACTTTTTTTGATTTTTTTAAAAACTGAAACCGGTAGTTGTTAATCTGTTTTTAAATTTAATATTTTTTTATCCAATTTTTCATTAATTTTACGGTGTTAGTATGTTTACATAAAAACGCCTCATTTGTTGTCTGTCAAATAAGATTAAAGATTTGAAAACAATTATGAGTAAAATTTTAAAAGATCATAAACAGAAACATCCGAAGCATCCGAATTTTTGAATCCAATAAATGAGAGCCGAATCAAAAAAATAAAAGAGCATTAGAGAGATGAATCACAAAATAAAAATATAAAAATTGATTGATAATAACAGCTTCATTATTTTTAATAAGTTTTCAAAAGTATAGTAAAAGCCAAATTAATACTTTATGATAGTTTTCAAAAATCTTATATTATGTAAATTAATTACGATAAAAAATAATATAATAACAATGACATTGTAATAAGGAGCACATTTTAGATAAAATCTAATAACGATAATCATAATATTTATTACCAACAATAATTAATCATAATAATAATAATAACATAATAATAAGGTATACAATTTAGATTGAACCGTTTACTCTTTTTTTTTAAAGAAACCAAATGAAATAAAAGATTTATCGGTTTTAGGGGGTATCCATAAAGTACGTACGCAGTAAAACCAATAATTTAAGATTCCTTTCTCCTTGTACGCACTAAACAGCACGCCGGCTCCCCCCTTCTTCTGCGTAAGTGTGCATTATTTACTACAAGATAAACCCCCTTTCCCTAACGCATAAATTTTTCAAAATATTAAAAACAAAAAAAAACTTTTAACTAATTTAGTAATAACAGAGTTAAATATTACTTTTTAAAACTCTTAAAATTCAATTATTTTGTTAAAAAAAAAAAGAAAAAAGAAATCAAGTTTTATGGAGAAATACAGAACGAGAGATCAAAGTTAAATCACGTACGTACTTGCTGTCCTAAACCTCCTTCCTTGTATGCATTCGTATGTTTTTTACAACCCCCCTTCTCCCATACCAACGTATGTACTTTATGGAAAACCCCTTACTATTATGCATCAAAGTTTTTTTGTGCTTATTTTTATTTATGCAAAAACTCTCTTTCATATTCTTTAACTTTTCTTATTTTAAATTGCGTATTTTTTTATTATTTTGTCAAGGAGTTTTTCCTAAAAATAATTACCTGAAGCTCTGCAATTCCTTTAACCCAAGCACCAGAAAATAATTCTGCCAACTTGCCTCGTTTTCCTTTTAAACGCTCTTGTTCGTTAGACACATTATTCGAAACTAAATATATATGCAATTAAAGCCAATACAAAAAGTAAGTTTATTCCCTAAGACAACTGTCCCTATTTGAATGATGAAATATATATACAAAAACAATAAGTATAACTCAAGTATAACGAATCAAAAACACAACCTAACGCAACAGATTTATATAAATATAGAAAACAAAATAACTGTAATAAAAATGGATAACTCACTTCGAACAGTTTGCTGTTTATTTTGAATTTTTTTTGAAAGCTATAAGCAATGTACACTTTAAAATAAATATTACAATAAAAGTTATAATAAGGAAATATTTATAAATATAATTTTTTTTAAATAACTTTTATGCAGAATGTTTTAGAAGATTTTAATGGGTTACCTACCAAATCTGTTTTAGAAGTATTTGATAGTTCGACCATGGCTACTTCACTGGGTGTACTTCCCGGCAATAAAACACTTTCAACTGCTTCTTGGGTTTTTAAATAATCTTCATATATATTGTAACCATACTTAAGTCAAATTAATTATAAAAAAATATATATTCCAATACAAAACAAATATAAAACAAATATATTACATACAATAAAAATTAGTAGCACTCTTAAAATCTGAAAAATCATATTAATCATTCAAGATAGTAAACATTAATCAGAACTTCGCATCTTCGTGACTTGATCTGCTATAAATTTGGGTTTTCTAACAGCAGTCCCTCGACCTCCCCTAATCCTCACTACTTATATTATTCTATTTTTTCTATATTGTATTTTAATTCTTCACAAACTAATTCGTTATTTTTTTAAAAAGCATTTTCAAACTATAAAATCTTATAACTTTTTTTTTGCTTGCAACCTTTTTGGAAGTGAGTTTATTGTTGTTGTTTATTAAAAACAACAACAACAAAAACGGCTGTCGTTGCTCTTTTAGTGCATTCATGCAATTTTTTAATGACTAAATCTAGCACATGGAAGCATGGAATTACTAATAAAGTCAAAAAAATGTTTCCCAAAGCTTTTTTGTTTTAGTTTTTTGCATTTTGTATGGCCGTGACTTCCAATAAAACTTTTAATAAAAAGCTGAAAACTGAGAAATTATTTTCAAAGCTTTCAAGAAATTGTTTTCAAATTCAAAGCTTTGAAGAGCTTTGAATTTGAAAATAGTTTGTGCCTGTTAATCTAATCTTGTTTAGTATTGGAAATTCAAAGTTTTTTGCAAAGTTTTAACAATTTAAAATCTTTATTTTAAAAATAGAGTAAACAAACAAATGACATAAAGGAATTTACATTTTATCCAATTTTAGAACTTTCAAAAAACTTTTTAATAAACCAGAAATTAATTATTTTGTTTTCAAATTAAAGATTCTGCTTATTTAAAAAAAAATGATTTAGTAGTAGTTTTTTTGATTTACAACCAAAAGTGTTTTTTAATTTTGTTAATATTGCTTTCATAATTTTGTTCATATTGCTTACATTTTTAACGTTTACACTAACAATTAGAACTACAGTAACAATCATCAGGTGCTTGATTTTTCCAAAGTTCAGAAAAAACATTAACTCTGACAAAATCAAATCCTTTGCGCCGTTGCTTTATTTGTTAAGTGGTTCTTTAAAATTAGAACAAGGGAAGGATGAGCTATGACTGCTCTTTTTTGATTAAAAAGACTTCTAGCAGAAGCAAAATCGATCAAAAAATAACAAAGAAAAATCCCGGTACTGTTCCAAATGAAAAAAAAAATCTTCAGTTAGTTATTGGTCAAGTTTGCAGTTTGATCATTATAATTAAATAATTAACTTTTTTAACCACTTCCTGGTAAGCATTGCAACCCTGTTCCTTTCACTGCATGATCTATTATACTAATTAATGTAAATTATGGTAATTTATGTAGATTTTGTATGCTAATTTTAATCTATAAAAAGTTCATGTGAATTTTTTTGTGATTATTACTTTTAAGATAAAGTTAAAGACATTCAAGACATAAGAGTTACTTGAATAATTCACTTTCATCATTTTCACTTTCATATTTTTTTTATTAATTGATGCCTAAATAAAAAATGCAACATACTATTTTGTTATTTTCATGTGCATAATGTGTTTAATTTTCATGTGTTCATAAATGTGTTCAACTTTCATATTTATAAATGTGTTCAATTTTTATAAGCACAAATGTGTTAAATTTTCATGTGCATATTTCATGTGTTCAATTTCAATTTAAAGTTTTTTTTTTGTCTGTTGTTTTATCACACACACCTTTACAACCAATAATTATAGTTCAAGGCAATAAATTTTATCTGTAATTTTAACTAGAAATTTTTATTTAAATATTTATGATTGCTGCGGGAAAAGTATAATCAAGTACCATTTAAATATCAAATTTTTCTTTTCGAAAATTTTTATGAAAGTTAAAACAGAGTTTTCATTTTTCAAATATTATTTTGGCATTATTTAAAAATATGTATACTAAAATACAAAACATTATTACAAAACACATGTATACCTTTGCCATGCGAATGCCAACAATCCATTGAAACATCTGTTTGTTATCTTCGGCACAAAGACAGTAAATGTGTTTTGACTTTATTGTTTGAACTTTTGGGTGCTACAAAAACAAAGTTTTATTTCATTTTATAAAGAATCAGATGTTATTATACCCAAGGAAGGAAACCAAAGAAAAATCAGCATTTCTTGGTATATCTCCAAAAATAATCTTTTCATAGATTCCCTCGACTTAATTTTAGGTCTTAGAGTAAACATTGAAATAAATATTACTATACCTAATACAAAAATGAATAGAGATAAAGAAAAATTAGTAACATTTTTGAATAAAAAACACACTGCTGTATGCATTGGATCATTATCAGAATATAAAAATTCTAAACTGTTGAAAATTTTTGTCAAAATATCAATATTTTGGAAGCAGCAGATTGTAAAATTTTTCTTTATAAGTCTTTCTCTGCAAATTTTACTGAATAAATAACTTCCAATGAATCATGTCTATTAATAATGTTATATTCAAGCAAAACAACCAATGCTAATGATGCAGCTGAACAATGCTGCAACTATCTGATATTCCTCATCAATCACATTTACAATCTATTGTTGGTAGAAGAGTTATCATTTAAGAATTCAAGATTTCTTGTGAGTATTAGTTGATGATGACTTAAGTCAGACCTTTCTTGACAGCTTTATCTAAACAGTCATTGCAATTACATCAGAAGTTTATATCTGATTTTGATTTCAAAGCTTCAACATTTTGTTTCACATTTATAAAATACAAATTCATCATATTTCTTTTCATTATTTTTCCTGCTGTTTATTTATTTTAGTATCAACGCTGCCAAATTTTGATTTTCCTTTTATGTTCTTTAATCTAGAATCTTTTATTTAATTTCACAAGAACATTTCAAAAAAGTTTTAACACTTATATGAGAAAATATAAAAAATGTGATTTGAGTTATTTTTGAATTGTTCAGATGCAACTGCATTCTTGAATCTCTGATTAAATGATTTAAGAAGTGTACAATATTTATAATGGTAAGTTATTACTTGAGATAGAAGAGATATGCTGATGGGATTAGGAATTGATGCTTGGTGCCATATTGACCCAAGATCAACAAGATCAATTTTCTGGTTGTTTCATTAATTATAGAATCTTTAGGATGGTCAGCAGACAATAGAACCTGTCATTTCCACAAAGACACAAGTCTAAAACTTTAACATAAATTTAAATTAAAAATTTCTGTATGATTTATGTTATTTTTTAAAAAATAAAACTTACATTAGTTATACATTTATCTATATATGTTATTTATTTATCTACTCCTATGTTTAATTACTTTAGCAGCGTAGAAATTATTTTAATAAAAATCGTGTTTTTGTTGATTTTGAAAAGTTTTGATATATGGAATTGTGTCATTTTCAAAATGACAGTTGCAATTCTTTTCTTACTAATGTTTTTAAACTATACTCAAATTTACAAGATACTAGGTATATTTCAGAATAAAAATTTAAAAACTTGAAAAATTAAAACCTTGATGCAAAAAACATTGTCAGTTGGTGCTTTAAAGCGCTTCTTGAAAGAAATGCCAAGATAAACATTGTTATGTTCAAATTGAACCAAACAAATCAAATCTCTAAACTAAAAAAGAAATTTAAAGAAAAACATATATATCATATAAATATATGTCACTGGGGGTCCAGGGAAAAGGATCCTTTTTTTTTTATTTTAAAAAAATTCTAGATATAGAAGACTTTTTTTAAGAATTGATGATTGTGCCCCCCCCCCCACCACTTCAGAACCTGTGTCGTCAGCCCGCCCTATATATATATATATATATATATATATATATATATATATATATATATATATATATATATATATATATATATATATATATATATGAATGTAATAACATCTTGTATGAGAGTATATTTCATATTATTTAAAAAAAAATCATGAAATACAGTTTCTCTCAATACTAAAATTTTTATTATTTAAGAAACTTTGGCTGGGTTTAGGATATCAGAATTATCAGCTTATTGAATAATTCTTGGTTAAAAACTAATGCAATATTTAATAAGCTGATGATGCTTGTATCTATCCCAGCAAAAAGTACTTAAATAATAAAATTATTAGTATTGTGAGAAACTGTATTTTTTAATGTTTTTAAAATAATATATATATATATATATATATATATATATATATATATATATATATATATATATATATATATATATATATATATATATATATATATAATATATAATTTTTCATTACTTACATCACTAAGATGCAGAAGTTCTTAGCTTATAGAGTTTTAAAATACCTTTTGTTTTCCTTTTGGTGAGTAGTAAAGTCCTGATGCACGAAGAGCAAAGTAATACTTTGTCCATTTTTTAACTCCTTCCCTTAACCATAAATAACCTTCAATTTCAGGGATTCGAGTACTATCTTTCTTAAAAAACTCCTAAGTCAAATAAAATTGAACTGATATTATTTCACATACTTGAAACTCACTATAAAGTAAATAATAGTAAAAAACCATATTAAAAGAAAAAGAAATTAATAAAAAGTTACTATAAATATATATATATATATATATATATATATATATATATATATATATATATATATATATATATATTTATATGAGAATAATCAGGATTTCTCCTAATTTTTCTGTAGGATTAACAGGATTCTTCCTGATGATCCTGATAAAAGTGACATTTATAATATTATTATTGCTCTATTTTTTAAAAACAATATGAACTTTTTTTGTAGAATACATTAACACATTATAGATGTATATATATATATATATATATATATATAATATATATATATATATATATATATATATATATATATATATATATATATATATATATATGTATAAATGAATATTGCTTTTTAAGATATAACTCACAATTACTACCTTAGCATTTGTTATACATCAATATTATATTGAACTTTACCACAACAACAACATAATAAGTGAGTTGTCATGAGAACACTAAAGCTGTAGGAAATAATCAACTTAATAAATTTAATACAAAGGAAATAAAATAAAATTTAATTGGAATAAAGTTCACAACAAAATTAAAGTTAACAGCTAAAGATGTTTTAATACTTAAGAAAATATTTTATTTGTTATTTGAAAAATCTATTATTAAAATCATTTAGCACTTAAAATCTTAGCTTTAGATTTATTCTCTTAAGCTTCATTAAAATTAAATTTCATCTTATCACATATTTAATTTCCCTGTTGATAATTTTCTATTGTTAATGCATAGTCTTAAAAATATTATTGATGTGTTGTCATGACAACGCTTTAATAATATTGCTTGTGTTTCGAAAATAAAACCATTGCTGACTCTGATTGTTAAAAACATAAACTATATAATTTCAAATTTTAAATTATTTTTCATTATATACTATAATATTTTAATAAATAATATATTTTTAATATTATTAACATTAAAAAGTTAAATAATACCCATTAAATTAGCTTATATACTGTCAGATATACTTTAAAATATAAACTGTTTTTTAAACACATTTTTCTTTCTTATGCAGAATAACAGAAACTAAAGTGTTGTTAAAAAAATAAACTGATTAATGTTTTCAATTTTATATTTATTCTTCATCACTATTACACAAAAAATAACTTAAATAAAACTGAAACTTCTTGAAAATCAGAATATTGAAATTGATTTTAAATACTGTTTTCCGTAAGATGACGATGTTAAATTTTCACAGCTTGGTTTTAAAGGGTTACTTTCTTGACCCTCTTTTTCAAAAATTGTAAAATAGTCTGTTCCTTGAAATGATAGTCTTTTGCTTTCTATAGGAAGTAAATTGTTCCAGCTATTGCTTTTTATGTTTTTTGATTCTTCTGTGAAACAACTATAGTCTTTTTCATAAACGTCTGAGTTATTGCGCTTAAAATGTTGAGGTTGCAAAGACATTTTTTTATTTTGAGACTCTTTTCGTTTTTCATTGCAGTTAAATGCTATAGATTTTTTCTTTAATGTAAATTTTGAAGTAACAGATTCTTCTGAATTGGTATTAGGAGACTTTTGGTCATCAGTTTGAATTAACTTTTTTTGGCTTAAAGCTCCTAAAGATGCAATATCTCCAACACTTACACTCTTTCTACGACTATACAAGTTATATGTCAAACTATATAGACTGCTTTCGGAGTCAACTGATTTATCCCCTGTGGGAGTACTTATATCTAATTTATTACTAATTAAAGAATGACGATTAGAACCTCTCCATTGTGGTACTGGATAAATTTTACTTGGATCCTCTTCTTCAATAGAATCTTTTACAACAACAGAGGATTTTGGTTGTTTAATAGACATTGAACGAGAATATATAGGCACCTGATAATTCTCTGGCACAACATCAGTACGCAATGTTGTATGGACAATATCAAGTTTTGAAGGTTTAGCTTTTTTTTGAAATTCTGTTTGACATCTTGCACGCAAGGCTGGCTTTAGAAATTGTTCTGATTCTATGACACTTTGAGAAGTTAATAGTTTATGTTTTTCTTGAAATGTGTCTAATGTGCCTAAGACTAAATCATTGGAACTTAAACTTTTTTTTCTTATATTTAAGGATTGGTCTAGAAAAACTGGATCAGGAATGGATCCTCCCTCTTGAAAAAACTCAGTTTTTTTTAATGTTGGCGATATTACTCTGCTGCCATAAGTATCTTTACTGTAAATATCTGATTTCGATGATTTCCTGGATGATTCTTTCGAATCATTTAAATGTGATGGTGCTAAAAAATCATTATGATTTTCTGAATACAAATTCTCAGATTTGATGCTGTGTAAGCTAGTATTGCGTTTTAATTTTCGAAATGAAGATCTTATAATATTGTTAAACCTATTTAAAGATGGTGATTTCCGTTGTTCAAGTCTAGCAATTTTACGCCTCCGTTTCTCCATCTTCTCATCAGAATTATCATAATTATGAAACAAACTCGGTGGCTTATGGTACTGAATCTTCTTTTCAACATCATTAAGTTTTTCGTTGTAAACATACTTACCACTATATTGAGCACTTCCCAAGTCATCAGAATTACCAATAAATTTTGATTCTTCTATTAAACTGTCCATAATAGCATTAATTTTAAGACAGGTTTTTGCAGAAACATCATGGACTAAGTAACACCATTGATGAACAGACTTTTTTCGCATGTGTTCTTTTTTTGATTGTGTTTTCTTTAAATCACATTTATTTCGAACAACAATTATTGGCAGTTCAGTTGAATGTTTATTTTTTACATTGACAATAAGTTTTCGTAAATCAACCATTTTGTTGAAGCTATCAGGATCATCAGCAGAGTAAACTAATAAAAAAATATCTGCTTGTCTAATAAAAACATCTTGCATTGAAGGAAAAGCATGTAAGCCTCCTAAATCCATAAACTGAATTGTCACATTATATTCATCTATCAAAAGATCTTTTTGATAAACATCGTAACACGTAGGAGCATTATTTTGCAGTAAATCCTCACAATCACACAACTTTCTAATTACAGACGTTTTTCCAACTCCACTTTTTCCCATCACCAGTACTTTAACAGTCTTTGTTTTCATTGGATCAGAATAAACTTGCTTTGTTCTATGAAACAAGTATTTGAACATCTTCATGTCTATAAAATGCATTTAAAAAACTATCCAAACTGTTATCATATATAATTTACATTAACACAGTAGAAGTATTTAAAAAAGTTCAGACAAAATTAATTCTTTTATGATGCACATACTTGCATATCCCTTTGATAAGATTAACTGCATAAAATAACAAAATGCATCATAAGTAACATAATACCTTGAAAACAATTATCCTAAACAAAGGTGTAATTAATAGATGGTTCTTGTTTGTGATACTTTTTGTTTTAAACAAAAAAATGTTTTGTTGAGCAACGTCATGATATCATGAAAAACAAAACATAAGAGTAAATAATAAAAATGAGCATTAATTCATCAGCTGAAAAAAAAAGTAAATAAAAAAATTCAATTTACATCAAATTTACTTAAAAAAAAAAAAATATTTAAACAATGCAAAACATTTAAATTAAAATTAATGAGAATACCACAAAAAAAAAAAAAAAAAAAAATTTAATTTATGCAAAACATTTAATTAAAATTATTTTAAATGCCACAAAAAAACTTTTAATTTATGCCAAAAAATTAATTAACCAAAGAAAACATTTAATTTGTATCAAACATTTGATTTATTACACACAAAACTAAAAATTTAAAAGTTATTTTAAATTAAAGAAAACTGTATTTAGTCAATTGTGCAATAATTATATCTTATTTATTATGCAACAAGAATGTAAAATTAAACTCGTTTACATGACACTTATATAAGTATGTTATATTACAGTTTTTAAAAATCCAATTGTTGTTTTTTAGTATTTTTAGTTTTATAGCTAAACAATAGTTCAATAACACAATAATAAACAATATTTCCAACAACAATAATACTAACAACAACAACTTAAGATGATAAACAATACCAATGATAAATTATTATGACCAATAATAATAACTTAATTAAAATATTTTGAAAAATTTTCAAAATTATTATTTATAAAATCTTTTAAATAATAAATTTAAACAACATCAACAACATGCATTTTGTTAATATCAATTAATTAACATCATTTAAAATAAAAATACAATCATAATCTTAGAATTTAATACCAATCATTTATATTAGGCTTGTGTATTTAAAAAACCTATAATATTGAACAATAGGAAACAAACACCTTTGTTATTGGCACCCACATATAAGTATGTGCATATATATATATATACATATACTTATACACACACATACTTATATGTATACACACATATACACACATATACATACATGTAAATATATATATATATATATATATATATATATATATATATATATATATATATATATATATATATATATATATATATATATATATATATTATATATATATATATATATATATATATATATATATATATATATATATATATATATATATATATATATATATATATATACAGACACATATTAAAAAACATTTACAAAATAGTAATAATAAAAAAAAAAAAAAGGAACACAATATTGTATCACTAATACTTATTATTAAAAAAAAAAAATCACTGCAGAATCAATTTGCGCAAATTAAAAAGAAATTCTTTCTAACATACTTTAGCAGCTTACTGTAAAAAAGATTACTCACTAATAATTATAATAAAAAAATATGGCTAAAAACAAAAATTAGAATTGGGATATTTTATAAATTCATCAATATAACTATATGATACAAACTTCAATAAAATGAATAAACATATTAGAACTATAAAATAAGTTTTTATTAACATTAAAAAAAAAAAAAAAACATAAAAGATAAGTTGCTATTATGAAATATCAGTGACATCTTAAACAGCAGTAGCAACATGCTTACTAAATCTTAATACAAAAATCCCTGTGTTGTCAATAACAGCTTTATAAACAAAAGACATTAAGGAAGTTGCTGGAGTCACTTTATAATAAATCTTTATCCAAAAAACATATTAAACAAAAAAAAAAGGAAAAGAAAAAAAACTAATAAAAAAAGATAAATCAACTCTTGTCCTGTGTTGGTACACATTTATACATATATATATATATATATATATATATATATATATATATATATATATATATATATATATATATATATATTTATATATATATATATATATATGTATATATATATATATATATATATATATATATATATATATATATATATATATATATATATATATATATATATAAATATATATATATATATATATATAATATATATATATATATATATATATATATATATATATATATATATATATATATATATATATATAATATATATATATATATATATATATAATATATATACACATATATATATATATATATATATATATATATATATATATATACACATACACACATATACACACACATACACACATATATGTATACATAGGTATGTATATATATACATATATATGTATATATATATATATATATATATATATATATATATATATATATACATATATATGTATATGCATATATAATAATACATATTTACATCAAATATTTCTATTTTAATTTTATGTTCATTAAAAAAATAAAATGAAACATGTAGATATAATTTTTGATAATAAATTTATGTTTTACATTTTCTGTTTTATTTGTTTGTAGAAATAACAAAAAGTAAATAACGATATTAGAACCTAAAATAATAAAATTACCAGAGTTTGTTAGCCAGAGCTAAGACTTAATATATAATAAATTATGTAAGTTTTAATTAAAGGTAAAATATTTATAGGATCTATTAATAAAATGGTTTTCGGCTAATACTTGTCTGAGAATGGAATAATTTTACCAGATATTAAACCTAGTTGTTTAGTTGTGTTAGCATGTGTCTATGTATTTGGGGCCTATACATCAGAGTTTAAATTCAAATATTCCAAATTTTTACCTGGACTGTAATCAGGGTGCTCACACAAATTCAGAAACTTTCAAAATCATGTAGAAAGAAAAACAAGAGGTGCAGGCACTACAAAAACTACTGCTTTTGTAGTGCCTGCAGGTTCTTTTAGAAATATCAAAAAGTAAATAACTATAATAGGTGCTAATATATTTATTTATTTTTGTTTATTTCTGCATATTTAATTTAACATTTTAAAAATAAAACAAAATAAAATAAAAATAGAAAATGTAAAAAATAAATTAAATAAAATCAGAAAATGTAAAAAAAAAATTCATAATCCAAAAATTATTATATGCACATGTTTTATTTTATTTTTGTAATGAACATAAAAAATAAAATAAAATAACTGATGTAAATATATATTACTAATATATTATAGTGGTTACAATAATAAGTTAGGAATACTTTACAGGAATCTGAAAATTTCATATTTATTCCCTATGGAGTTTAGAGGTTTTAGAACATTTTGGGAACTTCAGGACTTTTAAGTCCAGGCAAAAATAGTGAATGTTGGACTATGTTTGACCTATTGATACCTTTTTTTTAAAACCAGATGCATAAATATTAGGAATAAAAAAAAAGAAAATTTACAAAAACTAACAAAAAAATATCAAGATAAATTTCTAAAAAAAAAGTGCTGTTTTTTTTTTAAATATATCTTGACAGACACAGAAAAAAACAATGCAAAAAATGTTGACAAGTATTCTTTTAGAAAACTTTTTTGGTAGAGCCTGTTAAATTTGCAATATCAAGTTCAACTCTTAAAGCAAAAATAGTTTTAAATTGAATACTAACTGCAAAATAAACAAATAAACAAAACAAAACAATCAACAACAGATATGACCAAATTAACAATAGATATAAAAATATTTTAAAAAAACTTGAAAAATTTAATTATTATATATGTATATAAATATATATATATATATATATATATATATATATATATATATATATATATATATATATATATATATATAAATTTATTTAATCTCATCAAATAAATTTATATTAAAACTGAAACTGAGGAAGAAACTTAATTAATGGTGGTGATCGTGGTGTTGGTGATGATGATGATGATGGTGATGGTGATAATGATAATGTTGATTATTGGTCCTTTTAAGTATAGGAAATAAGAAATCTTTATTAATCCATAGTTAAACAAACATAACACAAAAGAGTTTAAAATAAAATTCACCATGAGCAACATTACCAACAATCTTTTATTAAGAAAAAAAATAACACAGACAAAATAAAACACATTATAACCTAACATCTATACACAAAAAAATATGTTAAACTTATAATAAAAAAAAATTTTACTGAAACTTTTATGAAATACAAACAACATAATATGCATAAGTAGAAACATAAACAGTTCAAAACACAATCTTTTTATGTTTGTTATGTGCAAATAAACACTTAATTCATATAAAAACCAAAACAAAGACTTTAAACAATTTTTTACATGTTGACTACAATGTTGAAATATTTGTATTTTATGTTTTTATGTTTTGTAATGTAGTTATGTCTTACACTTTAATTTAATCAGTTTTTAAAAGATTTATTAATTTTATAAAAACTGGAAACACAAAATATACAGAACTTGTTTGTACAGAAGTTTTTCTATATTTTTATAAGTGCTGTTTTATTATTTTTGAAAGTCTCATGAATTTTTATGCTTCACATAAACTCATACTAGGAATCACATAAAAAATTTGTTTCACACATATTCATACAATTTCTCACATATATTCCTGTATATCTCACATATATTCCTGTATATCTCACATGTATTCTTTCAATGTCTTACATAAATTCTTACTATATCTAGAATATATTTTTCAAAAGTCTCACACCATGTATTACTACGTTTCACATTTCAAATGTGTTTATTGTGTCATAAATGTGCCATAAATGTTGTTATTTTGGTTTACATATATTGTTACAATGTCTTACTGATACTATTACGATGCAGGAAGCAACAATATATAAGTTATTATGTGTTACTACATTTAATTCATGTTTTTTTACTGGCTTATTTTTAATCCTACAATGAACTAGTGTTTAAATTTATGTTTATTTAAGTTATTATGTTAGCAATATATAATAAAATAAAAATATAAACTTATAAATAGTAAATGACCGGAGCTGGTATCTGAACAGGGCCAAAGCCGGGTTTATGGCTGGGGCTGTATAAATATTGGTGCATATTGATATGATATATAAAAACAAGTCAATAAGCACCAATCTTTATGCAGTCCTGCGTCCTCTTTATGCGTAGAACCGGTCTTGGCTACAGTCAAATACCAGCCCCCGTTGTTTACTACCTATAAATTTGTGTCATAAACTCTAGAATCAATACAAGAAAAACAACTGTTTTTAAAAGTGACCTCACTTTTCATTACTAATACAAATAATTTGATTAATATAAATAATTTGAATATATAAATTTATTACAATATTAAGTGATTATAGGATATATCTTAATTACATACTATAAACACACGTTATAAATATATATTATCAATAGGGCATAAATATTATAGTACACATTATAACAACAAATTTGCAATAATCCAATAAATACACTATTATTTTTAAAAATAATTATACTCTAGTTACAATAGAGCTGAAAACCTATTACGAGAGTCACGTCGTATACTTAGAGTACGCCTTCTTTGCATTTTTTCATCAGATGTCTCTTTATTACGAAACAATGTAGGTGATTTATGATACTGTTCACTTTTTATAATACTATCTTTTTTTTCATCATAAATATATCTTCCACTATATTGTAAACTTTTTAAGTCCTCAGAATTGCCAATGAATTTTGATTCTTTTATTAGGCTGTCCATTATTTCATTTATTTTGATTCCTGTAACTGTGGATACATCATGAGTTACATAAAAATTCTGCATGAGTGATTTTTTCTGAAGTCGTTCTTTTTTAGATTTACGCAGTAGGTCTGTTTTATTGCGTACTACAATAATTGGAATTTCAGTATAGTGCTTATTTTTTACTTTTGAAATAATTCCACGGAGTTCATTGACCCGAATGAAACTTTCTTTATCATCACAAGAATAAACGAGCATAAATATATCAGCTCTCTGAATAAATATATCACGCATTTTTGGAAACATATCAGTTCCTCCAAAATCCATAAACTCCATTGTAGTATCATAATCATCAACTAAAACTTTTTCTCTATAAATATCATAGCAAGTGGGAATATTTTTAAACAAATCTTGGTTACAACAAAGTTGTTTTATAACAGATGTTTTCCCAACACCACTTTTTCCCATAACTAAAATCTTTACTGTTTTTTCTTTTCGCATTTCTCGCTTTTCCTTTCGAAATATTTCTTTAATTAAATTCATTACATTAAAATGCATACCGACACAATATTATTACAGTGTGTATGGCTAAAATTATGCAAAAAATATTAAATATTTTACTTTAGTTAATAGCATAACTAATATCACAATGTGAAAAAACAAAAATGCTAGTATTCCAGGAGAAAAAAAAAACTCCCAAAAAAAGGACACTCTGAAAAACAGGTGGTTGCTTTTCTTTTTAACAGTTATGATAGCTTATTTAAAAAAAAAATTGTTTTTATGATAATTCATATCTGGATACCATAATTCAACCCATTTAAAATATGCAGCCCTTCTAAGATGAACACTTAAAATAAAATAAAAATATTTCATAAAGAAACAATTTACATAAAATGATATCACTAACTAATGAATTGAATATTCTAACTAAACATTTAACAAAAACTAAAAAATTAAGCAGAAAAAAACATATCCGTAAAATTTTTTACGAATTTAATTTTTGACATAATTTTTATCACCGTTTGCTTACACCTAACTGAATAAAACTTTAAAAATAAAACAAGAATTTTTATAATAAAAGACGGCTTAATAGGATTAAATTTAATAACAGCAAAATCATTAAGCATAATCATCAGTACAAAAAATTAAGCAAAACTTTATATAAAAAAATGCGATTACAATATTCTACTAAATACTAAATTGTATGAAAAGTTAAAATAACATTAATAGTTATAACACTTATAATATTACAATACATTTAATATATAATGTAGTATATATAAGCATATATATATATATATATACATATATATATATATATATATATATATATATATATATATATTATATATATATATATATATATATATATATATATATATATTATATATATATATTATATATATATATATATATATATATATATATATATATATATATATATATATATATATATATATATATATATATATATATATATATATATATATATATATATATATTAAGCACTATTTAAAGTATATATTAGATAAAACCTACTATAAAATATGAGTATAATTTAAAATATAAAATATTTATGAAGTTCAAAACAACACTAAGAAAAACTTTTATTATTAAACACAACTATAATGTAGTATATTTAATATATAATATAGTATATAATTAAAATAGTGTGTGTGTGTGTGTATATATATATATATATATATATATATATATATATATATATATATATATATATATATATAATATATTATATTTACAAACATTGTATTCATTATATTATTAAACTTGAAATACTAATTCAATACAAAAAATCTTGAAATTATTTTGAATTTTTAAGTAATCCATAAGCAATAACCTTTAGAAATTTTATTAAATATCCTGCCTAGTTTCAAGATGATTTCAAAATCATATTTTAAACACTACAAAAAGAACTAAATATGAATAAAGTTGGTTTCATATTTAAGTGTCCTGTGATAATTAATAGTCCTTACATGCCCACACAGTTCAAAACAAATTATAAAAGAAAGGAACAGGATGTTGATAATTCCTTTTAAAAAAGGGCTTAAACTCACTTACAGAAAGCAAAAGGTCTTTGCTCTTTTCTGCCAATTTAGTATCTTCAGCTGAATGGCTGTTGGAAAGCAGAAAGTTCTGAAACAAAAAAATAACTAATTAGTAATTATAAAAATTAATACTTAATTATATAATTACATCAGTAACAAATTACATTACATAAAAAATATATTATGTAAAAGCAAATAATTATATAATTAAAAAAGTAATGTTGTATAATATATAATAAAATATTACATAATAAATATATAATTTTATTATCTAAGATAAAATAAACTAAGAAAAACTTTATTTTACTATGGATCACTTAAAAACCTAATAACTGTTAAACTATTTTTTCTCTATTTCACAAGTATATTAAAAAAAAACAAAAAGACAATAAATGTTTATTTCAAAAACTTGAAACAACAGAGGGAGTAGTTATAACCATCCTTATAAATTATGTATTTATTTGTTCAATTATTTCATTGTCTATTTTTTTCTTTATTAAAATCATATTTGAATGAGCTATGACATCAACTATCCACAAGAATTTTCAAGAGCATAACAATAATCTAATTAGCTATTGTGGAGTATGTGTGGTTTGTGTTAACATTTTTTAAATGCAACATTATTCAACAACTAATTTTAATTTAGTTGGAGTATGCAACAACTGCTGAGAAAAAAAAAACTCCTTCCCACTTCTTTCTTTTATTTATAAATTTGTTTAAATGCAATGAAAATTTATTTGAATAAATCTAAATTTTCTCATTAAACTTTTAATATTTAATGAGAAAATTTAGATTTGTTTTTTTTATTGAACACTAGTTTCATTTATTCAAATGATAGAATAACTTCATTAAACCAATAGAAAAGTTTGATTCAATTCAAAATGATAAAACAGTTTCAATAAAATAACCATTAAAATAGTTTGATAAAAAATAAAACAATTTCAACTCTCAAGTAACCAATAAAATGATTTGATAATTAAACAATAAAACAACTTCAATTCTCAAGTAACCAATAAAATGATTTAACCAATAAAACAATAAAACAGTTTCAACCAATTGAACTTTTTAGAAAATTTTAAATATAAAACAACTGAATATTTTTTGTCAGTTTAAAAACAGGTTTTCAAAACCAGACATCAGATATCTTTATAATTTTACAGTTTAGATTTTAGAAAGAACTCATTAAGAATGTCTCGCCTATTGCAATCTTTTTTATATTTTAAACGTCAAAGGTTTTATATCCTTTTGTATGCTGAAAGTAAAAAAACTATTTAAGTCAATTAATAAAAAAATAAAAAAATTAAAACTAAGTAAATAATTATAATAATAATTACAATAATTATAAATTTTTAATAAGCAATTATTTTATATACAAGACTAGTATCAAGTAGACAACTATTTAAACCTTTTGCTAAAGAAGTTATCAACATCGGATGTATTTTTAATCTGATAAAATATATTTTATCAGATACCAAAAATAAAAATAAAAATAAAAAGGAGACTTCACTTAATAAACCATGAAATTATTAACAATGACTACAAAACATATTTTGAACTCTCTCTCTCTCTCTCTCTCTCTCTCTCTCTCTCTCTCTATATATATATATATATATATTATATATATATATATATATATATATATATATATATATATATATATATATATATATATATATATATATATATATATATATATATGTATATATATATATATACATATATATATATATATAGTTAAAAGAAAAAACCGCAGATGCACCTGTGGATTTCTGAAAAGTTGGTACTTATCTCTTCGATTAAGAAACACTAACAAATTTTGGGTATCTCTTGTCCAATCCAAAACTGTTTGTAAGACATTCTCGTGATCTTCCATAATGCGTTCTAAAAAAAAAGTTTTTAATGCAAACATAAAATGTAATTACAAAAATATATAGTAAACAAAATATACAGTATACAAAAGTATAAAATGTAATAGTATTAAAAAAAATATAATATTTAATAAAATATAAAGATAAAAAAAACTCAATATTTCAGCAATTTTTTCTTCTTTTAGAAAAACAAAACAAAAAATAGAAATTTAAATAGATTGAAAACTTGTTTTTTATGTCTAACCACTAATCCATGTAGTTATAAATATAATTTTACTTGTGGTATTTTAATTAATTTAATCTTTTCACTTAATCTAGTTAATGTTTCTAACAATGTCTAAATTTTCTATTTCACTTGAAACTTATTTTTTGATGTCATCTTGTTATATGTAGTTTTAAAAACATATAAAACATAAATATATAATTATAAATGCTAATATCAATTAAAAAATTACATTATTTAATTTAAAAAATTACATATTTAAAACTATGACAGTTTTTTTTTTAAGTTATAATAAAACATTAAAAGTTTTCAAGTTTTTTATTATGATTAGATTACATAATGCATGATTGCTATTTAATAAATATTGAAAAAAATGAATTTTTCTTGTAAAGTCTACTAAACTCTTCACTATTGAAAAAATAATTTCTTTGTGCAAATACTTGCACTAGGTTTTTTGCAAAGAAGTCTCTTAAATAAAAAATAGACTAGGCCCTATTTGTGTATAATTACTACCTAATGCATAGTGACCTACTTGACATTACTTAAGAAAAGTTTCTTTATGGAAGTCTAGAATAATGATTCATGATCATGTTACAATTTAATTAATTTAATTGTATTAATTTGTGATCATGATACATGGTAATAATTTGTGATCATGTTACATGGTAATAATTTGTGATCATGATAATTTCATGGTATTAATTCATGACCATGATCCATGGGTATTAATTCATAATCATGTTACATGGTATTAATTTGTGATAATGTTACATGGTATTAATTTGTGATCATGATACATAGTATTAATTCATTGTCAGGATAAATAGCCACATTACATGGTTTTAGTTCAATTTTTCAAGCTCAATCCACTAAAAATAACCCAGGATCATATACCTTAAAATATATAATGCAAAAATTAGGCAAAAAAGGTAAAAATTCAATCAATAATACTGAAAAATGGTCATATGTTTCCAATATTAAAAAATCAAAAACATTAAAAGTAAGAAACAAACAGTTATTTCTTACTGACTTCATTAATTTTTTTTATGCAGTATAACCAAGTTTCACGCACTTTTCCTTGTTGTTTCCCTTAAATCCTCATAAATAAAAACCATTTCCTTATTTAAGAGGAGTTTCACAGATGCATATGTCTGTTTGCCAGCCACCTTGGTGAATATAAAAATTTAAAAAAATTTAAAAATCTAAATTCCCTGATTTTTGTTGATTGTATCTGAATTTTTTCTGATTTGGTAGCAACCCTGTCTAAAACAACAATATTAACAGAACAACATAATGATAAAAAACAACAACAGAACATCATGATATTGCTTTATTGTTGTTTTATAAATCATTTTATAATAATAATTTACAAAGGTAAAATAAAATTTATTTTACTGTTATGATTCTTTTAAATATATATAAAAAGCAATTTAAGGGGGCTCATAGGGAAATTGAAAAGCCCTATTGCAAATTTAAGGAGCTTTTTTTTTTAAAAAAAAAGTATTACCTAGTGGGAAAATTTTTGGGGGCCCAATGGCAGGGTTTAAATGAGGGGGGACCTCTGACCCAATAGCTATGCCACTGCTTGAAATTCATATAGAGTAAACAAGATTTTTTTCTCAAGCCATTTCTTTCACTATCTGAACAAAACCTTTATCATCTTCATAACGCTTGATTATATCATAAATAGTCGATTTGGTTGCTTTTTTAGCTAAAAAATGATCAACTGTGTACTTATTTCCTTAATTCATATTCTTTTCACAAAACTTGTTTTCTTAAGAGCTCTTTTGCAGACATGGTTTAGAACTTTTAAAATAATTATACATAATTATTTTAAAACATAGACAAAATATGTATTTTTATAGTGTGTTAAATCTAGTTTATTAATAAAAACCACATAATTGTACATGTGCCAGAAATGCTTGAATTATTTCAAATCAAAGTCATTTTAGATAATTACTTCACCCATTAATTAATTATTTAACCTAAATATATTTTGTACTAAAAGTTTATTTTTAAAGTTTTTTTTTGTCCAGTTAACAAAACTCAAAATTATAACTTATTTGAATTTTTAAGTCATTCTTATGAAAAGTAACTCTAATTTTACTTTAAAAACATTCAATACTTCTACTTTCATCAACTATTTTGTAATGCATCATGAGGATAGGGTGGGTAACTAACTAAAAATATCTTCCTTAAGGAAAAAATATTTATTGTATTTGTATTTAAACAGAAAGTTTGTTAAAAAGAATCATACAACTATAAAAAAGTTTAAATTCATTATTATAAATTATTAAATAATAATATTAATAATAATAATTATAATAATAATTATAGGTATAAGCTGCAGCTAAAAGTGGAGTTGGCCAAAACAATAAGGCCAACTATGACAGCTGAATTGTACATTTATATTATTTTGATGAGGGTTTTATAGCCATTTTTAAATGTGCTATTTGTTTTAGAGATTTTGATGCTTTTTTGATGTTAAGTTTTTTCTAGCAGTTTATTCCAAGTGACAACTACTTGACTTATAAAGAAATGTTTACTATGGTGACAGTTTTGATTAACTGTTTGATAAGCCACTCTTTGTTCTTTCTAACTGCATCAGCAGGACCAGGACAGTATATTTACACAAATGGACAGTTATTTATAGTATTTATAGTTATTTAACATACATAAATAACTATTGAATTTTAATATTACTTTTATAAATAAAAAGTAAAATGCATTAATTTGATTGGAGAAATATTGAGCAAAAATAAAAACTTGCATTGATTTAGCATATAAAAGCATACTATAAAAGAATAATAAATGATGACTAAATAAAGCTCTTACCCATACTCAGGCCAGGTAATTTTTCAAGAATACACCAATTTGGACCAACTTCAACATCATCTTTACTCATCATTTTTTGAACAAGGTCTCGAGCAGACCATGTTTGGTCTATTGCCCAAGTTTTTGATGTTTTTAAAGGCTCATTGAAGACTTTGACGAACAGCTAAACAATTTAAAAATAAATTGAAAACTAAAACAATATTTTTTTAAAAATTAGGGAAGTAAATATGTGTTGAAAAACACTTATTTACCACTCTAATGCCTTGGGACCACCACTACAATTACCTCCCAGGAGACTACCACTACAGTTGAGGTTACTAATTTTTTCTATATATTTTAAAACTCTTTTTCAATTTCATAACTCTGAAACACAAGCAAAAAAAAAAAAATTTTTTTCAAGATAAATGAGAATATATATATATATATATATATATATATATATATATATATATATATATATATATATATATATATTTTGCATTTATTTAGGTGCTCTCAGAAGTCATTACAGTCTTATCACAGAGTGCAGCAGGAGAGCAATTAACTAAAAGCTCACAACTTCTTCTGCTCTTATGTCGCTTGTTGGGCTAGAGCCGGTATTGAATATGGAACCTCTGAGTGCCAGAACTCGAACTACTGTGCCATGGCTGCTCATAAAAGTTAATGATCAAATTAAATGATCAGAAATAAAAACTTAAAAGAATTCTAGATAAAGACTTTTATACTAATTACTTTGGTCAAGACTATCAAAAAATACCATCAACTTGGGAAACAAATACCCTCAAATTGGAAAACAAAACACAAATCAATACATCTATTTAATCAGATTAAATCAATTTGTAGGACCCTATGTTTGTATCAATAAACAAATTACATTTATGTTATAAATTTGTAATAAAAAAAGTATTTATAAAACAAATCAATATTTAACAAATATTTACAAAAAGTTTTTAAACTATATACTTTTTGAACATTTGCAGCTTTCATTTTCTCAAGTGCTATTCTAATTTTTTCACTTTTTAACTTGGCTTCTTGTTCTTCTATTGACAGTTCTTGTGCTACCATGTCAGTTTGAAGACTTTCTAATCTTACTTTCACATCATAAATAACCTTAAACAAAAACGCAAAATTAAACAATAAGCACATTAACTAATAATAGGTTAATATATATACAAAAAATACAATAATAAAATTAGATATGAAAAACAATGAAAAAAATTGAAAAACAAAAAAAAACTCATTATTTTTTGCCTTTTAATTGCAAAAATAAATAATCAGAAATAAAAACTTGATAGAAAAAAAATTTTGACATAAGTTTTTAAATGTTACCGATGAGTTGGAACTGTTTGATTGAACCAACTTTTTCTCTTCATTACAGGTCATATTGTTTTTTTTAATATTAGAAGAATTTGTTTCAATATTACGCTCCATAGCACACAAATCTTCCAGCAAAGCATCCAAATCAACTTCAGGAGCTTCTAAAATTATTACATTCAATTAAAATTAGTAATTGCATTATTACAGGGTTGTTAATATATTCCGCTCAGTTTAATCGACACACAATAAAAAAAGTGTAGTATAATGAGACTTTTATTTATGCTATAATAAATTTCCTTAGATACTGGTTGCTAATTCCTCGGTCCTAAAACTCTTGCGGTCAGCCATTTAATGACACCATCAGTTACATTTTATGCAAAACTAAAAAACGACCTTTAACTACTCTCAAAAATTTAAATGCTTGGACAAGAATTGAGGAGGAAAAATAAACGAAATGAGGAGGGGAAATTTATTTAATAAATTCTTATTAATCTTAAGTAAATAAAACTTGAACTAAAGTCCTTGAAATAAAGATTTTCAAAAAATTTCAAACAGTTTTCGCTATTAAATTAAAGATCTGAGTTTTGAAAACCCAGTAGTACATTCCACATACCAGATTTAAAAGAAAATACCTAAGATTTTAAGTGTTAACAAAACAATTGAAAAAAATATTTTCACTGAAAATATCTTTAAGCTTTTAGACTGATGTAGCTTCATGGAAAAAAAAACTGAAAAATTCATCAGGTAAATATAAAAGTAAAATAAAAGTAAAAAATTGCATGCATTATAACTTGCATTATAACTTGCATTGCATTATAACTTGCAATACAAACTATGATGCAGCAGATAATTTTACGTTTTTAATTTTATTTTTTCAAGCATTTTTGTTATTACAAGCTGATAATCTAATTATTGTAAGCTGATAATCATTCTAGAAAATATAATAAAATGTAAAACCTGAAAATCAAAACTTTGAAATCATCTTTGCTAACAGGGGCAAGGATGAGTTAATGTTGCAGTTTCTTTTCCAAAATAAATAACAACCAACTTTATATTAAAAGCACGAAAATATTTATTACTTAATTTCAGATCATTTTAGCATGAGATTCTTGTTTATTTAAAATTTATATGAGATTCTTGTATATTTACTTTTTAAAGAGAAATTTAAACAAATTTTCAAAAATTCAGATCCTGTATGAATCCCATAAGTATTCACTTTAAATATTTTATCTTGAAAGTCTTCACCAGACCTGGATTATTTTAAAATTAGGTTATCTGTTTTTCACTTGAGAAATTTTATAGACCTTAGATTATTGATAGAAAATTGTACCTTCAATATAGTCTTAAGTACCTCTCTTATCTCTATATTAAAAAATTCTCTTACATTAAAATACTATTACAAAATAATAATAATAATAAAATAATATAAAATAAATAAGTTTGTATCATGTAATGCTAGTGATGAAGTTTGTAAAAACACCTATAAAAGCAATCCAACATTTTTGCCATTATATATATATTTTTTTATTTGCATTTACTCCCAACAAGGCTGCAAGCAACCACTATTAAGTTGGGAGTTACTAGGAGAAAAAAAAGAACAGAGTTATAGAGCAAGGAAACGGTTGACAGAAGACTTGAAAAGTTGAAGGTTGTATGAGTCAGGAAAACATGAAGATGGGAGAGAGTTCCAAAGAATTGAAGTGCGGGGAAAAAAACTAGATGAGTAAAAGTTTTTAGAGCATGCAGGGACAGATACAGAAAACGAATGAGACTTAGCTGAATGACGAGTAAAACGAGAATGAATTTTAGTTGATGGAGCTAGAGATGATAACTCCTTTGAGCAGTGACCATGATAGTATCTGTAGAAAAGATAAAGAGATGCAACTTTACGACGATGGGAAAGAGGTTCAAGCTTAGCAGATAGTCCAGGTCCAACAACATTTACAATGCGTTTTTGGACCTTGTCAAGAAGAGAGAGAGTGAATCGTTAGAAGAACCAGCCCAAATATGACAACAGTATTCCATACAGGGACGAATAAGAGATTTGTAGAGGTAGAGAATGGAATCAGAAGTAAGGAAATGGCAAGCACGATAAAGAGAAGCAACCTTAGCAGAAGCTAATTTAGCAATCGATTGTATATATGGTTTCCATGAAAGGTCAGTAGTAAGCGATAATCCAAGAAGACGTAAAGAGGACGACTCAGTAAGAGGATTGCCATTCATTAATATAGGAATGTAGACCATATTACGGTAGTTGTTTGCAGTAAGCAATTGGGTTTTTTTAGAGTTGAAATTCACAAGCCACTGTGAACCCCAATCTATTACTGAAGTGAGATCAGATTCAAGATCAGCTGCTTGTTCTAGGCGATCGAAAAGAGAAGACTTTTTGTCAAGACAGGAGTATAAAGTTGAGTCATCAGCAAAAAGAGCTACTTTAGATGAAAGGTTGTCAGGAAGATCGTTTATGTAGATAAGAAACAAAACAGGGCCCAGGATGAAACCTTGGGGAACCCCAGAAGTTACTGGAAATAAAAAAGAGTGTTGGCCTTCAAGGATGACTTTAATAATCCGGTCAGAAAGAAATGATTTGATAATCTCAAAAACTTTCCCAGAAACACCACATGAAGCAAGCTTATGGAGAAGACCAGCATGCCAAACTTTGTCGAAAGCTTTAGATATGTCGAGAGCAATAGCCCTAGCCTCACCACCTCCATCTAATGCACGATAAAATCTTTCAGTTACAGCAGTTAGCAAGTCGGCCGTAGAGCAAGAGGATCGAAAACCGTATTGATTGTCTGACAGCAGTTTATTTGACTCAAGATGAGATGTGAGGAATTTGTTGATTAAAGACTCAAAGACCTTGCTAATAACAGAAAGAAGACTGATCGGACGATAATTGGAGAGGTCAGAATTTTCTCCAGAGTTTTTGAATATTGGAACCACAGATGCCATTTTCCAACAAGCAGGAAAACAAGACTCAGTCAAACACTTGTTAAATAGTTTAGAGAGAATTGAAGAAAGTTCTGGAGAACAATTCTGCAAGACTGTGACAGGAATGTTATCTGGACCACAAGCTGTAGACGAGTTTAATTGAGATATGACTTTAGCAACAGAAGCTGGAGTGATTTGAATGTCTAACAATGGGTCAACCTGTTTGACTGGAATGGAAGGAAGAGAATGTCCATAAGATTCAAGAGTGGAATTAGAAGAAAAGTTCTTTGCAAACAGTTCTGCCTTATCCCTGGGAGAGGTAACAAGATCAGTCCCATGAATGAGAGATGGAATGTTAGATCTACCCTTGTTAACAATGCTGTTGAAGATTTTCCAAAAGTCTTTAGAGCCTAACTTCTGCGATAAGATGCGAGATTTAGTGAACTGAGAATAATGGAGTTTAGCATCAGAAAGCACCTTTTTACATCGATTTCTTGCAATAATAAATAGCCGTTTGTTCTCAAGAGAGTTGTTCTTTTGAAAAAGATGAAAAAAATGGTTACGATTGGATATAGCAGCCGCACAAGAAGGAGAAAACCATGGAGTAGAATGAGGCTTGACTTGAAACCGACGAGAAGGAATAAAAGCTTCCATTCCAGCCTGAATCCAGGAGGTTACGTAGGAGGCACATTTGTCAGCTGAGAGAGAAAAAACATCAGCCCAAGGACCATCACGAAGATATACTTTTCTTCATTAAAATGTCGCTAAGTAATAAGTGTGCCAATACTTCTTAAAATAATTTTCAATTTATTTTTAATGTATCTTACGATAATTATTAGCAAACACTTCTTTTTATGTTCAGTACACAGCTAAAAAGAACTCTGATAGAAAGGATACCTAATGAAGATGAAAAAAAAGTAACCTACTTGTGTATCATTTGTAATAAAAGAATATAAAAATATATGGTGAAGAGCAGAATGTTAAGATACAAAGTTAGATTGTTATGTTATTCTGCAGTATGTTATGTTACGCTGCAGTATGTTATGTTATGCTGCAGTATGTTATGTTATGCTGCAGTAATTTGTCCCAGTAAATGTAAATGTTTCAGTAACTTGTTTTAATAAGATGTTACAGTAATGTATTCCAGCAATTTTTCAGTATAACAATGTATATATTCAAAAGACTTGAAATAATTTTCAAAAGACTTGAACGAATTTAATAACTCTTCTAATTCCACTCTTGAATCTTATGGACATTCTCTTCCTTCCATTCCAGTCAAACAGGTTGACCCATTGTTAGACATTCAAATCACTCCGGCTTCTGTTGCTAAAGTCATATCTCAATTAAACTTGTCTACAGCTTGTGGTCCAGACAACATTCCTGTCACAGTCTTGCAGAATTGTTCTCCAGAACTTTCTTCAATTCTCTCTAAACTATTTAACAAGTGTTTGACTGAGTCTTGTTTTCCTGCTTGTTGGAAAATGGCATCTGTGGTTCCAATATTCAAAAACTCTGGAGAAAATTCTGACCCCTCCAATTATCGTCCGATCAGTCTTCTTTCTGTTATTAGCAAGAGTCTTTGATCAACAAATTCCTTACATCTCATCTTGAGTCAAATAAACTGCTGTCAGACAATCAATACGGTTTTCGATCCTCTCGCTCTACGGCCGACTTGCTAACTGCTGTAACTGAAAGATTTTATTGTGCATTAGATGGAGGCGGTGAGGCTAGGGCTATTGCTCTCGACATATCTAAAGCTTTGACAAAGTTTGGCATGCTGGTCTTCTCCATAAGCTTGCTTCATATGGTGTTTCTGGGAAAGTTTTTGAGATTATCAAATCATTTCTTTCTGACCGGTTTATTAAAGTCATCCTTGAAGGCCAACACTCTTCTTTATTTCCAGTAACTTCTGGGGTTCCCCAAGGTTCCATCCTGGGCCCTGTTTTGTTTCTTATCTACATAAACGATCTTCCTGACAACCTGTCATCTAAAGTAGCTCTTTTTGCTGATGACTCAACTTTATACTCCTGTCTTGACAAAAAGTCTTCTCTTTTTGATCGCCTAGAACAAGCAGCTGATTTTGAATCCGATCTCACTTCAGTAATAGATTGGGGTTCACAGTGGCTTGTGAATTTCAACTCTAAAAAAACCCAGTTGCTTACTGCAAACAACTACCGTAATATGGTCAACATTCCTATATTAATGAATGGCAATCCTCTTACTGAGTCGTCCTCTTTACGTCTTCTTGGATTATCGCTTGCTACTGACCTTTCATAGAAACCATATATACAATCGATTGCTAAATTAGCTTCTGCTAAGGTTGCTTCTCTCTATCGTGCTATCCATTTTCTTACTTCTGATTCCATTCTCTACCTCTACAAATCTCTTATTCGTCCCTGTATGGAATACTGTTGTCATATTTGGGCTGGTTCTTCTAACGATTCACTTTCTCTTCTTGACAAGGTCCAAAAACGCATTGTAAATGTTGTTGGACCTGGACTATCTGCTAAGCTTGAACCTCTTTCCCATCGTCGTAAAGTTGCATCTCTTTATCTTTTCTACAGATACTATCATGGTCACTGCTCAAAGGAGTTATCATCTCTAGCTCCATCAACTAAAATTCATTCTCGTTTTACTCGTCATTCAGCTAAGTCTCATTCGTTTTCTGTATCTGTCCCTGCATGCTCTAAAAACTTTTATTCATCTAGTTTTTTTCCCTGCACTTCAATCCTTTGGAACTCTCTCCCATCTTCACGTTTTCCTGACTCATACAACCTTCAACTTTTCAAGTCTTCTGTCAACCGTTTCCTTGCTCTATAACTCTGTTCTTTTTTTTCCTAGTAACTCCCAACTTGATAGTGGTTGCTTGCAGCCTTGTTGAGAGTGAATGCAAATAAAAAAAAAAAAAAAAACTAGCAATGAAGTGATGACAATCCAACTTTAAGGGCTCCTTAGAGATTACTTGTTCTTCTATTATGATTGCAGAGTTGATCATTTTTGATGATTTAGATTTACATGTTACATGAGATCTTCTTTTAGATTCACATAACTTTATCTTTCAAGGTTCTCCAGTCTATTAATTTCTTTCAATAACTCATCCTTTAAATTTTCACTTGCTATTCTTATTTCTTTAATAAATGATATTAGATATTTCCACTTTATCTTGCTTGATTAGCAAAATAAAAGAATATACATATAAATGATATAATAAAGGAACAGTAAAATATATAAAAGTGTAGTATATAACGTATATATATATATATATACATATATATATATATATATATATATATATATATATATATATATATATATATATATATATATATATATATATTTATACATATATAAATATATAGATATATATACTTATACATATATATATCTATACATATATAAATTCCTATTTTGAAAGAAATTTCGCTTAAAGAGTCTATTATTAGTCAAGTATGATGTTACTGCACACAAGGATAATGCTACAAGAAGATGTTATAATATTTCTTAAAATCGTTGTTTTAATACATTGTGATATTTCTCAAAGCAAAGCACAATACATAATCGAACATAAGATTTGACATAAAAGTAATGTGATTTGTGGCTAGATAGCTCAGTTGGTTAAAGCGTCAAGCAAAATATTAAAACCTAGACTGTTGTTCATAACTGGTCCTATGCTAAATAATATCTTTGAATATAAATTATTCCTAATTAGACTCGTTAGCCGCCACTATTTATTCGCCCCCTGCCAATTTTGTTAATAGCCATTAACCGCCAGTTGTTTACTAATACCCACGATTAGCCGCTATTTTAAAGTCTAACCGCCGCTGCAAATACGGTTTAAAATATAGCCTACCCTTGTTTTTAAAAATAAATTAAAAGATTTTATTCTCTTTATTGAAAATATAGTTTGTGTAAAATCTATAGTTTTGTTTATTTTAATACTATAGTCAGGTATGTTAAATCCAAACTTAATTCTGAAAATTTTCTTCATACTTTGGCGCGTTCTTGTTTTGCTCGATTAGTTATTTGATAGTATTTGCTGTCACATACGAGACCACCTGTTTTCTGGAAAAATCTTATTTTTATTTTCAGGGTACATTTCTTTTTGCTTAAAATGTTAGTATTGAATTATTTACATCGTTGGTTTAGGTTGTGTTTTAGAAAATTATCCTAATGCAAAGAAACTACTGCTTCAAGAAAATACAGCTGCGCTTCCAAATTACGATCAAAATGGTCATCAAAAGCCTGAGAAGTCAATAATTATATTAATTGTCTACCAACAGAAGAAAAAAGAAAAACACTCTGTAGAGTTTTGGAAAATAATTATAAAGTTTCCCTATCTGGCATGTCTGGCAAGTGAATATTTCTGCATTCCAAATAATTTTAAAAATGATTTTTTTTTTTTTTTTTCGTTTTTAAACTTTAGGATCAAGAAAATAAACAGTTTAGTAGAAAAGAACAAACTACTAGCTTTTTTCATAAGTGGTGGTAGTGGTCATTAGTGGTAATGATATTAATAATTTTTTATTAATGATTTTTCCACTTTTTAATAGAAAGGAAACACAAAACATTTTAAAAACAATTGACTGTGTTTGAAAAATTTTGGAAAATGCATATACAATAATTATGATTATGAATACAAAAACTAGAGAATAAAAATAATAGAAATTATATAAAACAAAAAAACAAGGAGCTTAATATTTAAGATGGATTGAGTTTATCTTCAAGACCCCAAGAAAACAGAACTCAAATATTAGCTTACAATTATAAAACATTATACCAATATGTCAAAAACATTATAGGGGTTGTCCATAAAATGTCATGCTATTGTTTTCAATTTACAACATACTCCCCCCTCCTGTCACAAACTGTCACATAATTCTGCATCCCCCTAAAAAGGATGTCAAATATTCCCCCCCCCTCCTTCTAAAACAAAAAACAAACAAATCATTACGGAATTTTCAACATTCTAACAACATAGTAATAGCTATTAACAGATTAAAAAAGACTCAATTTAACTAATTTGGAATACCTTCTTAATTTATTCGGAAAGATTGTCATAATAAAATAAAATAATAATACTTCTTTTATATGAACCTGGTATTTTTGATGGAATTTGATAATAATCTGTTTCTTATTGGCTATTTAATGCATGAGCAAGTCTATTTAACTTAGTTATCATATATTATATATTTATATAGTTATATTTTCTTGCTTAAATGTAAATGTAACTAAAACTCTAGTGTTTATATAATGTCATAGGATTCAAAAAAATAAATAATATAAAAGATAATATATTTCACATATGTTTTATTAAGGAGAGTGTTGCAGAAATTGAAACAGCGCTATAATTGGAACACTTGAATTTATTTTTGAAAAAAATTAATTATGGCTATATTTCGCATTTTTTTAGTAAAATGCATTATTTTCTGCGTTTTGACACATTTTGAAAGTTATTCCTCAAAAAATGCATTTGCACCATTGATTCAAAGTTTTTTTGCGTCACTTTTGTTCAGCGATCTAATTTTGTGTTCACACTATATTGATTGCACTGAGTAAACTATGGTGATACAGGTTATACCGCTTTTTGTGTTTAATTCAAAGGGATTTAAAATTCAAAATAACAATATAAACTTATCTTAAGTTGCTGCAAGCATGTTATTGTAGTGATATAACAAAATAGTCGAAAGTTTCCTTGATTGGAACATTGAAGTTTTTCTTACCTAATCAGTAATAAAATCAAAGGGTTGTAAAAGTAGTTCAAGTGCAATTTAAAAAATACTTAGTAACAACCATAAACCTTAAAAATAATACTTTATTTAGTGATTTTTAATCAGTAAATTTAGAGAATGTCATAACAGTTAAAGATATATACAATTTTTTGTTTGTAGACTTTAAATTTATTAGGGTAATACTAATCCTATAATAAGTTTTGAATTAACTGTTTAAATTTTCACTGTAAAAATGAAAATCATTTTTTACAAATTTTTGTTGATATTACTGGAGTTTTTCTTTTAAAAAAATAACCTGTTCTGATAAAGGAATCAAAGTGTTCCAACTTAGGGAACCAGTTGCCTTAATTGGAACAAAATGGTTACTTTGCGAAAACAAATTTATTTCCAATAAGAGTGCAATCAATTAAGTCAAATTGTAGTTAAAAGTATAGTACAGATATCTGTTTGTTAATCAAACTATAAATGTTTTCATAGTTAAGCCATCTTTGGGTAATAAATATTTATTCCTTAAGTGTTCCAATCAAGGCAACTCTCCCCTACTTATTTAAACCCTCCATTTAAAATTCTAAACTTAAACTAAACGTTCTTAATTTAATGATTTTGTATCGCTGCGCTTCAATGTCTTCAGAAACGTGAAGGCAGTTTTTGTAAACTTTTAAAACTATTTAAAATAAGGCAATATGCATAACATGAATAGTGTGAGGAAAATTTTTGACAATGTGAAACACTTATTTAATTGAATGAGTAAATATGTAGAAAATAAACTGTCATGATAAAAAATATTTGCGACATCACATTTATCAACCCCCCCCCCCTTGTCACAAAATTATACCTCAAAGTAGCGTGACATACTTTATGGATGACCCCATACCAATATATCTGAAACATGCTAAAAACTGTTTAAATATGGAATAACTTCTTAATAATAGCAAATCCATAAAACAACTAATTAAAATAAAATAATAACCATGATAATAATAACAAATTTTTTTTTTTTGTAAAAATATTGGATATCACAGAGGTTTTATGATTTTTACCTGAAAAGGTCATGTTTTGAGTTAGTTAGGACCATTACAGGCCTGGTTATCAACAATAATTTCAAATAATAATCTCAGCTGGGAATAATATTTTTCTTTTGGAAATACACAACAAAAGTAAAAATGGTGACTTTTTCAATATTGTTCATATATAACAGGGTTGCATGGTTTTAACCAAATGGCTTAAACCATTGGTTTAAACCATGGTTTAAACTAATTAAAAAAATATTGGTTTAAACCAAACTCATGTTTTTTTAAAAAGATTTGAACTTATAACAGGAAACCAAGACAGAGTTATGTTCACAAATATAACTAATCTTCAATATAGATATATTCTTTTAAATTTATGATTTTTTTTTTTTTTTTTTTAAACTTATCAATATGCTTCATCCAGGATACACTCTACCTAATAGAACTCAAATTGGAGGAGAAATATTAGATATAGTTTACAAAGAAGAAATTGAAAAATGTAATGTATTGAATGGGAAAATTGCAGCCATGTCTTTAGATGACTGGAGTAATGTACATAATGAACAAGATAAAATTAACATTTTAGTAGAAACAATCAACACTTCTGGTCATTCACGTACTGGTGAATATCTTACACAATTAGCAAGAGAAGCAATAGATTTTGTAAGACATAAATTTGGATGCACAGTAAAAAGCTTTGTGACTGATAATGCAGCTAATATGAAATCAATGAGACAAGTATTGTCATCTAAAAGAGATATTATCATAACTTATGGGTGTGCTGCTCATATGCTGAATCTTTTAGCAAATGATCTTAACATTAAAAATGTGAGCAAGCATGTTACACAAATAATAAAACATATCAGAATTAATCATCAAGCTGGAGCAATTTATAAACAAAGCAGAGGAACAAAATTGCCACTTCCTATTGAAACTCGCTAGAATTCTGTATGTGATTCACTTGAAAAATATCAACAACTGGAGCATTATTTTTCCAATGTTTGAAAAAAATAAAGACTTGGATCCCGTGATTGGTAAAAAAGTAAGTGATATACAGATAAAGCGAAACACAGAAGGTTTATTGAAAATATTGAAACCAATTGCAGTAGTTCAAGATAAGTTGCAAAGAGAACAGACAAAAGTGACACTTGAAATTTTTAAAGATTTGATGAACAGTTAATCATTTTTTATCAAAAAAAAAAAAAAAAAAAAAAAAAATTGAATCTAGATACCTTCAGACTGTCAGTGATGCTCATTTCCTGGTAAACACACTAGATCCTAGATATTTTGAATATAATCTTTCTGATTAAATCTGATTAGAAAATGAAGCTGCCATAAATTTCGCAGATAAAGAGTTCAAGAATTTGTTACCAATATTATTCAAATTAAAAGCCAAATCTACTATAACATAATGGATATCGAAGGCTTATTAAATGCACCAGCTTATAGTGCTGGAATTGAAAAAAAAAAATCAATTTTTGGTCTTGTTCATTCTAAGTTAAGCTTTGCTGCTTTTTCGAAAAAGCAGCAAAGCTTGTATTTATATATAGAACATTAAATATTGAATAATTTTGATGAAATATAACAATAATATTGATAAAGAATATAGTTTACTCAAATAAAATATGTTATGTTTTTTTTAATTTAAAAGGATAACTAAATACCACACTTTTTAGTAAAAATCTAATTTAAATCAAAAAAACCATGGTTTTGATGGTTTTTTTAAAAAAACCTATGATTTTTGGTTTTTAAAAAAAAAAAAAAAACGGTTTTTTTGCAACCCTGATATATAATATTGAAAACAATATTCATACCTTCTATATTACCAAAGTTCAGTTGTAAGTCCTTAAAAACAAATAAAACATAAATATATTAAACAAAATGACCAGAAACATTGCAAACAAAAAGAAATTGCATATTATATAGTTTTTTTGTAAAAAATAAATTTATCATATAAAAATTTATCAACCACAATTTTTTTACCACAATATGTATGTATGTATTATGTATACATGCATACATACATACATACATACATACATACATACATACATACATACATACATACATACATACATACATAATTACATACATAAATACATACATACATACATACATACATACATACATACATACATACATACATACATACATACATACATACATACATAAATACATACATACATACATACATACATACATACATACATACATACATACATACATACATACATACATACATACATACTTACATACATACATATAAAAGCAAAATGACCAGAAACATTGCAAACAAAAAGAAATTGCATATTATATAGTTTTTTTGTAAAAAATAAATTTATCATATAAAAATTTATCAACCATGATTTTTTTACCACAATATGTATGTATGTATTATGTATACATACATACATACATACATACATACATACATACATACATACATACATACATACATACATACATGCATACATACATACATATAAATACTTAGATTAGCACTCTGATTTTATACTGAAATAGAACGCTATCAGGGGGCTTCGTTGTTCTCTGAAAAAAGGGGCTATCAGAAGCTTCGTTGTTCTCAGAAAAAAGGGACAACATAATTTTAGAAAATGGTAATACAAATTAATGTTGTGTCAATTACTTTTAGATTTTATTTCTTAAATTCTACCTTTTTTTTAAAAAAATTTAAAAACTTAACAAATTTAAACTGTTGAAATTTAGCAAACAACCACAGAAGAAGATTTGATTTTCAGGGAAGTAGTGAAGTACAATAAGATATCAGCAAGTCAAATAAAGCTAAATTTAAATCTTGGACCCTGATGTAATAATTGCTGTAAAAATAATTATAATGAGTTCACTTTAGGGTGGCAAACAAATTTTTTTTAAAACAAAACAAAAAACAATTGCAAAAGACTAAAATGGTGCAGAAATCACTTGAAATGGACTTGAGATTAATGGAACCATGCTGCATATTCTAGCGCACCAAATACAACCTAGTAAGACTCATATTTCTGGATGGAAATATATTTTAACAAAAGAATGACCCAAAACATACAACAAGAAAAAAAATAAAAGATAACGTGGTTTAAAGAATATTAAAATCAACAACTTAAAAAGCATAAAAAAATAGTAAAACAATTGTAAATCCTTTTTATTGTTTAAATCACTCATTGATGCATATTTTTGTTTAACAAAC